>JAMPIV010010599.1:0-542740 GCA_024509875.1 Oreohelix idahoensis
ACCAACTTAGAGCGCCATTTGCTTACTATGCTCCTGGTAATATTATTGTTTAGGATTATAAGTTTTGATGATTTAATTTAATAAATAACTCTGTAGTAAACAATTTTGAGGGATTGAAGTAGTATGATAAGATCACCAATGTGAAACTGATGACAAGAACCAGGCAAGCGGTAGTGTAACTAGACATGAGAAGAAGAAGCTGGCGATGAATATGACGTACATTGAGAAAACCTGTTGAAAGCATTAACAGAGCGTCCCTGTTCTTGAGTCCCCAGAGAAATAGAAGTAGTGAAAGACCATAAAACACATCGAGAAGAGAACTAGAGATATTCATGAAGGGGATGAATATATATATATTAGAGACGTGCATCATCGTCTCCTTTTTTGCTCCATATAGGGCATGGAGCCACCAGTCTACACGTTTTTCTTAATGAAGTCTACGCCAAAACACAACTCACACAGCAATCGTTTCTGTAGTAATTCTTAGAGATATTAGTTAGTTAAAAAGTTAGTTGCTTATCCTTTACAGGACGTGGCAATCAAGACTTTGCACTTGAGTTAGGGAAGGAAAAGGCAGTGAGGAAGGGAACTGGTCACCCCCACCTCTCGATGCTGGGCCTAGTATAGTGAAGTCTCTTGCACTTCACTACCCTACGGCAGTATCTGTTGTGGTACTATCTTTACCTCTTGTTACCCGTAGATAGCTGGCTTTGTTCACATCTCTGGCTTCAGGAATCGCTTAATTGAGAAATAGTTATGTTTTTCTTTCTTACATTTCAGGACAAAAATGGAACAAACGAGAACTAACCTACAAAGTGGTCGGATATACAAATCGTATAGGTCAGAACCAGCAAATGTGAGTGCGTATATGTGTGTGCATGTATGTATGTATGTATGTATCATCTTCAAGTTATTCGATCTATGACAATAGAAACATGTCAAGCCAGCTCGACCTGACGGTTAGCGTTGAGGCTCCCCACTGTAGTAAGTGGATATTCTTAACACCTATTATAACAACACCCGAAGAGATTGTTACATAAACTAGGGATATTTGTGATAGATAAAAACGAAAAGGTCTTTGAAACTGGACTTTTCATTTACAAAAAATATATTTTCATTTGTGAATCCACTGAAAAGAAACAATGTTTTCTATAGCAATGGCTAACCGGATACTGTCACCCCTCATTGTGAATGGAAAGATCCACTGACTTATTAATTTTGTACAATGCTGAAACAAGATTTGTAGCAGAGAAGAGACTTTTCCACGTCTTTGAGAGGTGTGTCAACTTGAAGCTCTCGTTAGTACCTGGAAATTCTTAACATCGACTATAACAACTCTCGAAAAGATGGCTACAGAAATTAAGGATATCAGTGAAAGAAAAAAAATTAAACAAGTCTTTAAAATTGACATTTTTATTTGTAAAAAATATATATTAGTTTATGAAGCCACCGGAAAGAAACTATAGCTTCGTTATTAATGGCTACCGGATAATGTCACCCCTCATCGAGAATGGAAAGATCCACTGACCCTTACTATGGTGTGCGTTGCTGAAAGACACTTTACCACAGCGCTGACAGGTGTCAGATTTTGTGTCCAGGAGACTTTTGATGTCAGCTTGTTAACTTTGTACGAATTGAATTCAACGGATTATGAACGTTTGGCGATTGTTTCCTGGGCGGGGTTTAGTACACTTGTGGACTCTAAATGATTATCCGATATGATACGGTGTTTTTATACTACTTCAAGTACATGTTAAATGTATTTTTTGGATAATTGTCGTGGAACGAGTTGTGTAAACCCACTACTTTGTTAAATCCCTATGTCGAGAGCCCTACCAATCAACGCACAGTTGCTGAGCCGAAATAAATTACAAGAAGTTACGCCAGGAAAAAACTTAAGCCCTGTTTTTTCGGATGTGGGTCGCGGCCATCTTGTTCACGCAAGATGGCGGAAGAAAACTGAATAAAATTAAGCTGTACGAGCATAAGACGAAACTGCAGGCAACCAATCAGCTTGCTCCGCCAGGAACCAACCAAACGCTTTCCTTAACCAGTAGAAGTTACTTTACCTGCCTATATAATCGGGCGAGATTTTATGCTAAAACACGCAACACCAGACACGAAGCCAGAGATACCGACCGACTGAAGAGAGGAGCTGTCAGCTTTGATTTATAGCTTACCTGAGAGCATTGATCTGCAGCCTACTTCGCTAAGTCGAGTCAAATTCTGGCCTGTTTAAATCTTGGAGGGTAAATATAATTTACTATAATCTGGTAGGAAAATAGGCCTACAGCAGATACACCTGTATATATTTTATATATTTTGGTTCTATATGAACGTATCAGGTTACTGATTGTATCTTGGGGGAATTAGGTATAATGATTGTATTTCCTAATATGATTGAATAGACGAAGACTAATAGGACTCATACTTCAATCTATTGTCTCCTATAACTTCAGTCTATTATCTCAGATAAAACCAACTGAAATATAACCAAAACAGTCCTTGTTAGGACTCAATTTATTGTCTCCTATAACTCAATCTATTGTCTCCTATAACTTCAGTCTATTATCTCAGATAAAACCAACAATCTATTGTCTCATCTAACACCAATCTATTGTCTCCTATAACTCCCACCTAATATATCACCAAACAGTCCTCGTCTCATATACTCCTATCATAAGAACATAACAATATTGTTAGGATATATGTTACTAGCTTGTATAGCACTTGTCAGAGAGGGCCTGGTATATTATAGGGGGGAAGGAAATGGTTGTATCACACCTAGGTGTACATATTATTGGATTTATTCATGTATTGAATTTATATTATTGGATGTATTCATGTATTGAATTTATATTATTGGATGTATCCATGTATTAATTTATCAGAAAGAATGTTTTGCAAGTAGACACCTGTCTTGTCTCGCTATTGCTAACTCATACTGAGCCATGTTGTCATTCATCCTACATGCAGACATCTGAGACACGCTCATTTCACCCACACTAGAAATAGATGGGCTTGAGGACAGAAATTAGCCCCTATTTTTGCTTGTTACAGGTTTTATTCGTGTCATCAAACCTGAGGTCGTATTTCGTGTCAATCCAGCTGCCTGGAACGTCGCAGGAGCACAGTGATTGCACAGGATCAACCTCTTTAGTCCCCCTCAGTCTTGGGTGGGCTAACGAAACGACCATCAGCGGGTGTTTTGTGTCAACCAAACCAAGAAGGACAGAACTTTTAAGAGATGAGTACACATTAGTACCATTTCTGTCAGCATTGTGAGCAAACGCTAGTGTCAGTGACGAGAAAGTGAATTAGCGTAGCAAGAGACAATAATAAGATTATAGCTGATAAATTAGACGTAATTAACAGCACAGCTGATACCTGTACTATAATTGAATAACAGCACAGCTGATATAATTTTTGTTCCTATAATTGGAAAACTGTTGTAATATATTTACATATCTATATAAATATAAATATTTGTAAATCATATGTAAACTTACAAATTCATTACATTCCATTTTTCAACATTAACCCTTCAGCACAAGAGTAGATAGTGTATATACTAAATAAATAATAAGGAAATTGTATTTGAAGACTTGTCAATTTTATCATTGTTAAGTAAAATCTGTTTCCTTGTCTTACTATCACAGTTAGTTACACAGCGGAGGTGGCAAGTTATGTCGGTCTCCTCTCTACTAATTTTTCGAGATCAGATCATTCACAGCCGTAACTAATTTGTGATACCAGTAGTTCTCTCAGACACTGGGACTTCACCATTTTCTGCAGAAATTATATTTCTGTAATTGTCAGTACTATACTGATCCAAGAGCCAAATAAAAACCTCACGCCACAATAATAAAGATTCTGATTATGAATGCATGTATGTATGTATGTATAATAAAATGGTTCTATGTATGTACGCACGAGTACCTACTTATATAACTACCTATCTTGTCTTTATGTCTATCTGTATATCTGTCTGTCTGTATAAGACTAAATTAGACATATATATTTCATGACTAGCTGGATACTTTAGATTATGAACGTACATCCATATAGTAAGCACATCAATCAATCAATACCCTTTTAGCTCCCCGAGGAGCATAGGCCTTCGACAAACACATGCCAAGTCTTCCTGTCCTGTGCCATCCGCTCAAGTTCTTTCCATGTTTTCCTCATCATTTTCACCCCTGTATCCAGTTCTCTTCTTCATGTGTTTTTTTGCTCCACCTCTGCCTCTCTTTCTCTGTGGATTCCAGTACAAGGACTGCCTTGTAATGCTATCAACAGGTCTCCTCGATGTGTGTCCTATCCATCGCCTTCGTCTTCTTCTCAACTCTTGTTCCACTGGCACTTGTCTGGTTCTTGTTATCAATTCCACATTTTTGACTTTGTCATACCATTTCAGTTTTTCTATTCAACGCAAGCACCCGTTTATAAAAGTCTGTAGCTTTTTTTGTTGTTGTTTTTGTTGCTCTCCATGTCTCAGAGCCATACAATAGGACTAACTTGACATTTGAGGTGAAGATTCTTATTTTCGTGTTGGACTTGATTTCTCTTGTTCTCCATATATTTCCCAATGCAATGAAAGCTCGTATTGCTTTTTGTATTCTTATTTTGATATCATTTTCTGTCCCTCCAACTCTGCCTATAGTATACACATACCAAGTCCAAATTCAAATGTCAAATCAGCCCTTTTTATGGCTCAGAAACATGAAGAACAACTAAGACGTTGGAGACCTTCATAAATGGGTGCTTCAGTAGAATAGAAGAATCGAATGGTACCACAAGGTCAGGTTGAATAGAGTCATATTTTTATATCAAAAAGAGTTCGTGTGCGATACGTTGGTATTTTCTTGTTATTGCTGTTTAACGTACGGCCTCAATACTTGAGCGTCCGACTGATAGAGTAGTTAGAGCTCTGATCTCTCGCGACATAGGTGCCGGGTTCGAGTCACGGTACCGACATGCTCCAGTCTACGCAGCTGTAAATGGGTGCCTGACTTTTAGTTATGGAAGGAAAAAGCAGCGAGGAAGAGAACTGGCTACCCCACCTCTCGATGCTGAACCTAGTATAGTGAAGTCTTTAACACTTCACTCCCCTACGGCAGAGTCTGCTATTGGACTACCTTTTGTTATTTTACCTTAATATTTGTGGAACATTATTATTATTTTAAAAAGCTCCAGAGTTAGGGTATGAGTCTACTATTATGTAAATTTGTGAGCTTGTGCATGTATTTCAGTTTGTGCATGTCTGTTTGTACTTGTGAGAGTGTGTTTGTACTTTTCCGCTCATGCGTGTGTTTTTGTCCGTGAGTGTGGGCTATCTTTGTACTCAATTCAGTGAATAAGAAAAGACGTGTAGATCAACAATGTTGACTGTTCACAGGTTGGCATTTTGTGTAGATCAACAATGTTATCTGTTCACAGGTTGGCATTTTGTGTAGATCAACAATGTTGTCTGTTCACAGGTTGGCATTTTGTGTAGACCAACAATTTTGTCTGTTCACAGGTTGGCATTTTGTGTAGGTCAACAATGTTGTCTGTTCACAGGTTGGTATTTTCGAATGCACTGAAAAAATGGTCCGAAGTAGTCCCTCTCACTTTTCGGCTCGTAAATCAAGGACCGGCAGATATTGTCATCGACTTCGCCAGGCGGGAACACGGAGATGGCTACGAAAACGCTTTTGATGGAACAGGTAAGTGCAGCTCAACCTCCCATCCTTGAAAATTGGTCAGCACTGGCGTCCACGCAATGCCATGATGTCTACGGTTTTCTTCCTTCTCCTGCTTTTTTCCTCTTCGAACCTTTATATTATTGGCTTACGCCTTCTTCTTACATACTGCAGGTTTATATATAGTAGGCTGTTCCTCCATTGTCATTTCTCTAAAGAACTAACTTGTCTTAAAGTGGTGGGTAGGTACATATTCTTCTGCCCTCACTACATCGATAACTATTCACTTCGTGTTGATTTTAAAACATCGGATGTAATCTTATTTGTCTTGGCATCATTTATTTGACGACTAAACAGCCTATTCATTTTCATCTGCGCAGTTAAGATCCCATCAGATCAATTACTTCCTTGTGCAGGAGTCACGCTGGCGTAATGGTTACCACACTGCGCTGGTTCGTGCCCTGGCGAGGGCATTTAAAGAAATGTCTTCGACCGGGACTTGGACTGGGTTAATTCGAGCCCTGACGAAGACATTTGAAGAAGTGCCTTCGACCAGGGGACTGGAATAACCCGAGCGGCTCCTGAGCACTAACCCTCTGTGGATGGGAAGGAGCGAAGCTCCATACCGGGTTGGAAGGAAAGTCCACAGGCTCCCCAGCTTCGCAATGCCATTAAATTTATTTCATGTCATTGGGCCGAAGGGCTGAAGCCCAAGTGCCGCTGGTTAGGAAAAAAAAAAACTTCCTTATGCAGCGCCGGATTATTCATTAGGCCCACTAGACACGGGTCAAGGACTTCAGGCTTACAGGGGCACCGCGGATAAAGCAACGGAGTCATAAAGTACAAAACTCTACTGCAAAGGCGCGTTCACGATAGTACACTCGTCCGTGCAGTGTAATAGTACATGTACAACAGTTAGTTTTTTAGTTACTTCTTTCTCCGCTTTTTCCCGTTTTTTATAATATTTTCTTTGCAGGTGCCCCACTTCCTTTAACAAAATATGTGAGCTGTAACGAACACACGCTTTTTTTTCTTTTACGTATTATTATATATTAATAAAAACATTTATCTCAAACCCATTTTTTTTTCCTGGTTTTATCTTTTAGAAGATTGGAGAAGGACCCTAAAATATCTTATACCCAGAGTTCTTAATCTGGCCCTGTCCTTGTGCCACATATTGAGCTGCTAAACAACAGGTTTTATCAGCTGTGGTTCAGAGACTGTGCGAAATTCAACCGGTTTTTTATTATTATTTTTGTTTTATTACTACCGCGGCAATTTCTATCACAGCCTCACCTTTCACATGTTCCATGTCCTCTACGGTGGCAAAAGCGTATCCCATCTTTTATTGAGACAACGTCATTAATGGACACTGAGCTCACGACAAATGTTTTCATAGTCTTAAACATTCTTCTGCCGGCACGGTCAAAGTCAAATGCTAATAGAGAACATCACCATTGCTCTTTAATCTCCTAGAGAAATATGGAGCCACCAAAGGAGCTAATCAGCGTGCAGGAAGATTGTACAGAAGTGTCCATGTCTTCTTGCAGCGGTAGTTTTTCTGCTAATTTGTTTTGCATGATAACTTTCTTTGGTATATGTTACGTGCAGTCTTTGATATCTTACAATATTATACATTGGTATTCTTGTTATCTTCGCAAATATTTTGAAAGCAAAATAGTGCTTAAGGGAAAGTCATTATTGAGTTACTTCCCTTGAAAGTTGTGTCGGCTCTTTCGATCAAACTCCGCGGATAAATCCATTTTTACTGCGATTTATTCGTTGTTTGGGTAATAATAGATTGTTCTTGCTTCAGAATATCTATGGCCTGAATTTATGTGTATTGTTTGTCTGAGTAGGACGAGTCTGTCTTATATCTGTATATCTTTACATATCTAAGTCGAACTATATGTTCTGTTGTCTCTAGAGAGGTCGAAGGCTATTCGGCGGATGTGTCGCTAGAGTGTGGTGTGATTTGGCTTCGTCCTGATAGGGACTGTGTTTTTCCATGTCGGCCTGTCGCCGGGGAAAAAGTGATCTCAGTATTTGTGGGGAAAGTGATAGTCGTCTAGACCTATCGTGTATGCTTTACCCCAGTGTTTATTCGTATTGCCAAGGAATGGCAGTTTCATATTTCTTATACCAAGGTAATCCAAGATACTTTTATGAACTCTCGTACGAAGCCACCATTTTCGATAGTTACGATTTGAATGTCTAAGAGAATATATTTGACTCGATGAAAACGACTTCGATTCCTAGCAGCACTATATCCTGTAGAATGCAGTCAATTGTTCATGATCAAATCTACAGAGCAATGAAATGTTTTATGAATGACTAACTTTAGGACAGATTCATTATCTGTATCCAAACGTGAGTGACAGCTCACGAGTGAAGCCATCTTGGAACCAAAAACATGTAGTGACTTTCAAGAAGAGAAAAGGGATGCCCGTATTATCGCTTGATCAGTCCAGAGATCACTGCTACACATGAGAACCCATTGCTAGCGGTTCAATATTATTATATGGAAAAATATGTGCTGAACATTATGTTGAAGAATCGTCGCTAGACGAGATTAGGTTTAGAAGCCATCTGAAATATTGTTTATAAGCTGACGTGCTCAGTCAGTGAAGTCAGATGATATATATGTATGGGCGATACTGAGTGCTTGGCTACTGACAGTCCATTATACACTTATTCTACATGAGTGCCCATGTAACATTGCAAGACCATTTATCCACTGTACTATGATGTATTATGGCAACCTGTGATTTGTCACTATCTGTGCTGTCGAGTGTGTACGTCCAATTAAACTTTAGAAAAGGTACACAGTCGTTGGTGTCGATGACTTCCAGCCATACATGAGTGTGAGAAAAGAACATTTTTTGTCAACACCACGAACCTTTATCATCATTCGCACATTATACACTCAATCCATGTCTACACACCACTGCGTAGGTCAAGTTGACATTCCATACACTACAGTGGAGCAAACAACACCATAGAGATCTTATCAACTGATGATGATGATGATGTCTGCTTCCATCCACTTATATCTATCTTTTGGTGGATATCATTAACGGGAATAAAAATCCAACATTATCAACTTTATCAACTGGTGGACCAGCTTTCTGGGTTTGACCTCGCAGAAGTTCAGAAGTCAACAGATTACCGATACCAGACCGTTTCCTGTGGCTGATACGACACACTTGCAGTATTGGTTTGCTCTTTGTCAACACTTCGTCACGTGACCTGTCAGGTGAATGCAGTATGTAGGTCAGCGTTGTTGACATTTTTTACATTAGACATTATAGAGTTTCACAGAACAGTTGGATCAATTCTTGTCAATGTTAACAGGAAGACAGTATGAGTGAACTAAGAAGTCCTATTTTCATCGATGGATCTTCTTGTTTTCCATATATGAACTTTAATATTTAAGGCCAGAATGTTTAATTGAATAAAGTGGCAGTTTGTTTGTTTTCATAAAAATAACTTTGCCATTACTGTAAGACTGAGCCTATTTTGCAACACATACTATCATACACATAATTTATATATATTTATGTTTACATGTTATTTGTTTGTATAGTATGTTAGTTTCTATGTCAGCGGGTTGTGTTTAAGGTTGGGCGGCGTCCTCACAACAGAATATCCCACGTCATAGAGGGTCCGTTGTGGGCGTTTTCTATAGGTGCAATTTTCTTGATTGAAAATTTGCTGCGACAACTGTTGCTTTTGTGTTAGCTGTGAAGTCTGTAATTATTGTTATTTTTGTAATATTTCTTTGTTCTTTAGTTTTGTTTTGATTTGTTTGTAATTTGTTGGTCTAACCTTTTCTATCTTTCAGTTCTATTCATAATTTATATTCATATATTGTGACGTCATTTGTGTTGTTATTCTTTGCAGATTCAGTGATTATTTTCATTGATTTCCCTATTTGATTTATTTTGATTTCTGCAAACGTTCTTGTATTGTCAGTCCTATTTGTACTTTATGTATTCTGTTGGTTGACATATGTTTTATATAGGTATATTTCATAAGACACAATTGCCTGTGCACTGCACTTGGATTATGGTATAAACCAGTACCTGATTATTATTACTATTATACAAGACCTTATTAAAGGCTTGTGACCCACAGATATTGGGATAGTATACTGATTAATCAAGTCATTGAGAACTTGTGGTATTATTATTGATTCAGGTGATTAGTATTATTGTTAGACATCATGGCTACATTAGAATACTTCATTACACAAGGGAAAGCCCTTGATAAGACTGGTCAACAATTAGAACAATGGGCTGTTGCTCAATATGACAAAGCATTAGCTGCAGAAGAGAGAAGAGCTATGGCAGAAGAGAAAAGATTAGCTGCAGAAGAAAGAAAAGCTATGGCGGAAGAGAAAAGATTAGAAAGAGAAGCTGAGGCTGCTGCTGAACAAAAGAAATTGCAGATGCAGGTAGAGGAAAGGAGATTTGAAGCTGAACAAAAAAAATTGGAAAGAGAAGCTGCGGCTGAACAAAAAAGATTAGACAGTGAAGCTGAACAAAAAAGATTAGACAAGGAAGCTGAACAAAAAAGATTAGACAGGGAAGCTGAACAAAAAAGATTAGACAGAGAGGCTGAAGAAAAAAAAGCAATAAGAGAACATGAATTTGAGTTGGAGAAATTAAGATTGACAAGTATGAGTAATGTTAATCAGGCATCTAGTGGTAATGATAAACCTTCTACTTACAAGGTTAAGGTTCCACCGTTCAATCAGTCCAGTGACGATATTACATTCTGGCTGGATAGATTTGAACGTTCTTGTCGTACACATAATGTGGATAAATCACAATACGCTAATCAATTATCAGAAAACTTGAAAGGTGAATCTTTGACTAGATTATGCCTTGTAGGAGAAGCAGATAAGGATAATTATGATGTCATTAGGGCGGCTTTGATAAAAAAATATCAGCTAAGTGAGGAAGGCTATCGCCTTTTATTTAAAACGATGGTACCTGAGACGGGTGTAGAATTCTCAGAATTCACTGCAAAGGCACGTCTCACAGTTGATCGTTGGATTGAGCTTTCCAAAACAGAAAAAACGTATGAAGGACTTATGGATTTGTTGCTCAGAGATAAGATTATGTCATGTGTGAACAAACCTTTCCTTGAATTTATACATGAGCGTAAACCTAAATCTCTAAAAGAAATGGAAGAATATTGTTCCCAATATGTCACTGCACACCCCGACGTGACTTTTGGCAACACTAAGATTAAGGAGAGTATGCCAGTTGCTTCAGCAACACCATACAATCCCAATTATTCACACAGATTTCAGGGACCTCAAAACAGATTTGATAAAAAAGGTAACCATAATAGTTATCAAAACCAAGGTAACCAATCATTTCAGGGTTCTTCTTCAAAGAACTGGAGACGACCTGATAGCTCTCGACACAGGGGTGGTCATAATTATAGGAATTTCCGTAGAGGAAGTAATTATAGAAACTATCAGGGTTATCCGTCTTGGAGTCAACAAGATCATAATTACAGAGATACTCATTATAATGAATATGATAATGGTAACCAAGGGAACTATGACTCAAACCCAAATAGGGGTTACAATAGAGGTAACAATAACTACAGAGGTGATAATAACCGAGGTAGATCTCAAAACAAAAGACATAAACCACATTTTCAGGCAAACTCTGCACAACAAGAGTCCCATGAAGCCTATAAACAGAGTAAAGATAATAATGATGCTAGTAATATGGCATGTGCCGCTTTTGATTTTGGGAGAGCATCTCAGTGCCCCCAATGCAAAACGTTATTTGAGCCAACCACAGTGTCTACTTTAAGCTGTGGCCATCCTCTTCCTGCTCTTCCAGCATCAGTCGCGCATGATGGAAGAGGTTCTCTTGTCTTACATAAGGGTTTAGTGAATAACAATCCAGTCTCTGTGCTATTTGATTCTGGATGCACCACAATTGGTGTTAGGCAGTCACTCGTAGATCCTTCCCGTGCCACTGGACAAGTAGTCAAATGTGTAACATTTGGCGGCACATTAGAGAAATACTCTACTGCTATCATTAGGATTGCTACTCCTTTCTTTACAGGAGATGTACACGCATGTCTTCTTCCGAATCCGATCGCTGACCTCATCATCGGTCGCATTCATGGAGTCAAGGAATGCACTCCGCAACAAATTTCCACGTGGGAAAGGCAAAACATGCAGATTGCTAACGCTGTAGTCACTAGAGCTCAGGCTCTTAATATGCCTCAAACTTCATCTATTGAAGATAATGAAGTGCATAACCAAGATAATCCCTTGGTAATTTCTCGTGACTCGTTTATAAAACAGCAAGAAGATGATCCCACTCTGAAGAAATTCTTCATTCTTGCAACTAAAGGTGATCCGAATAAAGACACAAGTCGTAAATCGTGGATTACAAAGAAGAATGGCGTACTTGTACGTATGGTTCAAGACTCCATTACGTCAAGTCATTCTCAAATCCTGGTTCCCAAGAATTTGAGAGTTAAAATTTTGCAGCACGCTCACGACTCTCAGTGTGCTGGACACATGGGTTTTTCCCGTACTAAGTCAAGAGTCCTTGCGGCTTTCTTTTGGCCATTGGTAAACAAGGACATACGTATTTATTGTCGATCTTGTAAAGTATGTCAGGAAGTTAAATCCAAAGGTCCACGGCATGCTGCACCCATTCAGGCGGCGGACATTCCTATTCGGCCGTTTCAAAAAATGGCCATAGACATTATTGGTCCATTTAAGATCAAGTCTGCCAGAGGACATCAGTTTATCTTGACGTGTGTTGATATGTGCACACGTTGGCCAGAGGCTATTCCTCTGAAGAGCATTACTACTGCTGATATTGCAGATGCTCTTTGGCTTATATTTTCTCGTCTGGGGTTCCCCGGAGAGATATTGTCAGACCATGGCACCCAACTAATATCAGATACCATGTCTCAAGTAATGTCTACTCTGCAGATAGATAGATCTTTAAGTAGTATCTACCATCCAATGTCTAATGGTATGGTCGAACGCCTTAATAGAACACTTAAAAACTTACTGGGGAAGATAACTGAGGATCATCCTCAAGACTGGGACAGAGTTTTACCTGCGGCCCTCTTCGCTTACAGAGAGGTACCCAATGAACATACGGGATTTTCTCCCTTTGAACTCGTCTTTGGCGCGCGTCCGCGTGGCCCTATGTCGTTGCTTCACGATCTCATAACATCTGACAATATTGACGATGACACAAAGTCATCCTACGAATATGTCATCGCGTTGAGACAAAAAATTATCGAAGCATGCAAATTAGCAACTTCTTCTCTGAATTTGCGAAACAGAAGGCAAGGCAATTTGCCAATAAGAAGAGATGCTTACGACAACTTTGTCCTGGTGACAAAGCATTTGTATTACTACCTTGTAGGGAAAACAGATTACTTATTTCTTGGAAAGGTCCGTACGATATAATATCGAAAATTTCCGATGTCGACTATATTGTCGATATTGATGGGAAGCATAAAACCTTCCACATCAATATGCTTACTGAATTCCATGAACGTCCGGATTATTTGCAACCCATTTTCCAAGCAACGGACAATTCTCCAGTACAACATGGTCATTACTCATCACTGTCCGTGATACAGGATGAGGAAACAAGTTTTTCAGATGTAAATCTTCCTCTTCCAATGATCCCACTTCATTCCAGTGAATCATGGAAGAACGTTACTGTCTCTCCTGATTTGTCTCTAGGAGAACAGCGACAAGTTTCAACTATGTTGCAAACATTTCAGGATGTACTCACTGACATCCCTGGACAAACGAATGTCATTCAACATGACATTGTTCTAACTGACCATACTCCTATTAGGGTTAGACCTTATCCTATACCTATACATTTTTAAGCACAGGTCGAGAAAGAGTTGGATGAGATGATAGATTTGAAAATAATCGAACCATCCACCTCTGCATATTCTTCGCCGATGGTTATTGTGCGTAAAAAAAGACAATAACATACGTCTTTGCGTTGACTATCGAAAATTGAATCAAGTAACTAAGTTCGATGCCGAACCTATGCCTTTACTGGAAGAGCTACTTACTCGACTCTCCAAATCTCATTTTTTCACTAAACTTGATTTGTCTAAAGGATATTGGTAAGTTCCTTTATCTGAACGCGCCAAACCTCTCACGGCTTTTTCAACACCTAGAGGTTTGTTCCAATGGAATTTTATGCCTTTCGGTCTTATGAACGCACCAGCTACATTCGTACGCATGATGCGCCGAATCCTATCTTATCGGTCAGATGTCATTGCATATCTAGACGACATCTGTCTTTTCAGCGATACTTGGGAAGATCACTATTCAGGGTTAGATGAAT
Source organism: Oreohelix idahoensis (assembly GCA_024509875.1). Lineage (NCBI taxonomy): Eukaryota > Metazoa > Mollusca > Gastropoda > Stylommatophora > Oreohelicidae > Oreohelix > Oreohelix idahoensis. Next base: position 14,063 of record JAMPIV010010599.1, read on the forward strand.
TGCTGTCTACTTTGCGTGAGCACAACCTGACAGCGAAACCCTCTAAAGCCTATATTGGTTTTAGCGAAATTTCTTTCCTAGGCCACCGAGTTGGTCATGGTTTCCTAAAGACAGAGGACCATAATACTAGTAAGATACTTAACATCTCAATCCCTAAGACTAAAAAACAGGTGAGAAGTCTGTTAGGTCTTATTCAATTTTATGGCAGATTCATTCAGAATCTATCCTCTATCATGGCACCTCTCTCAACACTTCTAAAGAAAGGTTCGCCTAATGTGGTCCACTGGTCTCAGGAATGCCAATGCTCTCTGGATAAGATTAAAACATTGTTTTCAACACCACCTATTTTAGTGCTACCTACTAAAGATAAGACATTCGTTCTTCGTAGTGACGCTTCATCCACTGGGATTGGAGCGGCACTAATGCAAGAGTACTCTGGAACTCTGCATCCTGTAATGTATATTTCCAGAAAACTTAATGCGGCAGAAAGGAATTATTCGGTTTTAGACCGTGAGCTATTAGCTATGGTTTGGTCGATCCTCAAACTACAGAGATTCCTTCTAGGCGCACATTTCATAGTAGAAACCGACCAAAAAGCTCTTACTGCTATACAGAGTAAAGAATTTGAAGAGCTCGAGGTCTACTCGATATGCAATTGCTCTTCAACCTTTTCATTTCTCTGTGCGAGCTATTCGTGGATCAGATAATGTGATGGCAGACATTCTGTCAAGATGCCCACATGATTCCACATAACTATTAGGGCTTAGACTTCTTGATATGTCTAGTTCTATAGTAGTTCCTTTTCTATATCATGATAGATACACATTTGTAATTTAATAATATAATGATTGTATCACTACATAGCGGTTCATTGATGTTTATTCACCGCTGTGCTTTGATGATTTTTTCTTCATAAATCATAAATTTAAGATATCTAATACGAAATGATGATATGAATTTTTTAGGCATTGTGTAATTGCCAGAATTGTATTATACTTTGATGACACCTTCCTGGAAAAATATACTTGTAGAGAAATAATTTCTCTCAGTTTATGAGACACATTCTCACCAGTCGCTCCATAAGTCGACTTAGCCTCATATTAGGCGTTATAGGTATTCCTGATATTTTCATCTGCGCATTATTCATGCGTTGTGAGCCTATTGTACGTTGCTCCTAGATGTATTTCAAAAAGAAAAAAAAATGTTCCATTTTTTTTTTCCCGGGAGGTGTGGTAAGACTGTTACGTGCAGTCTTTGATATCTTACAATATTATACATTGGTATTCTTGTTATCTTCGCAAATATTTTGAAAGCAAAATAGTGCTTAAGGGAAAGTCATTATTGAGTTACTTCCCTTGAAAGTTGTGTCGGCTCTTTCGATCAAACTCCGCGGATAAATCCATTTTACTGCGATTTATTCGTTGTTTGGGTAATAATAGATTGTTCTTGCTTCAGAATATCTATGGCCTGAATTTATGTGTATTGTTTGTCTGAGTAGGACGAGTCTGTCTTATATCTGTATATCTTTACATATCTAAGTCGAACTATATGTTCTGTTGTCTCTAGAGAGGTCGAAGGCTATTCGGCGGATGTGTCGCTAGAGTGTGGTGTGATTTGGCTTCGTCCTGATAGGGACTGTGCTTTCTATGTCGGCCTGTCGCCGGGGAAAAAGTGATCTCAGTATTTGTGGGGAAGGTGATAGTCGTCTAACCTATCGTGTATGCTTTACCCCAGTGTTTATTCGTATTGCCAAGGAATGGCAGTTTCATATTTCCTATACCAAGGTAATCAAAGATACTCTTATGAACTCTCGATCGAAGCCACCATTTTCGATAGTTACGATTTGAATGTCTAAGAGAATATATTTGACTCGATGAAAACGACTTCGATTCCTAGCAGCACTATATCCTGTAGATTGCAGTCAATTGTTCATGATCAAATCTACAGAGCAATGAAATGTTTTATGAATGACTAACTTTAGGACAGATTCATTATCTGTATCCAAACGTGAGTGACAGCTCACGAGTGAAGCCATCTTGGAACCAAAACATGTAGTGACTTTCAAGAAGAGAAAAGGGGATGCCCGTATTATCGCTTGATCAGTCCAGAGATCACTGCTACACATGAGAACCCATTGCTAGCGGTTCAATATTATTATATGGAAAAATATGTGCTGAACATTATGTTGAAGAATCGTCGCTAGACGAGATTAGGTTTAGAAGCCATCTGAAATATTGTTTATAAGCGGACGTGCTCAGTCAGTGAAGTCAGATGATATATATGTATGGGCGATACTGAGTGCTTGGCTACTGACAGTCCATTATACACTTATTCTACATGAGTGCCCATGTAACATTGCAAGACCATTTATCCACTGTACTATGATGTATTATGGCAACCTGTGATTTGTCACTATCTGTGCTGTCGAGTGTGTACGTCCAATTAAACTTTAGAAAAGGTACACAGTCGTTGGTGTCGATGACTTCCAGCCATACATGAGTGTGAGAAAAGAACATTTTTTGTCAACACCACGAACCTTTATCATCATTCGCACATTATACACTCAATCCATGTCTACACACCACTGCGTAGGTCAAGTTGACATTCCATACACTACAGTGGAGCAAACAACACCATAGAGATCTTATCAACTGATGATGATGATGATGTCTGCTTCCATCCACTTATATCTATCTTTTGGTGGATATCATTAACGGGAATAAAAATCCAACATTATCAACTTTATCAGTATACTCAGTGACAACCCAGTTACTTGCATAAACATAAATAACACATAAGGAAGGGAAACCCGAGGCCTGTAAACAGTAAATTAATATTAGACAAACATAAAGGTATGTTTTCAGGCACTCTTAAGAAATAAAGAAGTAGAACACTTGGACAACAGAAAAACTACAGACGTGAGTGGCTTACCCAGGGTTCGAACCCCGTACCTTCCGTACGACAACTCCGCCTAGCTATCAAGCGAATCACACTGACCCTACGGCCAGCTAGGCATCCCAAAAAATGATGCTTTGCTGACTATTTATCAGTACGAAACACACAAGATAACACCGGAAGTGTACAGTGGGCAACTCAGCCCTTTTTTTAATGACGCAATCACTTCTGTTGTTCCTCTATTAACAGTATGTGTCAGTCCAAACAAGACAAAGACCTTGATACTGGGTCCAGTAAATAGTAGAAGACTTAAGGACAGTAGTATAGAACAGAGGGTAGGTTTCTGGTATTGTATAAACATAAATAACACATAAGGAAGGGAAACCCGAGGCCTGTAAACAGTAAATTAATATTAGACAAACATAAAGGTATGTTTTCAGGCACTCGTAAGAAATAAAGAAGTAGAACACTTGGACAACAGAAAAACAACAGACTGACACATACTGTTAATAGGGGAACAACAGAAGTGATTGCGTCATTAAAAAAAAGGGGCTGAGTTGCCCACTGTATACTTCCGGTGTTATCTTGTGTGTTTCGTACTGATAAATAGTCAGCAAAGCATCCTTTTTTTGGGATGCCTAGCTGGCCGTGGGGTCAGTGTGATTCGCTTGATAGCTAGGCGGAGTTGTCGTGCGGAAGGTACGGGGTTCGAACCCTGGGTAAGCCACTCACGTCTGTTGTTTTTCTGTTGTCCAAGTGTTCTACTTCTTTATTTCTTACGAGTGCCTGAAAACATACCTTTATGTTTGTCTAATATTAATTTACTGTTTACAGGCCTCGGGTTTCCCTTCCTTATGTGTTATTTATGTTTATACAATACCAGAAACCTACCCTCTGTTCTATACTACTGTCCTTAAGTCTTCTAGTATTTACTGGACCCAGTATCAAGGTCTTTGTCTTGTTTGGACTGACACATACTGTTAATAGGGGAACAACAGAAGTGATTGCGTCATTTAAAAAAAAAGGGCTGAGTTGCCCACTGTATACTTCCGGTGTTATCTTGTGTGTTTCGTACTGATAAATAGTCAGCAAAGCATCTTTTTTTTGGGATGCCTAGCTGGCCGTGGGGTCAGTGTGATTCGCTTGATAGCTAGGCGGAGTTGTCGTACGGAAGGTACGGGGTTCGAACCCTGGGTAAGCCACTCACGTCTGTTTTTTTTCTGTTGTCCAAGTGTTCTACTTCTTTATTTCTTACGAGTGCCTGAAAACATACCTTTATGTTTGTCTAATATTAATTTACTGTTTACAGGCCTCGGGTTTCCCTTCCTTATGTGTTATTTATGTTTATACAATACCAGAAACCTACCCTCTGTTCTATACTACTGTCCTTAAGTCTTCTACTATTTACTGGACCCAGTATCAAGGTCTTTGTCTTGTTTGGACTGACACATACTGTTAATAGGGGAACAACAGAAGTGATTGCGTCATTAAAAAAAAGGACTGAGTTGCCCACTGTATACTTCCGGTGTTATCTTGTGTGTTTCGTACTGATAAATAGTCAGCAAAGCATCCTTTTTTGGGATGCCTAGCTGGCCGTGGGGTCAGTGTGATTCGCTTGATAGCTAGGCGGAGTTGTCGTACGGAAGGTACGGGGTTCGAACCCTGGGTAAGCCACTCACGTCTGTTGTTTTTCTGTTGTCCAAGTGTTCTACTTCTTTATTTCTTACGAGTGCCTGAAAACATACCTTTATGTTTGTCTAATATTAATTTACTGTTTACAGGCCTCGGGTTTCCCTTCCTTATGTGTTATTTATGTTTATACAATACCAGAAACCTACCCTCTGTTCTATACTACTGTCCTTAAGTCTTCTACTATTTACTGGACCCAGTATCAAGGTCTTTGTCTTGTTTGGACTGACACATACTGTTAATAGGGGAACAACAGAAGTGATTGCGTCATTAAAAAAAGGGCTGAGTTGCCCACTGTATACTTCCGGTGTTATCTTGTGTGTTTCGTACTGATAAATAGTCAGCAAAGCATCCTTTTTTTGGGATGCCTAGCTGGCCGTGGGTTCAGTGTGATTCGCTTGATAGCTAGGCGGAGTTGTCGTACGGAAGGTACGGGGTTCGAACCCTGGGTAAGCCACTCACGTCTGTTGTTTTTCTGTTGTCCAACTGTTCTACTTCTTTATTTCTTACGAGCGCCTGAAAACATACCTTTATGTTTGTCTAATATTAATTTACAGTTACTTGCATACTCAGTGACAACTCAGTTATGTGTACATGAAATGACATCTCACGTATCTGTACGTTCAGTGATAAATCACTACACTTGAATGTCAGTAAAATATCTTCTTCTTTGATCCTTAGCCGCCGACTGTTAAAGTAGTCAGTGGCCATCACGCAACTGCTTCCACTTTATTCGGACGGAGGCCATCCTTCGTACAGCTAAATATGACTTACCAGTATTAAGCTATAAGGAGAATAGTATTTGCATGTAAACGAAAGGCCCCAAAAAATGGTTGATATAGTTTAGAATGATTTTAATCAAGCAAAATGAAGGTATAATGAATTTTAGAATTTTTGTCAGGAGACCAAAAAAAAAAAAAAAAAAAAATAAATAACAATACATACATAAAAGATACAAGTTAAAATATATTGCTAGCAACTTTTGTTTTTCACGTTTTCCTTGTTGCCATGGTGCTGGGGAGTACGCATCGATGGAGTTAGCTTTGTATTAGGTTTAATACACGTAGTTTCAATTTATATTTGTTTCGGTTTTTTTTTTTTAAATATTATAGTGCATCAACACTCATCACGAAATGTGTGTAATAATCATCATCATCGTCATCATAATTACCTTTCAGCCGCCGCCACCCCCAAACCAGGAGCATAGGTCATCATGACACACCTTCCTGTCCCGTACAAGCTTTCAAGGCCTGTCCATGACTCCATTATCCCTTTCGTGTTGTGTCTTCCGCTTCCCACTCCGTGCATTATTCAGTCTCCCTCTTTTTTCTTACCCGGGGGATTCCAGAAGCAGTACTGCCTTGTATTGTTATCAACAGCTTTCCTAATTGTTTGTAAATTAGTAAATAAATAACTCACACAACTATTTCCTAATTGTTTGTAAATTAGTAAATAAATAACTCACACAACTATTTCCTAATTGTTTACCCTAATCAACGCCTGCATATTTGTCTGATCTCCTAGGACCATAAGGTGATTTATATTTGGACATGCGCATTAATCGGAAAATTTTAGACCGCAAACGGCTCCGGCGTCAACTAAGCCCCATGAACTGGGTACCAGATCAACTCTGTGAAGGTTAAGGCGGCCGGCGTCATGCTGACCACATCACCCCTAGTGTGCCGATGGTCAAGAAAATATGGGCCTAACACCATATTTCCAATATGCCTCAATGGGCGTGTAACGGGATCCTTTACCTTTTTTTGTTTTACCATGCGCTTTAATATAACAGACGGATTATGTGTCTAGACTGAACGAGGCACGATTGTATTTAATTAAAAAATAACTAAAAACAACAAACTTAACTCTTACCCCACTGGCACTTGTTTGGTTCCAGTGATAAGTTCCACATCGGAGATGTTGCCATTTCAGTTCAACCCTTCTGTCCTACACAATGACCCATTTAAGAAAATCTTTAACTCTTAAAACGTTTTAATGGCTATCTCGTAAATTTATTGACAGGGGGCATCTTGGCCCACGCGTTCTTTCCTGGGTCACACCCCATTTCTGGTGACACTCATTTTGACGAGGAGGAAGACTGGACAATGGGGACACACAAGGTAAGTGGTCCTTAAGTGTTCTCTTCACTGAAAACAGACAGATCAACGGTAGATATCTTGTCACGTGTAGTTTTCGGGGGTTTTGAAAGAGGCAAATAAAGAACTTGATTACTGCTCCCTCCGGCATTGTCGTACAATGCGTAACATCTGATGTTGTGGATGTGTCTGGCAACTTCATTATGTAAAACAAACCGCTTCAGAAATCCCCACTGCATGAGCATGTGACATCTTTGTGTAGTCTTTCTGCAAGGATACAAACTATAGTGGTGGCTCCTTGTTTCGTAGAGAGTGAAGAAGAAAATGATGATAAGCATATCGCCATGAGCAGGGATTTGGCTTTCAGCTCATCTCCAGTATAATGAGCATTGACTTAAGTGATCATTGTGCAAAATAGATACAAAGCAGGTCTATGGCCATCCACCTAACTGTCTCGCTCCACACACATATGTATAACCAGAGGCACGCTCATAATTATCAATGATTTGATTGATTTATGATTGCGTGACCATGTATTTAGAAACGCAACGTGAAATTTCTTTTATTTTTCTGACAATAATCGCAACTGGTAAACCGGAGTGTTATTTTTTAAATAGTTTTCTGTCTACCTTGGTGACAGTCCCATTCTCTCTCTCTCTCTCTCTCTCTCTCTCTCTCTCTCTCTCTCTCTCTCTCTCTCTCTCTCTCTCTCTCTCTCTCTCTCTCTCTCTCTCTCTCTCTCTCTCTCTCTCTCTCTCTTTCTTTATCTCTCTCTCTTTCTTTATCTCTCTCTCTTTCTCTTTCTTTCTCTATTTCCTTCTCTCTCTCTCTATCATTCTCTCTCCTTCTTTCTTTTTTTCAGGTCTGTATTCTGCAAAGAAATAGGAGGGAGTTATTAAAACAACAAGTAGATTATTTACATTTCATCATCATCATTATCATATGGGATTCTCACGTAGCATGGAAGCACCACTGCATTCCCTTGCAGGAAGCCCGCCCCAAACATTCACATGCCCCTGCCGCCGTTGCTTTAGTGGCAATTTGTCTTAATTGATTAAGTTACCAGTCCCATACAAAATCTCATATCTCAGTCACCGGGTACAGCATGCCCCAGGGTGCAGGTGTCCTTTTCTTCCTTTGTTCCCCCCCCCCCCCCCCCCCCCCCCCCCCCCCCCCCCGAAAACTACACGGGCCACATGCATTTGAACGATACGAAATATACTGATAACGGAAAAGAAGAAGACAATAAACAAGAAAATGTTTCTTCTATTTATCTTGCATGCATTCTATGCTTATCATATCATTCACAACTATGTTCGCCAGTTTTATAGTTGTCTATGCTTATCATATCATTTACAACTATGTTCGCCAGTTTTATAGTTGTCTATGCTTATTATATCATTCACAACTATGTTCGCCAGTTTTATAGTTGTCTATGCTTATCATATCATTCACAACTATGTTCGCCAGTTTTATAGTTGTATATGCTTATCATATCATTCACAACTATGTTCGCCAGTTTTACAGTTGTCTATGCTTATCATATCATTCACAACTATGTTCGCCAGTTTTATAGTTGTCTATGCTTATCATATCATTCACAACTATGTTCGCTAGTTTTATAGTTGTCTATGCTTATCATATCATTCACAACTATGTTCGCCAGTTTTATAGTTGTCTATGCTTATTATATCATTCACAACTATGTTCGCCAGTTTTATAGTTGTCTATGCTTATCATATCATTCACAACTATGTTCGCCAGTTTTATAGTTGTATATGCTTATCATATCATTCACAACTATGTTCGCCAGTTTTACAGTTGTCTATGCTTATCATATCATTCACAACTATGTTCGCCAGTTTTATAGTTGTCTATGCTTATCATATCATTCACAACTATGTTCGCCAGTTTTATAGTTGTCTATGCTTATCATATCATTCACAACTATGTTCGCCAGTTTTATAGTTGTATATGCTTATCATATCATTCACAACTATGTTCGCCAGTTTTAAAGTTGTCTATGCTTATCATATCATTCACAACTATGTTCGCCAGTTTTATAGTTGTCTATGCTTATCATATCATTCACAACTATGTTCGCCAGTTTTATAGTTGTCTATGCTTATCATATCATTCACAACTATGTTCGCCAGTTTTATAGTTGTCTATGCTTATCATATCACTCACAACTATGTTCGCCAGTTTTATAGTTGTATATGCTTATCATATCATTCACAACTATGTTCGCCAGTTTTATAGTTGTATATGCTTATCATATCATTCACAACTATGTTCGCCAGTTTTACAGTTGTCTATGCTTATCATATCATTCACAACTATGTTCGCCAGTTTTATAGTTGTCTATGCTTATCATATCATTCACAACTATGTTCGCCAGTTTTATAGTTGTCTATGCTTATCATATCATTCACAACTATGTTCGCCAGTTTTATAGTTGTATATGCTTATCATATCATTCACAACTATGTTCGCCAGTTTTACAGTTGTCTATGCTTATCATATCATTCACAACTATGTTCGCCAGTTTTATAGTTGTCTATGCTTATCATATCATTCACAACTATGTTCGCCAGTTTTATAGTTGTCTATGCTTATCATATCATTCACAACTATGTTCGCCAGTTTTATAGTTGTCTATGCTTATCATATCATTCACAACTATGTTCGCCAGTTTTATAGTTGTATATGCTTATCATATCATTCACAACTATGTTCGCCAGTTTTACAGTTGTCTATGCTTATCATATCATTCACAACTATGTTCGCCAGTTTTATAGTTGTCTATGCTTATCATATCATTCACAACTATGTTCGCCAGTTTTATAGTTGTATATGCTTATCATATCATTCACAACTATGTTCGCCAGTTTTACAGTTGTCTATGCTTATCATATCATTCACAACTATGTTCGCCAGTTTTATAGTTGTATATGCTTATCATATCATTCACAACTATGTTCGCCAGTTTTACAGTTGTCTATGCTTATCATATCATTCACAACTATGTTCGCCAGTTTTATAGTTGTCTATGCTTATCATATCATTCACAACTATGTTCGCCAGTTTTATAGTTGTCTATGCTTATCATATCATTCACAACTATGTTCGCCAGTTTTACAGTTGTCTATGCTTATCATATCATTCACAACTATGTTCGCCAGTTTTATAGCTGCCTATGCTTATCATATCATTCACAACTATATTCGCCAGTTTTATAGTTGTCTATGCTTATCATATCATTCACAACTATGTTCGCCAGTTTTATAGTTGTATATGCTTATCATATCATTCATAACTATGTTCGCCAGTTTTATAGTTGTCTATGCTTATCATATCATTCACAACTATGTTCGCCAGTTTTATAGTTGTCTATGCTTATCATATCATTCACAACTATGTTCGCCAGTTTTATAGTTGTCTATGCTTATCATATCATTCACAACTATGTTCGCCAGTTTTATAGTTGTATATGCTTATCATATCATTCACAACTATCTTCGCCAGTTTTATAGTTGTCTATGCTTATCATATCATTCACAACTATGTTCGCCAGTTTTATAGTTGTCTATGCTTATCATATCATTCACAACTATGTTCGCCAGTTTTATAGTTGTCTATGCTTATCATATCATTCACAACTGTGTTCGCCAGTTTTATAGTTGTCTATGCTTATCATATCATTCACAACTGTGTTCGCCAGTTTTATAGTTGTCTATGCTTATCATATCATTCACAACTATGTTCGCCAGTTTTATAGTTGTCTATGCTTGTCATATCATTCACAACTATGTTCGCCAGTTTTATAGTTGTATATGCTTATCATATCATTCACAACTATGTTCGCCAGTTTTATAGTTGTCTATGCTTATCATATCACTCACAACTTTGTTCGCCAGTTTTATAGTTGCCTATGCTTATCATATCATTCACAACTATGTTCGCCAGTTTTACAGTTGTCTATGCTTATCATATCATTCACAACTATGTTCGCCAGTTTTATAGTTGTCTATGCTTATCATATCATTCACAACTTTGTTCGCCAGTTTTATAGTTGTCTAGGCTTATCATATCATTCACAACTATGTTCGCCAGTTTTATAGTTGCCTATGCTTATCATATCATTCACAACTATGTTCGCCAGTTTTATAGTTGCCTATGCTTCTCATATCATTCACAACTATGTTCGCCAGTTTTATAGTTGCCTATGCTTATCATATCATTCACAACTATGTTCGCCAGTTTTATAGTTGCCTATGCTTATCATATCATTCACAACTATGTTCGCCAGTTTTATAGTTGCCTATGCTTATCATATCATTCACAACTATGTTCGCCAGTTTTATAGTTGCCTATGCTTATCATATCATTCACAACTATGTTCGCCAGTTTTATAGTTGCCTATGCTTCTCATATCATTCACAACTATGTTCGCCAGTTTTATAGTTGCCTATGCTTATCATATCATTCACAACTATGTTCGCCAGTTTTATAGTTGCCTATGCTTATCATATCATTCACAACTATGTTCGCCAGTTTTATAGTTGCCTATGCTTATCATATCATTCACAACTATGTTCGCCAGTTTTATAGTTGCCTATGCTTATCATATCATTCACAACTATGTTCGCCAGTTTTATAGTTGTCTATGCTTATCATATCATTCACAACTATGTTCGCCAGTTTTATAGTTGCCTATGCTTATCATATCATTCACAACTATGTTCGCCAGTTTTATAGTTGTCTATGCTTATCATATCATTCACAACTATGTTCGCCAGTTTTATAGTTGTCCTTGTATCCGTTTATGTCGAGCGTACCGGTTTGGCTTCCAACCAGATATCTTGTGACTTGCAAACTAGGTTATCTTGTGGCTTTTAACCAGGTTATCTTGTGGCTTTTAACCTGATATCTTGTGGCCAGATTTGTGATTCTCCACCTGATATCAACGTGGTCATTTTGCTTCGTAATTTTTTTTTTTTTTTGGGGGGGGGGGGGAGGGGGGGGGGGGGGGGGGGGGGGGGGGCGGGGGGGCGGGGGGTTCTCACAATCTTTCTTCTTCCTGTTTTTGTAGGCTTAAAATCATTCTCATGTTATATTTTCAAGATGGTTTTATACATGACGGCAGTATCAAAACGATATCATGTAATCCACATTCGTCTTTTCTGATATACCAGTCCAAGATTTGGAAGATCCAGAATAGATGGCTACGGCATGAATGGAAAACATTTATAGAAGCCGCGAGTCTTCAAGAACTGATGTGGATCCACTGTCCTAGTCATGCAGGGCTACGCGGTAATGAGAGAGCTGACAGACTTGCTTCGAGACCACCATAGTGAGGACACTGTATATGGATAAGGGAGAGATGCTGAGTACTATTGAGACACTGCAGTGGATGAATCAACAAATATAAGACAGTTGGCATTCGGCATCAAACGTGAAACTAGCAGGGATTGACGTAAAAGAGGATGGATCCGTCGTGTATGCAACCTGCACTCTGCAGGAACAAAAAACATTCATACTCCTCGACATTTCCTGAGGGGGACTGAGAACATAGTGGTTTACTCAAAGGGCAGTGATGACGTTTCTCATCAACAATAACATCCATACAGGGCCCAGTGGTCATACATCTAATGATATAGATATAGTGTTTCACTGCTTGTTGTAAAACTGCACCTATGGAAAAAAATGGCATTAACTGTAGTCCTTGAGTGAACCCTAAAATCAGCTACAGATAGAAAGATTTAAGTTACAATTAATACATGGGAATATTTTTCATTTCAAACAGGGTATCAACCTTGAGATTGTTGCTGCGCACGAATTTGGACACGCCCTAGGTCTGGGCCACAGCAGCGACCCGAACGCTCTGATGGCAGCGTCATACCGATACGTTGACAAGTATGGCCTGCATCCTGATGACATCCGGGGTGTTCAATCCTTATATGGTAAATCCTATTTAAACTATTCATGGCATTTATCACTGCCTTTCTTTAATTATATACTGTTCATAGCCACCGACCACGTGATCTTATGTACCAGATACCCTTAACAAAAAGGCGGCCGGCGAGATGCTGACCACATCACCCCTAGTGTGCCGATGGTCAAGAAAATACGGGCTTAACAACATATTCTTAATATGCCTCAATGGGGGTGTAACAGGATCCTTTACCTTTACCTTTTACCCTTAACTAACCCATTATTGGCATTTTTAAAAAGTTTTGTCGGATCAGATAGTTGTAACGGAAGTGTTACGCTAGGAATGGGCTAGGTACATTTGAAATGCTTATACTATATTTTCAGGCTCACGTACTAGTCGAAGCAACCCGACAACCAGTAGGCCCCAGTTTCCTAGAGCTACCACACGGCCCAGACCAACGAATCAGCCCCGTACCACCACCGTCCAACCCGAAGATCGTTGCTCTCTGACATTTGATGCTGTTGAACAAGGTGCAACCGTAAAATAAAATGTACTGCATCCATTTGTTAAATATTTAAGCAGTGAATGTTTATATGATGACATCTCAACACAGGTGTTGTTGTTGTTGTTTAACTAGGTCTGCTGAGCTTCTCGCTCTTTTGCCGCCAATACCAAGTTGAAGAATCCTTGGTATTATCTACACTGTAGATCTAGGCTTTTCCTGTGCCTTTTCTGCTATTCCGAAACGTGCTGAGTTGAAGTCATGAGCTTCAGTTTCTCCAGCTTGGCTTGCGTTTAAAGGATCATCATATAAGGGTCGCAAGCTAGGAGTAAGAAGTGCGTGGCATACTGTGCCTTCCCTTCCCCCCCCCCCCCCCCCCCCATATCTAAGGGGGCGCTTCAACTATGTAGAGTTAAAACAGACAACGCAGCTGTCATATCTCGTCTTCAACTAATCTGTGTCATTTTTCATGTTTTTTTTTTTTAACTTTCTGTTACAACTAAAGAGAGGTGACTGGAAAAAAATATATCGCGCTTAAGCAATCCCGGATCGATTGCTCCAAAGACAACAGTAATGACCGTTACACCACAGACGTTTCTTGATGTGCATTTTAAATATTTTGCTATACTTTAATTTACGCAATGACTAATATCTACTGTATATATATATATATATATATATATATATATATATATATATATATATATATATATATATATATATATATATATATATATATATATATATATATATATATATATATATATATATATATATATATATATATATATATATATATATTTTGGGAGTCAATTCTTGAAATGACGATGGTACGAAATGAGCTCTCGATCAGCGTTATAACATCGGTGAGGCAATGTCATTCACATGATCCGTAAGTTAAAAAAATTGCTTGACTCTCAAATGATCTTGCTGATTCAACGTTAAAATGATGTTTTGTTCAACCGTTCATTAGCTACAGTATTTGCAAATCCTAATCTAGCAAGGATACGTCGTTAATCTGCTTCTTTTTGTCGTTCAATACGTCGCCTCTTTGCTTTACTTTCAGCTGCTTTTCTTCTTAAAGCACGTTTCACTAGCTTTGCCCTCAAACAAATGTAATTATCTGATTAACCGTCCAACGTATTAATGCCATTTTTTGCATACGATGTTATATTGGGTTAGACCCAACAAATATATACTTTATATCTGTACATCTTGTCTAGTTCCCATAAACGGATGAAATCCTTTGATCTTTGTCGGCATACTAATTATTGTGTATCGAGAAAAGAAATTTTACCACTTCATGCACAGATTCTGTGAATTGATTAGGCATAGGCGTGTCTACTATTACAATAATGTGGCCATCACGTTTGCATATGAATACCTGTTGAAGATGATTTCTTAAATGATCTGCATGCGAGATACTCGTGACATTGTTTGTCATTGACATTTAATGCGCTACCAAACTGGACCTTCCTTGATCTAATTATTTCAATGGGTATCACCTCTTTTTGCGGTTCATAAATATCATAATGGAACGTTGCTCCTCTAATGTGCTTGTAAATAACGGTAAGGTCATCTTTAAAGAAATTAAACTTCATCCGAATCATAATCAGATGTCTCTGAGAAATTGATAATCAATCTCGGCTGAATGAAGGACAAACCATTATTCTTCCAATATTCCTCTTCCTCTTGTAACACATGGTTCTCACATTTCTTCCAGTAATCCCTGGCTATATTGGAGATGGCGGCTTTTATAAGTATTTCAACATCTTTTAATTTGAACGTTCTATTTTCTGTTGCTACCTGTTCCTTAATTTTAGCCCATACTAATTCTATTGGGTTTAAGTGAGAATGGTAAGGAGGAAATCTTAAACATCTGTGACTATGTTCATGGATTGCCTTGTCTATGTGAAATATCTTTGTACGCTGTGTCTTTTTTTACAATTCCAAGTAATTCAGGCTTCATGGACATTTCGTTGAATAGAATGTTGTTTATGGTCAGCCAAATCGTTATTACATCTCTAGTACTTGATGAATTAGGAACTTTATCTTCTGGTGCCACAACGTTGTGATATGAAGCATTGCCCATTATCAAACACGACGGTCTATCCAAGGAAGGAAGTACATGATTCACAATCCAATCTTGAAATATCTTGCCATTCATCTCTGTATGGTAATCCCTAATAACTGTGGATTTTGAAACAAATATGAGTTCAGTATTATTTAGAAGCCCATGATGGCTGCTTCCTGGATGTGCAATTATTAGGCGCTGTCCTTTGCTGCTTGGTTCTAGTCTCTTAGTTGTCCCATCAGATGATTGTCATTCTCGTTCATTACTGTGGTGAGAATTGATCCAAGTTTCATCTAAATACACAAAATCATAACAATCTCTTCTCATTTCTCTGATCTCGCGTAAATATTTGCTTCTCATTGCAACTATATGAGGCTTCTCACAAATAAGGTTTCTACCACCAACATATATTCTAAAAGTGAATCCCAAACTCCTAATAGTCCTCCATAGCGTAGATTTGGAAATATCATTGTCATTACTCTTTCTTAACCAAATTTTCAATTTCCTTAAAGTCACTGCCTCATTATTGTGAAATATATTGCAAATTTCTCTCCGGATCAATTCTCTGTCAAAATATCCACCACTCTTGGCCTAATTTTCGTGTGTAAAACACTAGAATTAGAAATTTTAGATGTCGCTATCCAGCGGTGCAATGATCGTTTGATTATCCCCAAGGCATGAATAGTCCTCTTTTGTGGGTTTGAAATAGAATGATATAGTTTTCCACGAGTAGCTTCATTGCAGAAATACTTAAAAATCCTATTTGTGATTAGCTGTAATGTAATAAAATGTACTCGCAGACTCATTTTCCTAGTTAACCACACAATACTTTTTGTAGACACGCCACTGATTGACAATGTGTGAGTAGCACCGGATATAAACTATTTTGTGTTCAAGAAGTGCGATTTCACGCAATTTCACTCAAAAATCATGCCAATTGCTTGATAAACCAAAAATGTGCAAATGAGGTCGTATAATTTACTGTAGACATTTCAATATGTGTGCGTGTGATGTGTGTTGGCAAGTAGGATTTTATATTATATCGCAAAGAAACGAAAATTGAAACCAATGGCCGCATTTTAATGAAAAATTTAATTCATAGGGTCTATACCATTTCAAATTCACACACAAAATTTCACTTATATGCGTTATATATTCGCTGAGATATAGCATTTTGAAGTTGGGCAAAGCTAGTGAAATGTGCTATAGTTCACCTGGTACTCTGCATTCTTGAACTTGCCGGTGACGTCTCTGAGAAGCAGTTTCTTGCGGAATTTTCTTAAATGTTAAAGATGACGTACCTGACATTGTGCAAATCTGTCGGGAAAAATTACGAAACTCCAGAAGTAAAAATGTAACTAAAACATAAATTTGGCTATCGTTACGTATATAGCGCTATGCTTTTCAAATCTATTTCAATTCTTCAGTGGAAGGTAGCTCAAATGACTCCAGTAACATTTTTAATTTGATTCTGTTTAAACAATATCGTAGTTTGAGCGGGAATAGAACGCTACGAGATTGCTTCAAGGGCAAGTATCATGGCCCGACGCTTATTTATATTTGCATTTTTTCGTGTTTTAACAAGTCTTTATTTATTCAGAATGAAAATAAATGAATTGTAGGCCTCCACAGCAAATAAGAATCTGTACCAACTGTTGGAAACAGTAATGTCTATGAACAATTGGATAGAAGCGACTGATTCTAATGGCTGTTAAGGTACCTTGATAAATATCTGGGATATTGTAGCCTTGCGTGTGTTTTTGTATAGCAGGTTTTTGCCAGATTACTTTACATTCATCCCCGATATAACTTTGTAATGTTAAAACTGAGTTAGAAATGGAGAAATGTTACTGCAAATTGTTACTGTTCAATGAAACCTGTTTCAAAACTAATGAGGTCAAAAGCTTGTTTAATCTTTGAGTTATTTTTCAAGTTCAAAGAACCTCACAAAAGGACGAAATCGCTGCGGTTCGATTCTTGGCAGCAGCGGGAAATGTTTTCTCCAGTCGGCTGTGTTACTGACAATTGTTGCTGCTTTTATTTATTTTAATGCTAAATAAATCCTTTCTTGAAAGGATTAAGGTCATTAACTTGTTTAATTTTTGAGTTATTCAAATTAGGACAGAGAGACACCTGCAAATTATATCTATGATTTTCTAAAGCAATGTTTGTTCTTGGCATAGTGCCGGATTTTTGTTTCTGTGCATTTTTTCTTTGTCTCTTTGCTAGCTTTCATTTGCTAGTCTGTCTAGCCTCTAGCGTAATAACGCTTGTTTTTGCTGTGACATATCCTGCGTTTCATTAAATGTCAGACGTTTCCTGTTAATCTATTATTTAACTTTAACCAGTTAGCTAGCATTAGAAAAAAAAAAAAAAAAAATTTAATGTCAAACATACTCATATATCCAGTAAATAAATAAATATTATACACATAAAGGTATCTTTCATGCACTCGTGAGAAATAACGACGCAGAAAACTAGACAACAGAAAACTAGACAACAGAAAACTAGACAACAGAAAACTAGACAACAGAAAAACAGCAGAAGTGATGGGCTTACCGGAGAATTGAACCCATTCTGTTGTTTTTCTGTTGTCTAGTTTTCTGTTGCCTAGTTTTCTGTTGTCTAGTTTTATGTTGTCTAGTTTTCTGTTGTCTAGTTCCCTGCTTCTTTATTTCTCACGAGCGGCGAAACATTCCTTTATGTGAATAATATTTATCTGCCTCAGGTTTCTCATATATCCAGGTATTGTAAAGGTTGCTGTATTTAATTCTATTATTTTTGACATATTACACTAGTTCATGATGGAAATATCCACGTTTTCCGTGGTCCCTACCTGTACACCCTCACCCAGAACGGGCTGTCAAGCAGAAAGATAATGACTCTTGTGTATCCTGGAGCACCTGTCTCTCCTGGAGCCGTAGTATACGACAGACGCAGCAAGCATACATTTATTTTTAAAGGTAAGTCACATGTATAATCTACCCGTGTGTTACCGGGACCCGATATTGGAGCAAGGAATAGCAACACTGTAACTTACCACGCATAACTAAAAAAAAAAAGACTAAGGAGGGTTGGGCATGGGGCTGGGTACCCCATCCTGTAGTTGTTTATGCAACAACAACAACAACAACAAAACTTGATCAAAATTTAAAGACCTTGAGCTGATGGACACTGGATAAGAAGACTTGACATAAGTATGTTGAAAGCCCACGTTTGTTGGGGACATCAAGGGCAGTGGCGGATCTACATTTTGGGGGCCCTGATAATTCATCTCTTGGAGATCCCTCTTTTATTTTAAAAAAAAACTTGTTGGTGGATGGGAAAGAAACGTATTATAGACTGGGGGAACGAACGAACGAACGAAATCTTTATTTCATCAGGGTAAAGAAATAGGCATAATTGCCTTTTTACATTTCTGCCCTGCAATACAATTTTCAGCGTTTTACAAGTAAAAATAAAAATATTAACAACTTCAGACAGGATTAATTAATATTATCATCACAATCAGAAACTGAGCATACACAAGTACATTTACTCATAGTCATTCACGCACATAGAGAGAGGGAGAGAGAGAGAGAGAGAGAGAGAGAGAGAGAGAGAGAGAGAGAGAGAGAGAGAGAGAGAGGTCAAGCAATAAATCTACTTAATATTAAAAATTTAATTTAAAATTGAAAATATTACAATTACAGTTAAATGCTCATGGAAACGTTGAAATAACTGAAACAGAATTATCGTTAAATGTGTGTACAAGATTTCATGACATGTGAATGCAGATGTCTTTTGAATGAGATGTAATTATCAGTTTTGACAGACTTGGGTAAGGGAATTCCATGCTAAAGCACCTGCATAACTAAAACAACTTCGGAAAAGGTCAGTTCGAGGTTTTGTAAGGTCCAAAAGTAGGTCGACACGTATAAAATATGAGCAGTATTTATAGCAAAAGAACATTTGCAATTATGAAGGTGTTCTGCCGAGTAAAATTTGATGCACAAACAGGAGATCTTGGAAGAAGAAGAATTTGTTAAGAAGTAGAACATTCAGCTGTGAAAATAGCTGAGCACTGGGAATGTTATCATTCAAGCAAACAAGTCGTAGCGCCCTTTTATGTAGGGATTCTAGGCGTTTCAAAAACGACAAGCCACCGCGACTCCAGATATTTGAGCAATAAGAAAGGTGACTTTGAATATGTGCATAATAGAATATAAGTCTAGAGTGCGGACACAAAAAATGTTTGATTTTGGAGAGTTGAAACAATTTTTGTGAGATCTTGTTTGGGATGAAATAGACATGTGACTTCCAGCTTAGAGACTGGTCGAGACCACACCCAACAGGCTGTGGTCCGTAATACATTCTCCGTCTAGAGATAAAAATAACGTATTTGGTTGACAGTGCAGAATCTTTTGGGGAAGGGGGGGGGGGGGGGGGGGCTAAAGCTCAAGCTTCATGAGCTTTATAGTAGATCCGTCTCTGCTCAAGTGTGATGATTATGAGGATGAGGATGATGAGGAGAATGATGATGATGAGGATGGTTGATGGTGATCATGATGATAATAATGATGAGGTCATATGTATGCATCTGTAACTGATGCATAGTAAACGGATGTTTAAAACATCCCATAACCAAAGAATGCGTTCATGCACTTTCCTGATCACCCACCCACCTCTCCACGAGTCTATACAACCAGTGATCTATCGACGTATTCATCTGTCCACCCAGATATCCCTTTGTGCTTCACTTTACTTTTATTTTCACGCAGAAGTATGTTTTTCTGCCCCGTACGGTTCCCGGAGAACTCTGAATGTATATATATATATATAAAAAAACGTCGAAAGGAGCACCAGGAAAATAAGCAGCTGAGGGCTGTCACCTCAGGGGCGCATTCCCATAGTCAGTTATGACTGAAGGGGCTATTATTATTATTATTATTATAATATATATATATATATATATATATATATATATATATATATATATATATATATATATATATATATATATATATATATATATATATATATATATATATATATATATATATATATATATATATATATATATATATATATATAAACGACGAAGACTACTCCGTACTCAGGCATCTGCGTACAAGGTGACTAATATCAGGTTTTGGATGGCAAACTCATCATGCAAAACATTAGCACATAAACCACAACTGCTGGAGCGTGTGAATGCATAGCTTCTTGCAGGGGGTACCAGCTGCAATGTTGGCTTCACGTGTTTATATGTTTTTAGTATTAATGATGGGAGCCGCGCTGGTGTAATGGTTACCACACTGCGCTGACGATCGGGTGATCCAGATTCGAGCCCTGGCGAGGACATTTGAAGTGGTGTCGTCGACTGTGGACTTGGGACTGGAATAATTCGAGCCCTGGCGATGACATTTGAGGAAGTGTCGTCGACCAGGGACTGGAATAACCTGAACGGCTCCTGAGCTGACCCAGCTCTAATGGGTACCTCCGAAATTGGCGAGAGGACACCTGTCATTGTTCAGGGAAAAAAAGGATACTCACGTAAAATCAGTCTTTGGTTAGACATATTAACCGGAGATTTCGCCTCGAGTAATAGCGTGCATACGATTAAAAAAAAAAAAAAAAAAAAGTATTAGTGATATGTGCAAAAATGAACTGATCCTTACGTTTTGACCACATGAGAAAGTGCCAGGATGCATAATGAAAGTTTAAGACAAAGATAAGTATATAAGATCAGGGTCGGCTTTAGACCAATTTGACCTTTTTGACCCAATTGACCTCCCTCGCTCACAGGGGGCCTCGCACTCGGATTTCCACTTCTAGCTTTAAAAAAAAAAAATTGAAAAGGACGGTTATTTCAAACTAGATATCAGAGAGTATATACTATTACACTCTATTAAAAATACAACACTGTCTATTTTTATTAGCTATATTTTGACATAAACTATAATCTTAAGTCCAAATAGGATCCTACAATTACTAAGGCCGATCCTATGTCAGACGATCCTTCGTTCCAAATTCACAAACCTTTTCTTTTTATAACTCATCCAATTTTATATCAGGAAATAAATACTGGAGGTATACAGGATACAAGCAAGATACGGGGTATCCTAGAACTTTGCCTACAGACTTTCACAAAGTTACGTCAGCGCTGCAGGGTAACGATGGATTGATATATTTGTTTAAGGTATAGTAAAATGTATTGTTACTTAGTTACCGTTTCTACCCAAATATGTTATTAAAAGTCGTTAAGAGAAGCAGTGTACATTCGTGCAGGCGGAAAAACTCAACAGTGGGTTGACAATTGGGGGTCATGATCCAAGTGGGTCCATCCCATTTAGAGTATACAGGAGATAAATTGGGAAAAATAATTATTTGATGGGGAACTTCTGACAATCAGATTGATTCCTGATGTAATGCTCTGTATAATCTCCTACCATCATATACAGGTGAGACTAACCTGTGGCTGACGTCACAATGTTTTCTCAGAATTTCTTACAATCCATTTTTCTCACCGGCATAATATTATAGGATTACTCTGAATCCACATGTTCTGCTCTTGATTCATTCAGTCATGACCCCTTATTGCCCCTTAGGCAGCGAATTGCACAACCGCAGTTATCCTCCTTGCAGGAAGGATGAGCCAAACCATTCACGTACTCCTGCAGCGGTTGTTTCTGTTACATGAACAGGTTGCCAGAAGCATGTACCATAGGGAGGTCAAAGTTCGGCAGCTAAAGTACTTTGGCCACATAAAAAGGCATAACACCTTACAGAAGACCATAATAGAAGGGAGAGTTGAAGGCAAACGTGCAAGGGGAAGACAGCGCTATAAGTGGGAAGACAACATCAAGAGATGGACAGGGAAGAGCCTATCAGAGTGCACCACCAAGACAAGAGACAGAAGACGTTGGAGATCCTTTACAGCCAACCTTCATTGTGGAGATGGCAGCTGATGATGATGATGATGATGATGTACCATAGTCTCCTTTTGCGACAAACCAGATGGAGCAGCAGTGATGTTCTTTCTTAGTCTCAAAGTACCAACGGCAACTACATCTGCTGTTGATTGCTAACGATATTTGCTGATTAGGATAAGTCTGACGAGATGCTCAAAGAAATAGATCATAAAGGAAACCTAAAGCGTGTGAGCAGTAAATAAATAAATGGATTTAAGTAAACAACAGGCACTCGGAAAGTGAAACAAAGAGGACACGAGACAGCCTATATTTAACAGAAGCTCACCGGGGAATCACCCCACGACACCCTATATTTAACAGAAGCTCACCGGGGAATCACCCCACGAACTGTCCGAACGGCGCCATCGCTTCGCGGCGAGAGTGAATCGTAAAAGGACACACAGACAACTAAGCACCCTAACAAAAAAGTGCCTCATTGGGAGTGGTCTTTTTTTTTCACGTGCCATAGAAAAAACGTATTGCACGTATACTCGAACTCACTGAAGCCCACTATCTGAGAAGGCCAAGAACAGTGAGGAACGAAACATAATTTTGCTTGCAATGAAATAGGAAAAGAAAATTGAAGAAATTGGGATAACTAAGAATTATGAGTACCTTTTTCATCATTGCCAACCTTTTCATTTGTATTCCTGGTGGTTTCTGTAGCACCCTGTTTTATATGATGATCTTGCCAACCCCGTACACAACCTCATGTTCTTCTTCTTCTTAGTTCTACGATATT
This sequence comes from Oreohelix idahoensis, assembly GCA_024509875.1. Taxonomy (NCBI): domain Eukaryota; kingdom Metazoa; phylum Mollusca; class Gastropoda; order Stylommatophora; family Oreohelicidae; genus Oreohelix; species Oreohelix idahoensis. The sequence continues at coordinate 36,952 of JAMPIV010010599.1, forward strand.
CCTCAGGGAGCAGTTATTTCCATCTTGCTGCCTTCGGGAAACTTCGTGAATACTCGGGGGGAAACGAGTACTTTACTTGTAACGAGAATGTAATCTGAGCTTTTTTTGTTTCTCTTTACGCCGAAGGCAGATCATTGTTTCAAAGAAATTGTGTAACGAGAAAGAAAAATTTGATGTAATCGCCTTTCCATTTTTTTTTCTCGTTATTATAAAGAATCTTGTAACTTTTCATTCAGAAACTCTGAATGTTCAATCTTGATATAACTGACTCATCACATGTAGTTTCACTGTTCCTAGCATGTGAATCAATATATCTTAATCAATACCCTTAAGCTCCCCAAGGAGCAGAGGCGTTCAATAAACACGTGCTAAGTCCTCCTGTCGCGTGCTAACAGATCACGTTCTGTCTTATGTTCATCATAATTTTCATATCTATCTGGAGTTCTCTTCTACATGTACTTTTGGTCTACCTCTGCATCAAGTACCATGGGGGTCCCAGATCAAGGACCGCCTTGTAATGTTATTAACATGTTTCCTCAATGTGTGACGTATCTATCTCCAGGTCTTCTTTCTCATCTCTTGATAGCGCTGACACTTGTCTGTTTTTCGTCATCACTTCCACATTGGTGACCTTATCATACCGTTTCAATCCATCTATTCTATGCAAGCACCCGTTTATGAAAGGTGATAGCTTTTTTGGTTGTTGTTTTTACTGTTCTCCATTTCACAAAGCCATAAAATGGAACTAATTTGACAGTTGAAGATTCTGATTGTTGTGTTGGACTTCATTTCTCTTGATCTCTATTATACAGGTATACCTCGTTTTATTGCGCTTCGCTTTATTGAGCTTCGCAGATATTGCGCTTTTTTCAAATTATTCGTGTTTATTTATTAGAACGTGCCTTCTTCTTCCGATAGATTTTGGCTGTACCAGCAAAAAGATTACGATTAGCTGAAGGCTCAGATGATGAAGATTAGCATTTTTTTAAAGCAATAAAGTATTTTTTTATTTTACAGTACATCGTTCTTTTTAGACCTAACGCTATTGTGCACATAACAGACATAATGTAAACATGATTTTAGGCTTTTATATGCACTGGGAAGCAAAAATAATATTTAAAAAAATGGGTGCGACCCGCTTTATTGCGATATTCGCTTTATTGCAGTGGTCTGGAACCGAACCCGCAATATCTACGAGGTATGCCTGTATTTCTCAATGCAATGAAAGCTCTTCTTGCCTGTTTTATTCTTATTTTATATGATTGTTCCGTAACATAATTTATAAATAATATTATTTACTACAGTTTACTTGACGTATGCATTTTTTACATTTACCTGTCTGTCTATCAAACATCAGGGCAGACAGTACTGCGCTTGGAGGGAAGGTCTCACACGGTGTACACCTAGATATCCACGTGACATCAGTAGTTCCTGGACAGGTTTGCCGAACAGCATCGACGCAGCTTTCCGAGCCATGAATGGCAACTACTATTTCTTTAAGAGTCAAAAGTAAGACCATCTGCATTGCGTGAGCACTGTCTAGTTTAATGCTAGCTTCTCCATGACGGACGTACTCTGAGTCTATTATACTCTGAGTCTATTATACTCTGAGTCTATTATACTCTGAGTCTATTATACTCAGTCAGTTGCTAGCGTTCAGAAACGGTTGTTCTGAATGTAAAGGTAAGGGTAGGTCCGTAGCATATACTGCCGTAGAGGAGTGACGTGTTAGAGACTTCACCTATGTTAGGTCCAGCTTTTTATGAGATGGGGTAATCAGTTTTATTCCTAGCTGGCTTTTGCCTTCCCTAACTCAAGATCAGAGTCGGGTATCCATTTACAGCTGGGTAGGCTGGAGCGTATCGCTTTCACTTTTCAATCCCGGAACTCGGTGTGACAGTGTGCTGATTGCACTGGCCGTATTATACGCGATTGTTATAATATTGTGTCCCAGTATCAAGAGGTCCCTGTCATGCGTGTTTTCTAAGATCTAGTTATCAATTGAAAAAATATCTCACGCCAGGCGTAACAGCCTGTCAGATACTTGTACTCCAAGATACTTCATGTTTCCAAACTTGATCATATTAACCTGTACATTCTTGCTATCGCTGTTGGTCTATGGGAGGTGTTATGAGCATCTTCTATCTTTTCATCTTTATTCTTATGCAAATCCTTTACAGCGGCTCTGGTTATGGATACTGGTATTCTACCAGGTTGTGGAGATTTTCCAAAGACTAATGCTGTTTTATCTATAATGGCACATGAGTTACTGTTACTCTTTTCTAAAGGTCACTGGCACACAACCACGTCGCCTTACTCTACACGTTGTGTTCACCAACTTCACCTGGAATCACAGTCGTCGCGTTTCTTATAGGAGATGTCTACATACCAAACGACGTAGATATCTGATGCCTGTAGTTACTTGATTCTACAATCTCTATCTTCTTGTCGAAGTTTTCCGAGATAAATTCATCTGAACACTGCAGATCACAACTTCAACATAAGTTGTGTGAAAAGCTGACTCGTCTCTACGTGTTCATCTGCATGGTGCAGGAGCTTGCACGGCTACATCGTGGCGAAGAGCAAGGCTAAAAGAGTCTGTTCCTTTTTCTTTGCAGGTTTTTTCCTTCTTATGGCGAGGCACGTTCCTTCAACCTAAACTTAAGTCATTTGGTTACATCGGAGCGCAATTTGCTATTAAAAAATAAGTGAACTCTGTTAAATGAAGCGATGTGTTGATAAACTAGAATTTTCTGAATCTCGTGCTCCTTTTTATGGGCCCTGTCACTAGCAAATCTCATGACCTGTATTTTACTATCTTAATTCCCTACACTGAAAACTTCCTCATCGGACTTTAACTCTAGTACTCTACTAACTTTTATTTATTACGATGGTGTCCCTTGGACCACTTCCTATTACACCAGTAACATCGCCTCGAGAGGGAAGCGCTCTAACCGCTTAGCCAATCGGACGTTCAAAAGATAGTACCAAAGCAGGTAATGCCGTACGGGAGTGAAGTGTTAGAGACTTCACTATATTAGGTTTTAACTTTATGAAATGGGGTGACTATTTCACTTCCTCGCTTCTTTTGTCTTCCCTAACTCAAGAGTAGAGTGAAGTACCCATTCACAGCTGAGTACACTAGAGCGTGGCCCTACCAACTGTTTATCCCAACACCCGATAACAGCATCACGAGAAGAAAGTGATCTAACAGCGCATACTCAGAGTAACAAAAACATAACAACAAGTTAACACGTGCGATAGTGTTATGTGGTATTGTGTTATTTTTCTGACTTTTCATGTCAGTTGGTAATTCCTTAAAATATTTTGTTTTGTCTTAATTTTCTGTAGTTTTTTAAGGAAGCTCGTCACCCGACCTCATAAAACTGACATAATATGCACGAAGTCTTTAACACAGTATTGTCCTACGGCAATATCATATATGAAATTACTTTTTAAGCATTCGAGTAGTAGAGTGGTTAGAAGGCTTACTCCTCTTGGTAAAGGGAACTTGCTCAGAACTAGCTGGCTTCAAGTTCCAGTCCACTGAGCTGTAAACACAATTGTTACTTAAATTTGCTCTGAGTTAGGAAAGGCAAAGCAGGGCGGAAAAAATTGGTTACCCTAGTTAATTCTGACTAATACATACCTATATGCCAGAGAATGTTCAGACGCAATTGTTGAAAATCTGACAATATATTAAGATGTATCCGTATTATGACATCACTGTTGCCTGAACTCATTACGTATAGCTGCCAAAATACAATCATAATCGAACTAATCAAACTTGTAGATTATTCCCCAAGTGCAATATTGTTATCATTTATTTTTATAGAATAGGATAATCTTTCCAGGAATCCCTTCTTTACAAACGTTTCAGCTCGTGCAACAAGAATCAACCCTCTAGTTAGAGATTACAGAAGAAATCTAGAGAAAGCTTCTGACACAGGCTAATAAAGAATAACTGGCCTTCTCAAGGTCTATATCTCCATCGCGACCGTTTCTTAACTTATCCAAGAGACCACAGGATATGGATCAGTTACGGCAAATGGGACTGATTGAACTGGCTCAGAACGATACCTCCACCTGATGTTTTTTTGTGTCAGTTGAAGTGATCCTTCAAGTGAAAAGAAATAGTGTTATCTATAACAAAAAACAGTCTTAGTCTTAAACATCAGTAGAGCTGTTTCCTCGTGTTGTTGACAAGTCTTAAATTACTCTCCGTCAAAGAAATGCAACAGAAATGTTGATGAGCACATACTACACACACACACATACACACACAGACACACACACACATATACATATATGTGTGTGTGTGCGTGTATATATATGTAATAGAGTCTGACTCATATCTCGGCATCATTCAAAAAATATTATCACCGTACAAACCCCGTGGATGTATCTGACCAATCAAAAGCCAGCTTGGTATCAATAGTGTCGGAAAATCGCTAGACATGGAGGAAACGAAAGTGTAGATGTTAAAGATATTTTGGAAGGCAGTGTACAACTAATCATGGAATACCTAGATAAAGAAGGTCCCAATTCGATAATAGGGATCATTAGCTTTAGGCAGATAGCAATAGATTCACTGGATGTGTTGTAGAGCCAAGTTATTATGAATAGAAGACAGTGGAACATGAACCATGTTGTGTTTTTCCCTGTTTCGGCTGCTCCAGTGAATAGTCGGATAAACTATAGGATAAAATGGATATCCATAGTGATAGAACTCATTCATATGAGTAAAATACGCCTAAGATGGAGGAAATCAGTGCAGAAATAAGGATTCCAGAATTATTTTGGATTTACTATCTTAGCACATCTTGCCTTGCCTACACGATTTTTGATGCATGCAAACGTCCCTTGGTCCAGTTGCCACCTTGTACATCCGCAAGGCCATTATAAAAGGGGAGAGATTATATTTGGACATGCGCCCTAATATAACCGACTAGGTTGAACGGGACGCGCCTCGCCAAAACGAGGCAAAACTTTAAAAAAAGACACAGACACACTCGCCGCCTAATTCAAACTACAGACACAGAGCACAAGCAGTGATATCAACTCTGTTGCTATCTGCAGAAGTGTGAGCAGACTGTGTAACCATTAAAAGCCTGTCTGTGATTGAGGGTAAGCCAGATGTTAATTAAATATATATATATATGTAAATATATTATCAATGTGTGTTAAAGAAATATTGGCATGGGTAGAATCATTGTGCTATTTCTGGTGGGAAACCCGAAGTGTGTTAGTTTAGTTTAATTGTGTACTAATTAAGTAGAACGAATGGATTGAGCAAGTTGGTTGTGGAAAGTGTTTTAAAGATATTATGCTTGCTGGAAAGGACTATCCAAGCTGGAGGAAGGAATGACTATAACAGATTGATTTTCTGTATCATTTGATATATGACACAATGATTACCATAAGGCCTATAGCATTTTATTGAAACAAATCATGGACAAAACTGTAACAAGTGAATTACTGAACTATTGTGCTAGTACTTGAACGAATTGTGTTATTCATGACTAACTATGTCTCTTGTGATTTACCACAGCTTGTCTGAACTGCCTCATATTACCTCCTGTCTGTCTAAGGAGATACTACGTAGGTTGTATATATTGTTTCAGGTTATATCCTGCCCTGAGTGTCATACACAACCTCTAGTGACCAAGTCAGCAATTAGATGCTCAAGTTTGTCAGAGCCTTTGCCAGTATTAACTGTGTCATCTTGACGAGTGGAGGACCCGCAGTGGTGGGGTTCTATCCAATCATACGGCTGTACGAGGCCTAGGAAGGACTTTGTTTCAGATAAATAGCTCAGTGTTGGGCTACTCTTCAATATTCAAACAACACCAAATTAACCCACCTACGAATAGACTATGTAATGATGAAAAACTGTGGTGTATATAGAAGACATTTGACAGTCATATGAGTCATAAAGTAACATTTAGATTAATCTATTCAAGAAAGCACAAAAGTAGAGACAGATTCCACCAGGAAGCAAGAAAACAGTGAAATTGAACTATATTAGTTTAAGAAAATAACTGTACATGTGTTATATATATACATATTTGAAAGTGACCCAAAATTTTATTTTGTATTCAATTGAATTTTATTTGGAATATTAACAAAGAACAAAGAAGAAAAGATCTTGTACATAAATAAATTCTAAATTGTATCCAGAGTCTTCAATGAATTATTTAAATTTGGTTTAAAGTTCTTGTTGTGTATTTAATTACCCCTAGCAGAGTTATTGTCTAAGGTTAGTCTGGAGAGTAGCCCATAGGAATCTAGATAGTACAGTACCATCTCATCTAGGAACCTATACAGGTTGACTCTACCTTTGATGTCGACACACCATTACTCTTTTCAGAGAATGGGGTATTTCTTGTAAGACCAGTCTCTTATCTGGCACTATCCTGATATCATCTGATACATCTATTTGTCCAGGATAATATCACCATTATTATATCTTTCCTCTCGCTACAATATATATATACACACATAAATATGCTCCGCCCACAGAAAACGATACGAGTGGAGAAAATAGTGAACAAATATGTCCAGGAAAAATAATGAAAAATGACAAAGACGAAAATGAAGAAGAAGATTAAGAAAAAGTTAACAAAGAACAAAAACGAATTAATAAATTCATTCGTTGACAGTTTGTTTTATTGAATGATTTGAACTTAATTGATACTCACTAGTTCCACATTAGTTTCCAAAGTGTAATACCTTATAGTTTAAACGTCTGAAGTGCTTTTATGGCGTATTGCATTGTAACATATTAATGACCATAATTTACGTTGCACCTGAATATCTCACTGGAAACAATACTTTGCGTCTAAATACCTTTTTTTTACTAACAGGTACTGGAGTTTCAACTACCAAGCCCGACCAGTAATAGGTTTCCCTAAGAGTATCGGACCGACTTGGTTAAACTGTGGACGCTCTGCCAAAATCACCAACAAAGATGTAGAACTGAATGTACTTTTCATCCGTGTACAAGTGTAGGATCATGTATAACTAGATGGGGGTTTTGAATTAAGACCGAAATTGTGTGAGAATTTGTTTAATGTGTTTGCTTTTACCTCTGGAGTTATTTTGTCGTAGTAGTTGCCACCACATCACGAAAAGGCATAATCTGTAGGGCAGTTGATATAGGTTCTATTCCAGGAAGGGCTGTTGCTAATGTTTCATACTTTTTTGTCAAAAATTTGTTAAATGTGCAACTATGACTTTATAAAAACACTATTAAAACAGTTAATTATACTTTTTTGCTCTTAGATATCGCATTAACACATCATGCTGGTTGATAGCAGAATTATGTGGCGCTTGAGTTTGTCATAATTCCAGCCCTTTGTTCTTTACCTTCTGATCTCCCGTATTTCAAAGATGAGTGCAAAAAGTCGATGACTTCTTTTTTTTTTTTTTTTTTTTTTTTTTTTGTCTAACAGATCATGCTATAAAGTCTGTGTGTCTATATTTCATAGATCATGTTAGAAAGTTTGAGTCTTCTACATTTCACAGATCAGCTGTGAAAAGTATGTCTCCCATCTTCTTCTTCTTCTTTTTCAAGTACCATGCCTAGTGGCATAGGAGATCATGTCTCTCCACAACTTCCTGTCTCTAGTCCAATTTATCAATTCTGCTGTTGACTTCTTTCCATGCCACGATGTCAAACTGTCCAGTATTTGCTTTCTTTGTCTTCCCCTATCTCTTTTTCTTCCAATCTTATCTGTTGTTACGATATATTCCAGCTTTCCTCTTCTCATAACATGCCAAACAAAAAGATGATTCCTTCTTTCTAACGCGTGAAATAAGTTTCCTTTGCGCATTGGCCTCTTTCAGGACGTCCTCATTACTCTTTTTGGCTGTCCATTGTATTGTAAACCTTCTTCTGTAAAACCACATCTCTGTGGCCTCTAGTGCTTTCCGTATTTGTTTATTAATTGTCCATGACTCACTCCCATATGTCAGGATTGGTTCTATATTTGTATTTCTTAAACAATTTAAAAAACAAAAATTAGACATGCAAAAGGTAACCTTGATCAAGTTTCGTAAACGCAACAAACAATAAATTAATGTGAATTACTAACATTACTGTGTATTTTCTTTTTTGTTTTTTGTCATCTTAAATAAGGAAAGATGCTAAAATTGCTGTAATAAAGACTGGTTCACTTTAAATATACAAACCAGGTTATTAAGTTATCAAAATATTTAATGTACTTATTTTCTTGTTCTATAACACTCACAGTCCCATCGCATAGTCTAGCACAGGAGGCGAAAACCAGTCGATCCCGATCTACCAGTAGATAACGATTTGGTAGATCTTTAGGCGATATATATGTATATGGTAGATTATTATTGGGCTCAATGTTTCTAAAGTAGATTACAAAAGCTCCTGGTTTGCTGACCCCTGAATAGACAGGCAGGCAGAAAGACAAGCATGTTTATAGAGAGACAGACAAGAAAATAGTCACACTGGGGAGCAAACAGATAGACGGAAAGACATATATTTACGAAAAGAGAGACAGCCAAGCAGTAAAAAAGGCACGCAAGCAGGCGACAGACTGCTCGAAATAAACAGACAGAAGAATGAGCAGACAGACAAATTAGAAGAGAAATAGACGTATAAGTAGATACAGAGATAAAAAGACGTAGAGTTTGACTGGCAGACACAAATGTGCGACAGACTGATAGAAATAAACAGACGGAAGAATGGGCAGGCAGACAAATTAGAAGATAAATGGATGCAATAGTGGATAAAGAGATAAAACAATACAGTCTGATTAACAAGTACATAGACTGACATACATGTTTGAATAACAGACACATACATGTATTTGTTAGATAGTATACGTTACCTTGTCTCGTGTCATTCCGGGTGGTATCAGAAGAGACAAAGAAAGAATTGCACCATTGCGCCTTCAGGTATGTCTTACAAGACAACGAATATGAAGTTGTGCATTTGACTGGCAACGTTATCTTGTCAAACAAATTCCTACAGAAACCACAGCTGCAAGAACATGTGTGTGTTTCTTCTTTCTCTTCGTACATTATCAGACGTCTACTGTCATATTTTCAAAGGAAGCAGTGGTAAGCTTGAGGATATTTGTATCTACATACAGTTTTTTCTAGAAATGGTACTGGTGACAGATGGTGGATTCCTGCAAGGGGACCAGCTACACTGGTTGCTCCCTGCTCCATAGGGAGCGGAAAGAAATATGTTGATGATGTGTTAGCTAACTTTGATGTTACTTCACACAATCTGGTCGTGTCACACAATCTGGTCGTGTCACACAATCTGGTCGTGTCACACAATCTGGTCGTGTCACACAATCTGGTCGTGTCACACAATCTGGTCGTGTCACACAATCTGGTCGTGTCACACAATCTGGTCGTGTCACACAATCTGGTCGTGTCACACAATCTGGTCGAGTCACACAATCTGGTCGTGTCACACAATCTGGTCGTGTCACACAATCTGGTCGAGTCACACAATCTGGTCGAGTCACACAATCTGGTCGTGTCACACAATCTGGTCGTGTCACACAATCTGGTCGTGTCACACAATCTGGTCGTGTCACACAATCTGGTCGGGTCACACAATCTGGTCGGGTCACACAATCTGGTCGTGTCACACAATCTGGTCGGGTCACACAATCTGGTCGTGTCACACAATCTGGTCGTGTCACACAATCTTGTCGAGTCACACAATCTGGTCGGGTCACACAATCTGGTCGTGTGTGTTAATTGTTTAAGAATAACAAAAAAGTAAAGCTAGTCCCATAGGGATTACTGACGTAGGGGAGTGAAGTGTTAGAGACTTCACCCTACACGGTCCAGATTGTTTATAAGGTGGGGTTGACCTGTTCTTTTCCTCGCTGCTTGTTGCCTTCCGTAAGAGCAATGTCAGGTACTCATTTACAGCTGGGTAGACTGGAACGTGCTGGAACTGGTTTGGCCACGTCCTCAGAAGAGACCCCGACACCATCTTAAGATCTGATATGCTATGGACTCCAGAAGGAAGGTGAAAGAGAGGCCGACCTAAGAAAACCTGGCGGAGAACTGTGGAGGCCGAGATGCAAAGCATGAATTAGATTTTGTTGCACAGCACGTAGAGTGGCCAGCGACCGAGCAAAGTGGAGACAGTTTGTTGCTGCCCTACAAGACGTCATTAGGCGCGATGGCCACTTCCAAGAAAAAGACTGGAGCGTGACGTTACCATGTTTTGATCCCGCAAACCAGTAACTAATATGAACAATTTGTAACAATGCGCAAAAGGCACCCACTGCACCATGAAAGATCAACTGAACAACGAGAGCTTACAATTCTTAGCTCCCTAAAATCTGTCTCCTTGCCTTCCATTGAGATATGTTATGTTCTCTCTTCAGATGGCAATTCTTAGTTTTCTCAAATCTGTCCCATTGCCGTCCATTGAGACGTGTAATGTTCTCTCTACGGATGTCAATTCTTAGTTTTCTCAAATCTGTCCCTTTGCCGTCCATTGAGATGTGTAATGTTCTCTCTATGGATGTCAATTCTTAGTTTTCTCAAATCTGTCCCATTGCCGTCCATTGAGATATGTAATGTTCTCTCTCCATATGGTAATTCTTAGTTCTTTCATATCATGTCCTCCTTCATCCATTCATTTTTACAATGTTCTCTCTCCAGCTTACAATCCTTGGTTCTTTCAGATATGTCTCTTCGCCGTCCATCATAATTTTGCAATGTTCCCTCTCAGCTTACTTTATTTTAAATGATGACATACATCCCGTTCAACCTTTGAATGGTTATGATTAGGATATATATTGTTTTCAAGCCCAAATAATATGTACTATTCACGATATGTGAGACTGGCATCATATCCTCTTTCCAATCATTCTAAATAAGGAATTATCAAATTGTGTGTGTGTGTTTGTCAAGATAAATTTAAAAAACACAAAATAAAACAAAAGAGAAACAAAACACACACAAAAACTAAACAAAAACCCAAGCAAAATAAAAAAAAAAACCAAACAAAAATAAGAAACAGGGGAATGAATGTACGGGACTAGGATCCTTTGTTTCATATTTAATCAACTTCCATCTGTCATAACTGTTTTTTAACTTTATGATTAAAAATATCCTGTTCAACCTCTCAAGGGCTGTAATGGGATATATAGTATTTTCAAGTCGAAATAGTATGTACTATTGCAGATGTGTGAAACTGGTTTATCTCCTGTCCAATCGTTGTATATAGGGCAAATCAAAATTATCGAACTGTGTGTGTGTATGTCAAAAAAAAAAAAAACACACACACACAAATAAACATAAAACAAACGGAAAAAGAAATTTAAACACATTTAAAAAAAAAATACCACACAAAGACGACAAATAGGGCGAGGGGTGTAAAGGCCTGGGATCCTTTGATATTTAATTAACTTTCAAGTAATACATGTTTTATATCATAGACCATCACCCTACGTGCCAGTTTACCCACTTCATGCTATATACCGTAATATGTTTTATAAAAACACCACTAGACCTTCACCCTACGTGCCAGTTTACCCACTTCATGCTATATACCGTAATATGTTTTATAAAAACACCACTAGACCTTCACCCTACGTGCCAGTTTACCCACCTCATGCTATATATCGTAATATGTTTTATAAAAACACCACTAGACCTTCACCTTACTTGCCAGTTTTGTCTATATTTATTGGTGAATGTGTAGCCTACAAATCCCATCCCAATAAAGAAGTAGAACACTAGACAACAGAAAAACAACAGACATGAGTGGCTTACTCATTAATATGAAAATTGAAAATTGTAAGCTGAGACAAATATTAGATTACTAGCCATAAATTCGTCAAACTTGCCGGATTTTTAATTATAGTGTGCTGTTTCCGTTCCCGCATGAGCAGATAGAAGTACATTCTTAGAGTGTTTTTGGTTTCTTTCCATTATACAGTGTTATGAAACTGTTCATGAACACCGTCAATTGAACGCTTTTCTTTGTTGATTGTAAATTGATATGAGACAACATAAAGGTATGTTATCAGGCACTCGTAGGAAATAAAGAAGTAGAACACTAGACAACAGAAAAACAACAGACATGAGTGGCTTACACAGGATTCGAACCCTGGACGTTCCGTGCGACAACCCCGCCTAGCTATGCAAGCGAATCACACTATCCTCCCTGCCATCTACGCCCCACCAAAAATGATGCTTCGATGACAGGTCATTAGTGCGAACTGCAAGACATAACACGGGAAGTTTACTATGGGCAGTTCAGTCTACTAATGACGCAATCACTTCTGTTGTTCCCCTATTATACAGTATAGGGCAGTCCACACAAGACAAAGACCTTAATACTGTGTCCAGTAAATGATAGTAGACTTAGAACAGTATGAACAGGACAGAGGGTAGGTGTTAACGTCGAAAAACTTTGTGGTATACATACATACAAATGGTGATAAAGTCTATCACCGGGTAATTAATTGATAAAGTTCTGTTGATGTCTATTTGGTAAAGTATATCTCTCTGTTGAGGTGATTAGACTGTTGTAGTACATGCGCCCACACAGAGCAGATGATAAATAGGTTAGCTCTGTATTGTCCCTGTGTATAAAGTCTGTAGTGAGTGGTATGAAGGGTACAGTCACTCACCCTGTACTGTCAAGCATAGATCAACGAATCAGACTAGTGTTCATTTCCAATTGACAGCACATCATTTATTTACACAGCAACATCAATCCGATACGATACACTACACAGGTACAACAGGATACACAAAAATCAATAATAATCAATTGCGCAGAACGTTACAGCTGTTCAGTATGATGTAAACCCTGTTTACATCTCAGTTCTAATGTTACATCAGTAAATTCACCAGAACGACTGCTGACACTGCAGTTACAAAACGCCACCCAGGCTTAGATCTATATATATTCGCAGTTCTAATGTTCCACCAGAACGACTGCTGACACTGCAGTTACAAAACGCCACCCAGGCTTAGATCTATATATATTCGCAGTTCTAATGTTCCACCAGAACGACTGCTGACACTGCAGTTACAAAACGCCACCCAGGCTTAAATCTATATATACTCAAAAGACTGTCCTCTCTGTAGTCTATAAGTAATCTGGCCTACACAACTCCTGGCCTTATAATCTCTTCAATAACTCTGATATCTGTTCATGGATCCTTAAATCTATATATACTCAAAAGACTGTCCGCTCTGTAGTCTATAAGTAATCTGGCCTACACAACTCCTGGCCTTATAATCTCCAGAAACTCTCCCTCCAAAAGGAACAATGGCCTTACTATCTCCTAGCGCCGTTCCTGCACAATAGAAATCTATCAGGGAGGTAAATATGATCCAAAACATCGGCCTGTAGACACCAAGGCCTCAGAACATGTCCTTAACATAAAGTACACCTTATTCTTCCCTTATCACATCTTATCTGCAGATTTATCACATCTTATCTGCCGATAAACACATCTAAATAGGCAAGTACTAGTACACCTCGAAAAATGGCCAAATATCGTTCCCTTACACTACCCTTGGGAACACACACAAGATACAGGGCTGACTCCAGTCAACCGCCCAACTTAGACTGCCACGGGATGACACATCTCCCGCACAAACAGACACCGGACTCGGCTGTTCACGGACTCCCCGTGAGCTATTCACAGCCGGCCGAAACCAGTACAGAATAACTACATGACCAGCGCTCACACGCTTTCTGTACACTCTGTTTTCTAACATATAAATGTTTAAACAACTCACAATTAAACCAGCTAACAAGTGCGACAACCCTGAATTCACACTGTATAATCAGTATAGTACGTATCATTCCCCTTTGACCTTAACAGTTACCACCCGGTCCGGAGAAAAAAATGATTTATCATTTTTTTGAAAATACTACATCAATGAAAAATAAGGGGTCAGCTAAGCTCTAATATATGCTTACAACAATAGCCTTATGATAAGGTCAAAATAATACATCGCCAAATAATAAAGCAAGTGTACAATAGAGAAATTACTCATAATACTCTGCTAAATACACCGAAATAATCATATACAAACAAAGTTAAGTATTATTACTGTAGACCAAACATGACACAATAAATAGAAAGTAAAGTCAAGATCAAACAAAAGAAGCATGATCAGCACAGAAAATCAACAAAGAAATCGAAATAGGAAGAAAGATCCATAATACCTAATAGTAATAATTGAGCTAATCAATTCCTGCATGAAATACATAGAACTGTCACTAATAATTACATATACTAATTCATATTACAATACGTAAGAATACAAAGTATGGAAGTATAAGAAGTGTAAGAAGTAAACGTATACAAATAGTATCAAGTAACATTCAGATGAAACATGGAAGCATAACCCAAGTATAGACCGCTTCCAAAGAAATGGAGTGAAACGAAGAATCATCCGAAAAGGCAGAAGGAAATACAAAATAATGAATGCATAGAAAAACGACAACAATACATCCCAACAACAATCCAAGTAACTAACGCATAATAAATAATTTTAGCTAAATTACAAAACTTATTCTTAACTACAATGATTTATCACAGACATCACACACAAAAAGTGCGATATATAAAATTATCACAATCTCAAAACAAAACAAAAATTACTATTTTACTATTTTAAATTAAGGCTTTGGCGCAGAAAAAATATCACAACGTCAAAGAAAAATAATATGTTTACAAATACAAATACATAAATAACACATACAAGTTTAGTTTCAAAATTACATTTCACAACACAATAGTTACTGCATATAACCTCTGTATATGGTAATATATTAATTAGACATAGCACCAGAATATAAGAAAAGAAAAAAAAAATTAATGAATAACAAGACTCTCTGAAACAACTAACGCATATTCGTCGCTAATGAGTTTGTGCATAGGGCTGGCAATCTCATCAAATCCAAAATTTTCCTAAGAACCAACGTTGCAAAACATATCAATGTTTGATGAATCAACTATCATTGCTTCAACTTCACAACGTAGCACCTATGGTCATACATAATATGGTCTAAGTGGAATAGTCTTCCGACTAGCGTATGAAAAAAAAAAAATCACAAATCCACAATCTCATTACAAAAATTAAAGATAAGTCACTACAAAGTGATATGTCATAATTTCATTGCAATCATAACACATGCAATGTTTATCAACAAAACAATCATGTAAATAATGACAGAGTCACAACAGTGCATACATATGAACATACACAATACCTAAGACATTATGTAATGTAAGTTACTATACAATACAGTAATTCATTATCCAAAAAATAAATTAAGTGTAAACAACACTATGGCAATCTTAAACTAACTCCTAAACAAACAAAAAAAAAATAAATAGGTCACAAATCCGCGGTCCTCGATAGCATTCTGTAAACCGCACGGGGTAACGTCATACAACACCGGGTCAACAGGCTGGCTGGGTTGCGCTTGACTAGACACCTGGTCACAGGTTGACCCACATTCCTCTCACAGTAAAAAATAACTTCGGTGCGAAGATTCTTAACAAGCCGAATACTGTGGGAAAATATAAATGAAAATGTCTATTTCAATCAACTTGTGAGATTTATTGAAGTAAAACAGAAAATTAGTCTTACATTTACCCAAACGTGTGGCAGTGAAAACGTCTGGTTTCTATATGATGCCATCATTTCCTCGTCACACAGCAGATAACACAGAAGGATAAGACATCCTGACAGAAATGAAGGTCATCACAACAGTAGGCTGAAATAAAATCCTACTTACACAACGAGATATTCTCTCGAACTCAAAATGCATAACAAGCAGTAGTATTTGAAACAATACCCTTACTGTTACCTTGTTTACAACCAAGATTGTTCTTTTGTTGTGCAACATTATTATGATTAGTATTTCTACTTCTATAAAAATATCTAACCGATGGATTTTGTTGTGTTCTAGAACCATCATTATAAGGCTGATAACCTTTATTGTAGTTATTTCTTTCACCTAAACTGTTTTTATTCTCCTTTGTAACAATATTCTTACTAAATTGATCAGTACCAGTGATAACAAAATTCTTATGGTTATCAACATGTTGAGTTTTATTTTGGGTACAAGTCTTACTAATAGCTTTGTCCCTTATTATCTGTTTATCAGTATTTCCATCATTAAAATAATGGTTGGTCTTTTTAGATCTGCCTTGAAATTTATCTCCATTTTTTTTGCAATCTATAGAACTGACTGTTATAGCAGAATTATCTTTGCTGGCCTGACGCCACGAGTCAGTAATGTTACCAGAAGTAGTACGTGGGAAATTGTATTTGCCACGTAGTGATCTCCGTCCATCATGTTCGACTTTCGTCTCAGCTTGTGTAAAGGGCTGGCTTCTTGCTTGTTTTATTTGGTGATAAACATTCTGTCTACCTTTGTCAACATTGACAGTAGACAAACCCTTAATACCTAAAACAACATCTACCAAACCATAAACTCTATTTCTCAGATCACTAATCTCAGCATTTCTAAGTGAGATGTCTTCAGTTTGTTTCTTAATTAAGTTATTAGATGTTAAAACCTTACTCTTCTCCTCCATGAGTAATTTCTCAATATGAGTCATTTCTTCTTTCTTAAACGATAACTCCTCTACTCTCTTTTCTACATCCTTTTCTTTGCTTTCTCTCCTCTGTCGTGCCAATTTCCTTAATCTTTTCCTTTGCACCTCTGCTATCTGTGGTTGAAGTCGGGCCACCTGGGCCTCAAGACCTTCGACTTGAGCAGCTTGTGCTCTCAACTGTGTTAACTCCAGTTGAAGTACTTTGATCTTATTATCATAGCTATTTTTAAGCTCATCAATTTCCTCCAGAGATACAATATTCTTCTTTATAGCAACACTTTGTAAAAAATCCACCTCACTTCTTAAATCCACAATTATTTCTTGATAAGATTTCTTATCTTGCCTGGCCTGAACTTTTAATTTGCAACACATGTCTTTCTTTTCTTCAATTTCTCGAGTGAGATTACATACTTCGCTATTCTTGTGTTCTATCTGAACTTCCAAATCTTTTACTCTAATGCACGCAGAGTCTAATGCTGTTTTTACACTAGTAAGCTCCAAGTTTGATTTCTGTAACTCACTTGTGAGCTTAGACACTGTTTCTTGTAATTTTTTCTTTTCAGCACCATCCTGTAAAAACGTATCTCTTTCCTATAAAGCACTCTGTTTGTTTACTTTTGTTTGTTTCTCATTCTTCAATTCCCTTTTCTGCACGTCAGAAACACCGTAGTGGATTATTTTGGATATACCTTGCACAATCTGTCCGTGTTCAGCCTTCCTATACTGATACACAAACACACGAAGGTGCTGTATCAACTCCACCAAATCTTTAGCCATTATCAAATTATGATCAAACCGAAAATTATCTTCAGCAAACAACTATAAGGATCTAGACGCATTCATCAAAAAATCGTCCAACACCCATGCTTCAAGTCGTGAGCCTCTCAATCGTTCATTATCCCTACCATCTACTAATGCAAACCTCAACATAGGCCTCATATCGCCTGGATTAATGTCACAATCCATGGTGATTCAATCGTTGAATGTACTATATTTTTAGATCACTTATAATTCTAATAAGGTTATATTACATAGCAATCAATCAATTATGCACTAAATCCTATATTAACCAGTTAATATAATTCATAATGAGCAATATGAGAAGACTTGATAGCATACATACATAAACACAGTTTCCACAACAACGAACACCACTTATCTTGCAAATAGCAAAAACGTCCTTCTTTTCCCGTTACAATCGATGGGCATCAACATCAAAGATGACACAACATAAGCAGAGTCCCATGTCAACTCTCACTCCACCTTGACACAGCATGCTATGTTGTCGTACACAGCACAGGAAACTGGAAACTGGAAACAGTATGCTATGTGATCGTACACAGCACAGGAAACTGGAAATTGGAAACAGCGCAAGTTACCCACTTGTTCCCTCTGTCGTCGCGAAGGTACACTGTCTGTCACTCTTGTTGCAAAGAGTTACCTGATATTTCGAACTTGCATATAAAACTGGAACATACTGTAATTCTCATAATGCAGATATCGCTGATGATGACGAATCAGGACAGGTCGCCATAACCATGTCAAAGTTTACTTGAAAATTTCACTCCGAAACGTTTAACTGGACACGCTGCAGGAATGTCATATGGAGGTATGTAAACACAAGACGCGTCACCGATTACAGGTCATGAGTGACACACAACTGTCTGTGTATAGTAGAGGCGTTGCCGATTACAGGTCACGATCGACACAAAAACTGTAGAAGATTCGCCTTTGTTTCTTAACAATGTAGAAGTAAGAAAAGGCGTTATAAATCCAAGTCACGGCCACACAGGGTTATTCATTGCTCTTATAACCTTACCATGATACTGATAAAGTCTGATGCTCTTATAACGCGAATTCGTGGTTATTACGCCCGAAAAACTGGGCCACCACTGTTAATGTCGAAAACCTTGATAACATACAAATGGTGATAAAGTCTATCACCGGGTAATTAATTGATAAAGTTCTGTTGATGTCTATTTGGTAAAGTATATCTCTCTGTTGAGGTGATTAGACTGTTGTAGTACATGCGCCCACACAGAGCAGATGATAAATAGGTTAGCTCTGTATTGTCCCTGTGTATAAAGTCTGTAGTGAGTGGTATGAAGGGTACAGTCACTCACCCTGTACTGTCAAGCATAGATCAACGAATCAGACTAGTGTTCATTTCCAATTGACAGCACATCATTTATTTACACAGCAACATCAATCCGATACGATACACTACACAGGTACAACAGGATACACAAAAATCAATAATAATCAATTGCGCAGAACGTTACAGCTGTTCAGTATGATGTAAACCCTGTTTACATCTCAGTTCTAATGTTACATCAGTAAATTCACCAGAACGACTGCTGACACTGCAGTTACAAAACGCCACCCAGGCTTAGATCTATATATATTCGCAGTTCTAATGTTCCACCAGAACGACTGCTGACACTGCAGTTACAAAACGCCACCCAGGCTTAGATCTATATATATTCGCAGTTCTAATGTTCCACCAGAACGACTGCTGACACTGCAGTTACAAAACGCCACCCAGGCTTAAATCTATATATACTCAAAAGACTGTCCTCTCTGTAGTCTATAAGTAATCTGGCCTACACAACTCCTGGCCTTATAATCTCTTCAATAACTCTGATATCTGTTCATGGATCCTGAAATCTATATATATACTCAAAAGACTGTCCTCTCTGTAGTCTATAAGTAATCTGGCCTACACAACTCCTGGCCTTATAATCTCCAGAAACTCTCCCTCCAAAAGGAACAATGGCCTTACTATCTCCTAGCGCCGTTCCTGCACAATAGAAATCTATCAGGGAGGTAAATATGATCCAAAACATCGGCCTGTAGACACCAAGGCATCAGAACATGTCCTTAACATAAAGTACACCTTATTCTTCCCTTATCACATCTTATCTGCAGATTTATCACATCTTATCTGCCGATAAACACATCTAAATAGGCAAGTACTAGTACACCTCGAAAAATGGCCAAATATCGTTCCCTTACACTACCCTTGGGAACACTCACAAGATACAGGGCTGACTCCAGTCAACCGCCCAACTTAGACTGCCACGGGATGACACATCTCCCGCACAAACAGACACCGGACTCGGCTGTTCACGGACTCCCCGTGAGCTATTCACAGCCGGCCGAAACCAGTACAGAATAACTACATGACCAGCGCTCACACGCTTTCTGTACACTCTGTTTTCTAACATATAAATGTTTAAACAACTCACAATTAAACCAGCTAACAAGTGCGACAACCCTGAATTCACACTGTATAATCAGTATAGTACGTATCATTCCCCTTTGACCTTAACAGTAGGTTTGGTATTGTATAAACATTTATAACACGTAAGGAAGGGAAACCCGAGGCCTGTAAACAGTAAATTAATATGAGACAAACATGAAGGTATGTTAACAGGCACTTGTAGAAAATAAAGAAGTAGAACACTAGACAACAGACAAACAACAGACATCAGTGGCTTACCCAGGATTCGAACCCTGGACCTTCCGTGCGACAACCCCGCCCATCTGTGCAAGCGAATCACACTATACTCCCTGCCATCTACGCATCACCAAAAATGATGCTTCGATGACAGGTTATTAGTTTTTCTGTTGTCTAGTGTTCTACTTCTTTATTTCCTACGAGTATGATAACATACCTTTATGTTGTCTCATATTAATTTACAATCAACAAAGAAAAGCGTTCAATTGACGGTGTTCATGAACAGTTTCATAACACTGTATAATGGAAAGAAACCAAAAACACTCTAAGAATGTACTTCTATCTGCTCATGCGGGAACGGAAACAACACACTATTATTAAAAACCCGGCAAGTTTGACGGGTTATTGCTAGTAATCTAATATTTGTCTCGCTCAGCTTACAATTTTCAATTTTCTCTAATTTGCCTCTACACCGGAACTGTGACGTTAGCAAATCTTAGTTAGTTTGTGGTAGACGTCATCATGAAAATATTGCACTCAATTCTTGAAGCCATTTACGTTGTATCTTCCTGCCCTGAAGGACTTGAAGTAAGTTTCAATGTTTTGACATTCACAACAATGGCTGTAACAGCAACGATAATTACTTCTGTGGTTGCAAATATTTCGGTAAAAGTATTGAATAGTACAGAATCCGTCATGTTGCCCGAGTGGGCTATTCGTTTGTACGCTACAGCTAGCGTTAAAAAAAAATAATAATAATAATTTTGCCTTCTTTTTGTGAGAGATGCGCAGTTCAACCTCAACACTGAGTCCGTCGGTTATATTTGGGGGCATATTCAAATATTAAAGACCTTGTGGTCATGATTAAGTAGGTTTACTCACAATGTACAGCTAGCCTCAGCATAAGCCCAAAGTGGTAATTTCCTATCTTTCGTACCTGTCTGGTCCGCAGTGAATATATGTAGTTAGGTGTTGTTTCGTAGCAGTTAGGGTTAGGATTAGAGTTAGGGTTAGTATTATGGTTAACACTAACCCTAACACAAACCCTATTCCTAACCCTAATTCTAACCCTAATCCTAACCCTAAGCGCTACGAAACAACACCTAACTATACATATTCACTGCGGAGCAAAAAGGTACGAAAGATAGGAAATTACCCCAAAACTTGCTTCGTGCTTTGTCAAAATTTTTAACTTTCGACTTGTTAACACCAAGGCCGTAACCCTAAACATAAAATTCCCACTCGAAGCGAAACGCCGTTAACTATGGCGGCCTCCTGTCTACTACTAATTGCTTCAAACAATATTTCGTACGCTACATTAAAGACTATAGTAACTGTAACAGTTCCAGATGTAAAAGCTGTGTCTACAACAAACACTACCACCTCTACAACAAATACTACCAAGTCTACAACAAACACTACAACCTCTACAACAAATACTACCAAGTCTACAACAAACACTACCAAGTCTACAACAAACACTACCAAGTCTACAACAAACACTACCACCTCAAATACAAACACTACCAAGTCTATAACAAGCACCAAAAAGTCTACAACAAACATGTGGTAAAGTGGGATGATATAAATATTTATAGGGGACTTAGTGTACTGACTGAGATCAGCTGTGAAGGTATCTGTATCTAATAGGTGTAGTGTTTTACAGATAACCTTACTTGCTACCACATTATACCTCAGTCAGAATTATTCTGGAATATTGTGATGACTACGTTAAATGTCTAGGGTTATGTAAATGATGAAGTGTAAGTCACAACAACAACAGACAGCTAAACAATTTAATTTATTCCACAACACTGTACAACACTGTGACACACACATTTAACACTCTATAAGACTATCTTAAATGAGTCACTGGTAAATTTTCAAATATATATGTATTAATTACTTTCACTAATCTGTATCCTGATTCAAATATAAAGTGAACCAGGAATCACAATCAATTGTAATTACAATTTATATGTACATAATTTATCAATATGAACCTTGTAGTGACATATTTTATTAATATTACCCTATGTGTGTCAGTTGTGTAGTAGTAATATGAGGTAATACTGGTTTTGTTTTTTCAAGCTATGTTGTTATTTGTCATCATGACTTCAAGTGTTTGTTTATCTTGGAAATAGTATGGGGAAAAGTTCACAGTTCCTATCAATTTAAACACTGTATTTTCCCTCCGTTTTATTATAAAGTCAGATTTTGAGGAGGGGGGCATAATGTTGAGCTCCTCTGGCCACTGACGCTTATCTTTCGTGATGGCGGCAGGAAAAGACTCCTCTGCTCGATAGCCTCCCTGCGTTCTGGAGACACCTCACTGGTCACTATCTGGACCCAGGAGTATGCTGTCAGCCTCTAGGTTCAGCAAAGCTCAGACCAGGTGCTGCTCAATAACTTTTGGACCACGGTCCCTGAAACAAGAAGGTTGTACCTCCTATTTCAGAACTAATTTATAATAATTTTCCAGACTGAACACAATACATAACAAACACTGAGTTCAGAGCGGTAGGCCAACTGCTATCTTCATCTGAAACAATTTTCACCAGTATACTCCTCCCTAATGGTTACTACGCCTCTGCAATTCCAGCATTATTTCTTTCTAGTCAATAAGATAGGTGTCAGTGTACTGTTTGGCAATTCCATGTAGTTTTACTTTCCTCCGACACCTTCTGTTCAGGTTGGAGCACTATATAGGCTTTACCTCATGTTCGTTACTGAACCACACATATATACAGACATAAATTATCAATTTACATTCAATTTTCATTAAAAAGATATCAAATATTTCAAGCTTACCATAATTCATGGAATAATACACAGTTACGTTGACTGGCAATGAATATAGCACAATTTCGATCTGCCGATGTCCCAGGCTTTTATTTAGAAAAATATGCACTGGCGCTCAACGCACTGGTTCTTTAGTAAGTTTATTTGAAAATGTGGTGGTGAACTACGCTTCTAAATGACTATATTGGCGGGTCTAACCAATCGAGCCATGTTTACACAAGCGTTTGAAAAAAAGTACTCCTACTCACGTTTCCCTAACAACAAAGAATCAATATTTATAGCCCGACTAATCGTGTTTAGCCTTACATTTACTTCTATCCAATCAAATAGGATTTAACATGGGGACCGATTTCGCGTACAATGGTGGTGTCAAAATCTGCCACTGAGCGATTCTGATTTTGGGGTTGTCTGACACCCTCACTATTTCTTTTGGCTATAATTTGTTAATTCCTAGACTATTTGCATAACACTTAACATATTATTTGTCAGCAAGTCCTAAGGAACCCAAATATACAAATTTAAAGGAGCTAAGTGGCTGCGTTCAAAATATGCATTTTCTAGGATAGTCGTGTTGTTGTTTTTTTATTTTTGTTTTGTTTAGAACCGCCACCTGTCCTGCTGTACTGTCAGACTAATGTCAGGATTTTAGACATAAAACAGAAGAATGTCAGGTTTCCTAATAAGCGTTTTGTAAGTTTTTTAAACCTAACTCTCGTATGGGTAGTGTTTTTTATCACTGTCGATTTGAAAAAAGCTAGTGCTTGTGGCCTTACACGCGTGATGTCATTAATTGTATAGCGAGACGCGTGTTTAGTGTTGCATGCGTTCCTGCTTTCAGCCCCTCCCTTTCTTTCTATCCTTAGTCCATCTGTCTTTCGTTTATGGTAACGTAGTGTATAAAATGACATGAATGGAATTTTAAATCTAGGTCAGCTTGCGTATCTCAAGGTTTTTCTTAGAAAGGCAGTACACGTTTTATCGTAGAAAGCGGGTATTGAAGCAGTAGGCTTTTACTATCAACGTGAAACGTTACAATTTGCAGACGAAGGAGAAAACAAGGGGGATTTCGAGTACAGTCATTGTGACAGCACTGTTCTTTACCATTCTTCTTTCCTTTTATTGAAGTTATTTGTTAGGCTTTATATTTACTTTTTAATTTATATATGTGGATTAGAATTTCACACGACAAAACACTACCAAGTCAACAACAAGCACTATGAAGTCTAACACAAACATTACGCCTCTACAACAAACACTACCACCTCTACCCTAAACACTATCACCTCTACAACACATACTATCAAGTCTACAACAAACACTAACAAGTCTTCAACAAACACTAACAAGTCTTCAACAAACACTACCAAGTCTACTACAAACACTACCAAGTCTATTACACATACTACCAAGTTTGCAACAAACACTAACAAGTCTATTACACATACTACCACGTCTACAACAAACACTACCAGGTTTACAACAAACACTGACAGGTCTACTACAAATACTACCACGTCTACAACAAACACTACAAAGTCTACTACAAACACTACCACGTCTACAACAAGCACTACCAAGTCTACTACAAACACTACCGGTCTACAACAAATACTATCACCTCTACACCAAGTACTACTGCTTTGACAAGGAATGCTGCTGCTATTATCAAATGCATCAAAGAAGAGTTGGCTACCCGAAGAGCAGTAGCTGGGAGACTTTTTCTGGCCATAAATCGAGGATTCCTCAGCAAAATAGAAGTTGGTAAGAAAACAAAGATGGCTGTATACCGCTCCACCTATGTCCCAGTCTTGACGTATGGATGCGAGTCATGGGCAATAAGTACAACCCACAAAAGCCAGATCCAAACCTCAGAAATGATGTATCTGAGGAAGGTGGTTGAAGTAACAAGAAAAGAAATGGTCCGCAACCAGACGATACGTCAAGGCCTAAAAACCCAACCCCTGCAGACCCAAGTAGAACAGTCCCAAATAAGATGGTTTGGCCATGTCTGCAGAATAGGAGAAGATCGGCTACCACAACAAGCATGGGAAACTAAGAGCCAGGGATCCACACCTCCAGGACGACCCAGAGTCAGCTGGGAGGACAACATTAGACAATCTTTGAAGGGCCGAGTACTAGAATGGAACCAGGCCAGGAGGAAGACAGCCGATATGATAGTATGGCGCTCTCTCTTCCAAACTTCTACACCTCACGGTAGAAGAGGAACGACTAAGTAAGTATTATATCAAATGCAACTTCATGTAGTTCCCGAGGGTCTCTGGGGGGAGACAAAGAAAAAATAGGACCACGCCTCCATCATTCATGTTGAAATACGCGACTAATATGACGTAGTACACAGGGCTGGCAACTTCACCATGTAAAATGTTGCTGCAGAAATCATCACTGCAATAGCACATGAATGCTTTGATGCAAGCTTGCAAGAATCGACAAAACTTGGATACTGATAATGATGATATATCAAGTACTACTACGGATTCTAAAGAAAGCAGTATTGCGTCCAAAACGAATAATACTCCATCAACAGCAATAAGTGTTGTAGGTGTTCTCGCTACTGCATGTTCAACATATATTATTATTTCTTTTACAACAAATTTTACAACAAATATTATTACTACTACAACTTTTACTGCTACTGCCTGTACAACAAATATTATTAATTATACAACTATTACTGTTACTGCCTGTACAACAAATATTATTAATTATACAACTATTACTGCTACTGCCTGTACAACAAATATTATTACTTTTACAACTAGTATTGCTACTGCCTATACAACAAATATTATTAATTATACAACTATTACTGCTACTGCCTGTACAACAAATATTATTAATTATACAACTATTACTGTTACTGCCTGTACAACAAATATTATTAATTATACAACTATTACTGCTACTGCCTGTACAACAAATATTATTAATTATACAACTATTACTGCTACTGCCTGTACAACAAATATTAATAATTATACAACTATTACTGCTACTGCCTGTACCACAAATATTATTAATTATACAACTATTACTGTTACTGCCTGTTCAACAATTATTATTAATTATACAACTATTACTGCTACTGCCTGTACAACAAATACTCCTTTTTCAGCAACAATTACTGCAACTGCTTGTACAGCAAATGTTATTACTTTTACAACTAGTATTACTACTGCCTATACAACAAATATTATTAATTATACAACTATTACTGTTACTGCCTGTACAACCATACCTAGATTTTCTAGGACCTCCTTATTTGTTTTCATCTCTTTCCATGAGATACGCCCCATTCTTCTATATATCCACATTTCAAGAGCCTCAATTCTTTCTTCCAACTGCTTATTCATCGTCCATGTTTCTGCGCCATACAGAAATGCAGAATATATATAACACTTTATGATTCTCAGTTTTAATTTGTGAGATAACTGTTTGGATGTCAGTATATGTTTCATGTTGTTGAATGTAGCTTTGGCCATTCCTATTCTCTTCTTGATTTCTGTTTCACATCTGCCATCTTCTGTTTTTATATGACCGAGCTATACGTATCTCTTGACTTGTTCCAGGATTTCCCCATTTACGCTTATCTTTAATGTGGGTTTATCGTCTGTTTTGCTAATTATCATAGTTTTTGTTTTCTCTATATTAATGTCGAGTCCATATTCATGACTTATACTGTTCACTTGCTTCACTAGTTCTTGTAACTCCTGTTCGCTTTCAGCTAACAACACGGCATCATCTGCATATCTAAGATTGTTTATTGACCTTCCACTGATGTTCAGTCCTGGTATTTCCTGTATCTGTTTGAAAATTTTTTCGGTGTATAAATTAAATAGGCAGGGGGACAGCACACAATCTTGTCTGACACCTCTTTTTATGTCTATGTATGGTGAATAATTCCTTCCAGATCTTACTGTGGCAGTTTGCTCCCAATAAAGGTTACTGAGTATTCTTATATCTTTTCCATCAATACCTATGTCTTCGAGGCATTCAATTATTTTCTCATGATGGACTCTGTCAAAAGCCTTCTTATAGTCAATGAAGCACATATACATACTTTTTTGGACCTCTGTAGATTTTTCTGCTAATATTCTTAGTCAAAATATTGCCTCTCTTGTTCCACTGTTCCGTCTAAAACCAAACTGTTCTTCCTGGATTTCGCTGTCTACTTTACTTTTTATTCTTTCCTGTATGATTTTGAGCAGTATCTTAATTGCATGACTCATCAGGCTGATTGTTCTGAAGTCTGAACATTCTGTTGCATTTGGTTTTTTGGGCAATGTTATAAAAACTGATGTCTTCATGTCGTGTGGTATATATCCTGTATTGTATATATCGTTGCATATTTCTGTCATTGTATCTATACCAAAGCTCTCCAGAGCTTCTATCATTTCAATTTTTATGTTATCCATGCCTGCTGATTTTCCTTTTTGTATCATATGAATGGCATTCTCTACTTCTGATCTGAGAATGTTTGGGCCTTCATTAGAATCTGGTGATGGTTTTTTACCTCTGTTGTCCTCGAATAATTCTTTTACGTATTCTGCCCATCTGTTTGATATGTCTTTCTCATCAAGTAATATTACACCATTTTTGTTCTTGATACAGCTTCCTCCTTGTGCAAACCGTGACCGATAATTTCTTTATTTCTTCATGCATATCTCTTGTCCTGTGCTTTGCTTCCAAGTCTTCTATTTCTTTGCATTTTGTTTCTATCCACCGTTCTTTTGCTTCTCTACACATAGTACGTATGTCATTGTCTATTGTTTTATATTCTGGAGTGTACAACAAATATTATTAATTATACAACTATTACTGTTACTGCCTGTACAACAAATATTATTAATCATACAACTAATACTGTTACTGCCTGTTCAACAATTATTATTAATTATACAGCTATTACTGCTACTGCCTGTACAACAAATACTCCTTTTTCAGCAACAATTACTGCAACTGCTTGTACAGCAAATGTTATTACTTTTACACCTAGTATTGCTACTGCCTATACAACAAATATTATTAATTATACAACTATTACTGTTACTGCCTGTACAACAAATATTATTTCTTATACAACAATTACTGTTACTGCCTGTACATCAAATATTTCTTCTTTTACAAAAAAATTTTCTATTGCCGGTTCAACAGATTTGATTACTTCTTTTGCAACAAATATTACTACTGCCTTTACAACAAATGTTGTTTGTTCTAGTTCTATAATAAACCCCTCTACTGCCTATTCAACAAATATTCCTACTTCTACATCAAATAGTGCTACTGTCTGTGCAATAAATATCATAAATAGGTATAACAAAAATAGTCAACAAACTGCCTCCACCTTGCTGGTCGGCAGCCATCCTTCGTATGGTGCCCAGTCCTGGTTCATGCTTCGCATCTCTGCCTCCACAGTTTGTCGTCAGGTGGCTTTTGGTCGGCCTCGCTTTCACTTTCATTCTAGAGTCCATAGCATGGCAGTTCTTTTGATGGCGTCGGAGTCTTTTCTGAATATATGGCCAACCCAATTGCAGCGTGTATCCGCTATAATCGTACACGTGTGTTTTTGGTTTTATTTTTTATGTTTTTGGGTGGCTCCGAGTCAGCAGTTCTTGTTGGTGATAATGTTCGGCCAGAAAATTCGAAGCATTTTCCTTAGGCAGGTTGTGTGGAAACAGGACAGTTTGGACACTTCCTCTTCTGTTACTTTCCAGCATTCTGCACCGTACAATCAATACCCTTTAGCTCCCAGGGAGCATAGGCCTTCAACAGACACAAGCCAAGTCCTCCTGTCACGTGTCATCAGCTCAAGTTCTTTCCATGTTTTCCCCATTATTTTCACTTCTGTACCAAGTTTTCTTCTCCATGTGATTTTTGGTCTACCTCTGCCTTTCTTTCCCTGGGGATTCCAGAACAAGGACTACCTTGTAATGCTATCAACAGGTCTTCTCAGTGTGTGTCCTATCCATCTCCAGCGTCTTCTTCTCATCTCTTGTTCCACCGGCACTTGTCTGGTTCTAGTCATCAGTTCTATATTTGTGACTTTGTCATGCCATTTCAATCCTTCTTTTCTACGCAAGCGTCCATTTATGAAAATCTGTAGCTTTTTGGTTGTTGTTTTTGTTGTTCTCCATGTTTCAAAGCCATACAATAGTACTGATTTGACATTTGATTTGAAGATTCTTATTTTCGTGTTGGACTTGATTTCTCTTGTTCTCCATATGTTTCCCAATGCAATGAAAGCTCCTCTTGCTTTTTGTAATCTTATTTTGACATCATTGTCTGCCTCGCCAGCGTCGCCTCTATCGCTTCCAAGATATGTGTACAATTCTACATCTTTTAGTGGCGTTTCTTCAAGTTCAACCGTTTTATCATTTGTTGCATTTATTCTCATTATCTTTGTCTTTTCCCTGTGTACTTGTTGGGACTTCTCATCGAGTATTTTCATATTGTCTTGCATCTGATTATGGTTATGGAACAGAAGAGCCAAAATCCAGATCAACCATCTGTTTAGTCAGATTCCAATGGATTCCATTTCTGTTGTGTAATGTCGATGTTTTCATAACCCAATCTATAGCTAGTAAGAAAAGAAAGGGAGACAAGAGGCATCACTGTCGCACTCACGTTCTATTCCTAAACGGTTCTGTAAGTTGTCCTTCATGAAGAACTTTGCATGCCATGTCGTCATACGTCTTCTTTATTAAGTTAATGATCTTCATGGGAACACCATAATGTCTCATCTATTTCCAATGTGATTCTCTATCTACAATAACAAATGCCTTTTCATAGTCCGCGAATCCGATGTAAAACGGTGAATTCCGTTCCAGGCGTTTTCCACCTATTATTCTCAATGTGGCTATCTGGTCTGTACAGGATCTGTTTTGTCGAAAAGCTGTTCGTTCATCTCTCAGTTGCTTGTCTATGGACTCTTTAAATCTCTCATGGATAATTCTGTTTAATACTTTTCATGGCACTGATAGTAACGTTATTTCTCTATAAGTTGTGCACTTTTGTAAATTTCCTTTCTTAGGCAACTTTACCAGATAACCTTCCTTTCATTCTGATAGTATTTTTTCTCTCTCCCAGATTTTGCCAAGTAGTTTGTATAATATCTTTGTAGAGGTATCAATATCTGTTTTGATGGCCTCTGCTGGAATGCCATCTGGACCAGCTGCTTTTCCATCTTTAAGAATTGTTATGGCTTTCTTTATTTCTTCTCTACTTGGTCGTTCACAGCTGATTTGTAGCTCCTCTTCTGCTGGCTGGATGTCTGGGGGATTAGTTGGAGCTGGTCTATTGAGAAGTTCATCAAAATGTTCTGTCCATCTCTTCATTTGTTATTGTATATTACTAAGCAATTTTAGATTTTTATCTTTGATGAGGCCATTTGCTTGTTTATACTTCTCTGTTAGCTTCTTTGTGTTGTTGTACAGGTCCCTCATATTTCCTTTGGCTGCAGCTTCATCTGCTTCCCTTGCCAACTCTTCAATATACTTCCTCTTGTCTCTTTTTATGTTTCTTCTTAATTCTTTGTTATCTTCTATGTACACTTCATGAGACTTGGCTTCGGAGCTTCTCGTTATGCTTCAGTTTAAATCTGCTTTCTTGTTTTTCCTGTCTTTTAGCTTGTTTAAGGTTTCTATTTTTATCCGTGCTTTGTGCTGCTGTTCTTTTTTTCCCACACCCTCTCTACACGGCTCGTTCCATATATGTTTTACTTGTGCCAAAGGTCCTCCATTTCTGCATCATCTTGCAGCTGTTAGAGTACTTGGTATTTGTTGGATACTGTGACAGATAATTCTTCTCTTATAGCCTGATTTCTAAGATATCCCACATTATACTGTTGTCTATAGACATGTACTGTTGTAAATTTCTTGAGTTTTGTTTTGGCTAACTGAAGATGATGATCTGATACCACACCTGCTCATATATATATACTTTTACATCATGTAATGATGACCTAAACTTCTTATTTATGCAGATGTGATCAATCTGATTCTCAGTTCTGTGGTCTGGTGATATCCATGTCGCTTTATGTAGTCTTTTGTATAGACATAAGCTTCCTCGTATAGTTAGTTGATTTGAAGCACAGAAGTTTGTTAATATACTGTTCAAAAAAAGAAACGCATAGCTATCCGAGGGCGCGTTTTTATGAGTTTGTAAGTAAAATTTGGTGCTAGGGTATATAAAAATCAGCCTCAAATGTTCTTTACAGTGTCAAATGCACGTGTTGACCTGAATTGCGTTCGTTTTTGTAATCGTTACAATGCAGTGGTCTATAGTGTTCATGACGCAATTTTTGACCACAGCTCATGTTGCGCGCACGTGAAAGCAACAAAATTTGCAGTGAACACTATTCACTGACTACGCAACTGAAACCCTATAAAAGGATAACGCTACACACACAAAATTCAGTTCATTTTCAAGCAGACATTTATGGCGTGTCTCTATCGATAAATTTAAGGAACATTGCTATTGGCCAACTGCATGCAGGCGAAAGTCAAAGTCAGGTTGCCAGGCATCTAAACGTGCATCAGAGTACCATCGGTCGACTTTGGCACCGGTTCCAAGCCACTGGCTCAGTTGAAGACCGGCATCGCAGTGGACGACCCAGAGTGACAAGAGCAGCGGAGGATCGCTTTATTCGGCTTCGTCACCTCAGAGACAGGTTTACAACAGCTTCCTCAACTGCCCAGTCATTGCCTGCAGGACGTCATGTGTCTGATCAAACTGTCCGGAATAGACTGCATGACGCTGGACTTTGGGCACAACGACCTCACCGAGGACCTGTCCTTACGCGCCGCCATCGCCAAAATCGACTTCTTTGGGCCAACCAGCACCGTCCCTGGGCAGCTGACAATCAATGGAGACGTGTCTGGTTTAGTGACGAATCTTTCTTTTTGTTGCAGCGTCATGATAGACGGCGTAGGGTCTACCGTAGGCGAAATGAACGTTTTGCCCAAAATTGCGTTGATGAAGCTCCGCCGCACGGTGGTGGAGGTGCAATGGTGTGGGGGATGATCAGTTACAACGGAAGGAGTCAATTGGTGCACATTGAAGGAGGCTTGAATGCGCAACGATACGTCAGTAAAATTCTTCGACCCCATGGCCTTCCACTTTTGGCTGCCCAAAGGTCTGTGTTTCAACAGGACAACGCCAGACCCCATTGTGCACGGTTGACCACGCAGTTCCTGACTGCCAACAACATTCTCACCCTTCACTGGCCATCCCTGTCTCCAGACATGAGTCCGACTGAGCACCTGTGGGATGAGCTGCATAGACGTGTTTGTCGCCGAGACGTTGCTCCAGCCAATCGTCGTGATCTGTTCCATGCACTCCAGGAAGAGTGGGCAGCCATCCCACAGGCCCACATCAGACATCTGATCGCATCCATGCCCAGGAGATGCCAGCCGCTGATCGATGCAAGAGGAGGCCACACACCATACTAACGGGAAAGCCCGTACGCCAAAAAACTCCCGTGACCCAGATGCAAAACAACTGTCAATTGATTGGACGAACCCTAAGGTATTCTTGTGTGCAATTTGAACAATTAACTCATTAAATTTAAAAAGTTATTGAATGCCAAATTATGGCTATGTGTGTGCCTTCAGTAGCTATGCGTTTCTTTTTTTTGAACAGTATAGTTCACCATTCTCGTTCATCGTACATAATCCATGTTTTCCCACGATTTCTTAAAAGCCGGTGTTTTCAGTTCCTACTTTTGCGTTTAAGTCCTCCCCTATTCCCCCCCCCCCCCCCCCCCCCCATTAAAATTGTGATGTCTTTTCTTTTCTTTTTATCCAAAACATTTTGCAATCTGGTGTAAAACTCTTCTTTCACAGATTCTTCTTTATCAGTCGTTGGATGATGTTTATATTTATTTTCTTTTTTGGCCGTTTTAAACACTGCTGTTATAAATCGGGGTCCCACTACTTCCCATTCTATAAGTGCCTTCTGTGCTTCCCTAGACAGCATTAGAGCCACCCCTTTACTGTGGTGGGCACTTTCCTCCTCATGTCCTGAGGACAACGCCATTTCTCCTGTGATCAACTTCTTCCACTCTACTTCCTTCCACCGTGTTTCCCACAGACCCAGGATATCAGTCCTGTAATTCCACATTTCTGCTGTTACCTGCGCAGTTTTCCCTTGTTCACGTAGAGTGCGAACATTCCAGGTGCCAATCCTGGAGATTTTCCATGACGAAAAAGGTTTGTCGGCAACCCTGACTCCTTTCGGCTTTCTCTGAGTTGCTTCATGCGCCTCCTTTCCAGAGAACCTTCTTCTGTCTTGGACGGCTGAGTTGATTAATATTCATATTATTCTGCACCGTACAGGAGTACAGAAACTACGCAGCTCTGGTGTATTTTACATTTAGTGTCTGTACTGTACTGGGGAGATTACCAGATGTTGTTTAGATTGGCGAAGATTATTCTGGCTTTATTCATTCAGTTACTGATGTCTTTATCTTTTCCGCCATCTGGTGTTACTATGCTTCCTGAGTATGTAAATGTGTTATTATTTTCTAGCTCTTGGGCTCAGAATACTTAGGTGAGAGTATTTTTGTTATATCTATTTATGATATTTATTGCACAGACAGTAGCACTATTTGATGTAGAAGTAGGAATATTTGTTGAATAGGCAGTAGAGGTGTTTATTATAGAATAAGCAACATTTGTTGTACAGGCAGTAGTAGTATTTGTTTAAAAAGAAGTAATAAAACTGTTGAACCGGCAATAGAAAAATTTGTTGTACGGTAATAGAAGAAATATTTGATGTACAGGCAGTAACAGTAATTGTTGTATAAGAAATAATATTTGTTGTATATATATATATATATATATATATATATATATATATTATATTTTATATATAATATATATATATATATATATATATATAATATATATTATATATATAATATATATATATATATATAATATATATATATATATAATATATATATATATATATATATATATATATATATATATATAAATTTAAAACAGGAATATGAGATGACAAAGTAAAAAACAATGAAAAAATTTAAATGATAAGAATGTGCTGAGATATATATGTGCAAAATAGTCAATGTTTACCTCCAAGTTCTATCTCTAGTTTTTTTTTCCCTTCTGACCTCCTTGTCGTTTGTTTTAATCCTACTATCAAGCAATTAGTTAAAGATTATATTACGGCAGGAAAAACTGATATTGGGACGCGTCGAAGTATAAAAGGTATGCAAATTCATTTAATAATAGGGCATTTAAAAG
Organism: Oreohelix idahoensis; assembly: GCA_024509875.1. NCBI lineage: Eukaryota > Metazoa > Mollusca > Gastropoda > Stylommatophora > Oreohelicidae > Oreohelix > Oreohelix idahoensis. The sequence goes on from JAMPIV010010599.1 coordinate 71,115, forward strand.
TCGTTGTTCTATTGTCAGACAGGCAGCGAATTTTGTGTATGTGTGTGGTCTTAGTTACCAACTTGAGAATCATCATTTGTATTATGACTATTACTACAGACAAGACAGAAGTATTCCTCAAAGAAATTAGCAGCTCAGAACGTGGAGTTATCCTACCCTCCATCATGGATGGTTTGGAAAAAGAATGGCAAGATAGTGTAAAATCTACAGATATGCAAGAGCCTCCTCCTAGTAGCCTGCCCAAACATGTTCAAGGTGAGACAATGAGGGGGGGGGGGGTGGAGGGTAAAAACAGGGTAGCACCATAGCAGATACTGCGGAAGGGGAGTGAAGTGATAAAGACTTCACTATACTAGCTCCAGCATCGAGAGGTGGGGGGGGGGGGGGGGTTGACCAGTTTCCTTCCTCGCTGCCTTTTACTTCCCTAACCTAAAGAGCAGAGTCAGGTACGGATTTACAGCTGTGTAGACTGGAGCGTGTCGGTACCGTGATTCGAACCCGGAAAATTTGCACGAGAAACCAGCGCTCTAACCACTCTGTCAATCGGACGCTCAGCGAGTTTTTTTTTTTTTGTTTTTTTACCCAGAAAGTAGAAAACCGCATTAGCAATAGAATTCTAGACGGCATTAAATATTTTCATGGGTCTGGTATGTTAAATATAGCGTCCGACTGGATATGCGGATAGAATACTTTCCTCTGTCACTGTTGTCGAGTTCCGAGGTCGGAGCCGAGTAGCGTCAACGCTCCAGTGTACACATCTATCACGCTCCAGTGTTCACATTTATCACGCTCCAGTGTACACATCTATCTATAAATGGGTACCTGTGTTGAGATGGAAGTTAGATAGTAAAATAATAGCTCCCAGAAATGCAGAAGAGAACTGGAGAACTAGAGATAGGGACCGAAGACGCAGCAAGACAGATGAATGCAGTCAGCGACTCATAGCTTGACTGCTTGCGTCAGGGTCAGCGAACCAGAGCTGACCAAGATCCTCTCCACCTCCAAGTGGTGGTCCTGGAAACAGGCTGCATCACTGCAGTCTGACTGAGAGAGTAGGGATCGGAGAGGGAAGGCTAACCCGGTCCCAAAAATGCCTCAGGGTTCTTTCACAGTAAGTAGTGAAGTACGATGTTTATTGGTACACACGAAACACCATGTCGCTGTTATGAGTTCGAAGCAACGGCCGGAGTGGATAAGAGGTATGACATCCGCCTCTAATTCTAAAGGTATCGGGTTCAAATCCAGATCCGGAAATATCTTATTGGATCCATAGCCGCTGGCTGTCAAAGCAGTTAGTGGCCGTCACGCCTAGTTTTTTTCAGAACTATCGAATCATAATGAGGTTATACTCCCCCCTCCACCTGATCTCCTGGGTTGTGAGATCGGATGCCTAGCCTTCTCAGAAAAGGGCGAAAAGATAGGAGGTCCCCTGTGCAAGTTGTGCACGTTAAAAAATCCCTCGACAGTTCGAAATCGTAAAAAGTAAGCCATACGGCCGCTGCCCTGGCAAAATTTAAAACTTTTAGAAAACTACCTATTAAAAAAAATATTTATAGAATGGGTGGTTCCTGTATACATATATTGTGATCCTTCGTGCACTGTGCTGAGATCCTCCTTGTGTGATCTAAGCGAGGAGATCGGAGTCCTTATGGAGTTGTCAGTGTGTAATGAAGTTGGTCCTTGAAAACCAAACCAAACCAAGTTCCAAGCCAAATTTAGCGTATCTTAACCTAGATAACGTCCATTTTTTAATAAGTACGGTATACCATTTAACTGATGGAGCACAAAACACCATTTATTACTATGTATATGCGAGAAGGGCGTCTTCCTGTCTACGCGCTTAGGGCGCTCTTCTCTCGCGGAACATGTACCGGATTCCTGGATCAAAACTTCGTGGCGTCACGCTCCAGTCTATCTATGAATCTGTCATTGACTTTGTTCTTGATTTAGGTCAAGCACAGACAGCTAGGAAGGGAACTAATCGCTCTACTTCATAAAAAAGCCGGACCTAGAATGTCGAAGTCTCTAACACTTCACTCCCTAAGGCGATATCTGCCGTGGAACTATTATCACTGTTTTTAATGTCCTAGAAGCTTCACTGTCAAATACAAACTGCTTTATTGGACCATTGGGTTCTTGGCTGAAATAAAATATTCGTTTATTTGACACACATGAGCTGGTGTTTCTGAAATCGCTGCTTAACCCTATTTACACACAGTGTGTCTGTGTTGAGCAAAACATCATATGCTAATTTTACACTGAAGGTTTTTACACAGCATTATAAATCTTCACTGGTTTCCTAGTAAAAAGTAACTTTGAAATCCCGGCTCAGTTCAGTGATTTTGTTACACTTAAAATGTTCATTTTCCAGCAACGCATAGGACATAACAGATCGAGGCACCATCTATACCATATGTACAGAATTGGTACAACAGATCGAGACACCATCTATACCATATGTACAGAATTGGTACAACAGATCGAGGCACCATCTATACCATATGTACAGAATTGGTACAACAGATCTCTGCACCTGTGGCACCAGCCCATTGAGAGCCGAACATCTGCTACAGTCCAGCTGAACATACAGAAATGAACGGAGTAGCATATGGCAACAACCCACTACTCTCCACGAACAACTGTTTGGAGATGTCAGGGATCTTGAGCCGACTAGTGCCTTTATTAGAGATTAAATGTGGAAGTCTGAGAGCGAAAGAGGCAGAAGCAGAAGAAGAAGAAATGTCCGTTCTTCTTCTTCTTCTTCTATCCTTAGCCATCAACCGGCAAAGCAGTATGTGGCCAGTACGCCTAGTGGCGTCTTAGGGCAACAACAAATTGATCAATCTATCGCTGTTTCCACCACGCCTAGTGGCGTCTTTGTGGAACAAAAACAGACCAAACAATCTATAATTCTTGCCCCATGTAGCATCCGAAGGGTTTGGGGTTGTCTGTGAAGAGACAAAATAAGAGCAGGAATACCGTTCTCTGAAGCATGTCGTACTTGGCGTCCAATATGAGGTTGTTGCTATAGTTGGCAACCTCTTCATGTAATAGGAATTGCCACAGAAACCGCTGCTGCAAAAGCATCTGAAAGCATGATACTGGCTTCCTGTAATGGTGGCTTCATGTAATGGTGGCCTCATATAATGGTGGCTTCATGTAATGGTGGCTTCATGTAATGGTGGCTTCCTGTAATGGTGTCTTCATGCTACATAAGGAGCACAAAGGAAAATTATTATGATGAAGAAACACAATTCCTTATTCACAAAGCTTCTAAAGGTGCGTGGTTTGCATAATTGACAAACAATAGTCGAATATAAGTATATATATTTATTTACTCACAAACAACAATTTTGTTGCATAGTGTGCGAATTTAAAAAAAAATTATTTAAAATAAAAGTCCTCTTGTTATGGCAGCTTGAAACAGGGGCAAAAAACAGTAACAGTGTACCCTAGTACGCATATCGTAATAGGCGGCTAAGAACGGTTGAGCTTAGAGCAGGCTACTTTATCCTAATTGCATTTTCAGCCAAAAACACTTTAAGAACAACATGGATAAGTTAATCGAAGCAAACGGCACGCGGAGCTTTCATTGCGTTGGGAAATAAATGGGAATAAAAAAAGATATCAAGTCCAACAGACAAACTAAGAATCTGTAACTCAAATGTCAAGACAATTCTATGGTATGGCTCTGAAACATGGACAATAAGTGACATAACAACCAAGAAGAAATTTTTATTAATAAGTGTTTGTGTAGAATCAATCAATCAATCAGTCAATCAATCAATCAATCAATCAGTATCCTGTAACTCCCCAAGGAGCTTAAGCCTTCTGGGGATTCCAGAACAAAGACTGCCTTGAAATGCTATCAACAAATTTCGCTAATGTGTGTCCTATCCATCGTCAGCGTCTAGTTCTCACCACTTGTTCCACAGGCAGTTGTCTTGTTCTTGTCATCAGTTCCACATTGGTAACCTTGTCACACCATTTCTATCCTTATATTCTAAGCAAGCGCTCATTTATGCACGTCTGTAGGCTTCTGTTTGTTGTTTTTGTTATTCTCAAGGCCTAAAAACCCAGCCCCTGCAGACCCAGGTAGAACTGTCCCAACTAGAATGGTCTGGGTATGACTGCAGAATGGGAGATCGGCTGCCACGGCAGGTATGGGGAGCTAAGAGCCAGAGGTCCAGACCTCCAGGACGACCCAGCGTCTGCTTGGAGGACAACATTAGAAAGTCTCTCAAGGACTGAGGACTAGTACTGAACCAGGCCAGGAAAAAGACAGCCGGTAGGATAGTATGGCGCTCTCTCTTCCAAACCTCTCCACCTCAAAGTAGAAGAGGAACGACTAAGTAAATAAGTACGTTTTAATTGTTCTCCGTGTTTCACAGCTTTACAATAGCATTGACTTGACATCTGAGTTGAAGATTTTCATTTTTTGTTTTGCGTTGAATAAAGGACTGAAATGGTATGTGGAATTTATGTCAAGAACCAGACACGTACCAGTGGAACAAAAGGTGAGAAGAATACCCTGACGTTAGATGTGATGCTCGTTGAAGAATCCGGCTGACAAGTGTAGAACGCAGTCCTCGTTCTGGAATCCATAGAACAGCCTTTCTCAACCTTTTTATCCCGCAGAAACCCGTGAATTAATGTTTAGGTCTCAGGGAACCCCAGCATATAAATTATTATATCTACAGCTCATGTTACGTTAGCGTATCAGTAAGTTGTAAATATAATAGTCCAATACTAATTGACAAAGGTCTTTGGAGCAGAGAATATTTTTTCAGAGGATCTGTTTCTTTAGGTCACTTTATTAGCCTACTATTTTTGTATGGTTCACCCTCCCCACACAGGATATCAACTCTAATGCAAGTCAGTAGTGTAATTAGAAGATATTGCAGTTTTCCTTTTTAAAATTTCCTACTTGATTATTTTTTTAAACCGTATCCAAGAAGGCCTAAAATCATATTATTAATTTCAACTCTACAAGATGCTAAAGAAATATTGTATTGTCGCGAGTATGGAAAAATAGAGAATGTCTGAGTTTAGACAGAGTATGAATGTGTAATGTGAAAGTAGAGAACATAGAGTCGCTAATGAAATTATTGGGAGAGATATGACTTCTGGAAAATAGTGAGGTTACTTCTCCATCATACCGCGATTATGTTTTATGTTGGACAATCTCTCACCCGACCTCTCTGAGCTAATTAGAATAATCTAAGGCAGTAAGGACATACAGCACAACATTAACTGACAGTTAGAAGATAAGAGATCATGACCACAGGTAATATGTATATATTTATTAAAGAAAACAAACGTCAACGCGAAAAAAACAAGGCCTTCATTAACTCTGAAGGCTAGAAATCACCAATCACAGAATAACATCTAACACACCTCCTCTGCCAATCACACTAGCCGCTGTGTCCGTCTCACACCCACACAACACCCAGAAACTTTCTCCCAAATCAGGTTATCTAGTTAACAGGCTGGGGGCCTCAGTCTTCGGTGACGAAAACGGCCTCTCCAATCTTGAGCACAATAATCCTGGTATGTAAGTAATCCACAACAAGGAAAACCTAATACATTTCCTCTGAATCTTGATATCAAAATGATGGCGAGATAAGCTCCTCGTGGACACAGTTGTTAAGATAATCCGAGCGCACATCTACTATCCAGGCCACGTTTGAAGGAGACAACGCTAGTGTTACTATCAATGCACTACTAATGTATCCGATTTGCAGGACACTAAAGACCACTGCTGGTAAAGATTTCAACGAATATATCTGAGGGCTCCCAGGGCATGCGCCTCTATCTGGTGGCTAAAGATGACTCAAGGTTCTGGTAGGTGAAGATACATGTAAGATACTCCACGCTACTCCGGGTTTACTGGCGGTCAATGGGTCGGACAGTGTTGCCGACACAAGGCGATGGTAAAGGTAACATCCTGTCTGGCTGGACGTTTATATCCTGCTAAAGGCTGCGAGTATGTAGTCCACGATGACAGGACCTGAATGGGCCTGATAATATTGCCTGGACTTTTGAGGGCAAAGGCAACTACCCGTCTGCACGGATTATATGTATATATCAAAACCAATAGGTCGCGATACGTATTTGCAGTAGATGTTGGTCGACGTAAGGTGCACCCATTGGGGGTAAAGAGCACCGGTACAGACTGTTGACTACTCTCTGAAAAAATTACAAACTTGTGAAAAAATTTCTAATGTTTACAAACAACTCATGTTCTTTCACTCGACCAAACCACAATATCCTTCTTTCGCTCGACGCAGAATCCAAACACCCCACCATATTTTCCCTCCGCTCTTTCTTCCTAATTATACACGCAGGTAAACTCAGCCATGCGTTAACACTGTGCCAGCTGCTTTTTGTCTCTCAGCGACGCGCGAGCGACGATCGCGCCGCGCCATCTAAGGCTAAACTACATGCTCCTCCCCACAGTGGTAGCAGGCTAAACCCAAACATCTGGCATTCCCAGTACATGAAAATTATAACTGGTAACATACCTAAATATGAATAAACTGCAGGGCCCGCGTGGTATTTACCAACATTAGAATTACCGCTGGGTGGAATTACAAAATAGCTGCTCCCTTAACTCAATATATCATGTAGCAAAATCGTTTTACAGAATTATACATACACATATTAAAATGGGGAAAAAACAAAGTGATAAATATAATATACATATGACTCGCTTTTCTGTCTGATAAAAATCCCTCTCTTGCCGTTAACTCTTATAGAATTTAATTGGTATCGTGCTTAATAAATTCAGGCACCCGGTCACACAAAAATTTACTTTACTTTAAGAACTATGTATTTTAAAGGAAATACAGTAACTCGGGCTCACAACTCTATTCTTATTTAAGCTAGAACCCCAATAAATAAACTTTAAAAAAAATTGGTGTGCTTACCAAGCACGTAACCAATTTCCGCACTACAACTTTATATAAGCAATCAATTGTATCACAGTATTGCTAGGCAGCAAAGGTTGAAGAAATGGTAAACAATGAAAGGGACTAGTTCTTAAATAGTAAGAAAATCTGCAAGTGGCCAAGCGTGGCTTCACGCACGTGCACGAAATAAAACAATTCCAGAATAAGACTAACGCGAGAGTGGCTTCGGCCGTCTCGAGATCAGGAAAAAGGGGGGGGGGGGAATCTACGTATCACTAGCCACGCTTCCCCGTTCTACGAGCGACTTTCGTTCGTGAGGAAAGACGATGAAGGCAAACATAAAAGGCAGAGAATGTCCCGCGTCCCACGTACTCAAAGGGACAGGGAACTCGCCGATTCCCCTAGAATAAAAGACTTAGGAACAATTTGCCGCTAGTTGCACGTGAAAGGGGTAGCGTTAGCCGGGCTATCTCAAGATTGGCACGGCTAACGACAGAATTAGAGCTGATAGATCAAACATGACAGAAGAGAGGGCGTGGACAAGGAAAAGAGAGAAAACATGTAGATCACTCAGATTGAAGGGGCGGATATTTCCAATCACATTCCGACAGGTATGTGAAAGAGTGAACACGTCCCTATTGCTCACTTCCATAATTGGCTGCTCGGTCACTGCCCAACAGTGCGAGCGCTAGCATCGCCCAGCGCACAAAGTTAAAACTAAAACGTACATTTTTTTTTCAATCACGATCTTTCGCGGAACCCTGTCGTAAATTTATTTGAGAGGAAGAGTCTTGGAAATAATAGTCCTGTTTAGAGTGGAGAATGATGGAAAAGGTTATGTGATAGTAAGGGTTTTAGAAGTAAATAGTTGATTCACAGAGTCCTGGGAAGAGTAAGGACAGACTGTTTTACGACAATTTGCCTCTCAATTTTACTCCAAAAAAACTCTTCTGGACAAACAATTATTTGCCAGTTTCCAGACTCACAACTGCGCTCACACCGATTTGGTGCTTCAGACACACAGACGCACGTGAATACAAACTACGATAACGAATATGGGAAAATTTGGGTTTGGGCCTGCCAACACAAATGCTAAAAGTTTTATTCCTTTTATTTAGCATTAAAAAAAATCAAGTCACAAACAATTATCAATTTACATGCAGAAATCGAAGTTTCAAAATACAAAAAAAAAAACAAGGAGGGTGGGGGGTTGTTGAAGAGTAGTGTTCAATATGCCCTTCCCTCTTGTACAGAAAAATGGGAAAAGGAACCCGGTCCAAATGACAGGTAGTTAACAGAAGCAGATAAGTTAACCCAACAGTCAATTAATCTATCCTGAAAAGAGGGATTAGGAAACTAGTCCTATTATCTTTAACTGTTTTCCCTTCTACTAAGCAGACTAGGAAGGGGAAATAACAGAGGTTAAGAAATCCCACTTATAAAGTGAACCATGTAAGGAATAACTAACAAAGTGTCTACCAGGTACAGCAATTAAAATAGTTGCACATAAATCTCCTTTTAGTCATGCACGCACGTGCTGGCCAACACACAAACTCACACACAGACTAACCGATCTTAGAAGCAGGCAATCCATAGAATTATATAGAAAAAAACTCATCAATTAACACTTGACATATTGAGAGTGTTTGTTACTTCAATGTCCGGAACCAGATTTAGCGAGGTTTGGCTGGTAGCAAATATTCCCGCTTATCGCCGGTCGTGAAGACTAAATGTTCTTGTGGTTTATTTTACTGATATAAAAAGAGTCTATGGGATGGCACCGTCGCAGTTAGATACTGGTGAGAATGGGGTGTGGCTTCTTAGATTTCACCGCTGGTGGTGAACCTTCTTCTTTAAAAACACCGAGGTGACTACAACTGTCGAGTGAGGTAGGTGTTTTAATCAAGTGAGAAAAAACTAGGTACCCACAGTTCAGGTAAATATGTACTCTCTCTCTCTCTCTCTCTCTCTCTCTCTCTCTCTCTCTCTCTCTCTCTCTCTCTCTCTCTGTAGCAGTAATTTTAATTAAAAAAACTCTGGCGATTGTTCTTCTTCCAGTTACAACTGAATATACTTTGTGAGGTGTTTTAATTTGTCAATGGGGGTGCTTTCTTTCTATTAATTTAGATAGCTGGATCCCAAACATAGGATCGCCTCAAAGATTTAAAATTTAATACACAGTCTCATCAGATTCTGGAAGGGGGTTTAAGAACTGAGTGTGGGGACTCTTTACCAGGTTGTACTTCTTCTTGCTGGGATCGCCAAGGTAACGATCACTCTAGATAAAAGATAGAAAACATGTAATTCATACCGAAAATCAAGTATCATTTCCAAAGCGCGATAAATTTACAGTTAACTATTTATACACTCGCATCTATAATTTTTTATAAAATTCAGGAAGAACTCCACGCGAATTTAATAGTTAAAACATACGTAAAAACTAGAACTAAACTCAATTAAATTTAGTCCCCCATAAATGAGTGCACCTGCGGTAATGTGACCTAATTTCTTGCCAATCCCAATGTAATTTTGCAGTTTATCTCTGGATTGTGAATTCGAGAAGTAAGGGCGCCCAGCTTGGCACGCGAGAGAAATCTGCACCTGTATTTGTTTAAGCATAGGTAAGGCAGATTTATGTGTCTGCTTCCAGCTGGGTTTGTTAACTTTATCTCATCCCAAGATAGAACATGCGAAAATAACAACATGAAAACAGAGTCATGCGTTCAAATATGACAGAAAATACGGGGAAGGAAGACATTAATGGAAGGCACTATGGAGAAAAAGACATGTAAAACACTTTAAAATGAAGAGCACGGTCATTTTGTGACATTGGAGAAAAAAGGGAGACAACTACACATTTAAATTACGCTGTTGATACTGTTCACTATGCCGGTAAATGGAAAGGGGGGAGGGTGGGGGAAGTAGGTGACAGGACGCTGCGCCTAAGTAAATGTGTTACTGTACTGTACTCTAGTTCTGGGCTCTCCCAAGGGATTGTCACGTCCTGCACAGAACCACTTCTCAGCTTCCCCTGCCTATCACTGAGTTCATAGTGAGATCCTTCTGCATGCAGTCGACCAAGTCAAAGCCAAAGAATTATGCCTGGGGCTCAAGTGACTTTTCCAAGCTTAGTGTGCAGTGCTGGGTTCTCAACATGTTTCACCACAGGGGAAATCTCTGGCAGTGTGTGGATGATTTCAAGAGTTACTGAGGGTGTAATTAGCCTTATAGACATAGGTTCACGTCCATGTACATACTGTATATTGTAGCATTGTGCATAGCTGGTGGTCATGTAAAGATGACTCAAGATATGCCTCCATGCATCTTTTTAATGTATTCGCACTGGGTCCCTTACTCCCTGCAGTTGGCACTGTCAACTCATGCTGAATATAATGTATCCTCTGTTATTACAGACTACATGTTTGGACCAAAAGGCAGACGGAAGTTAGTTAAACACTTCTACAAGCCGACTGGTATGCTCGATTCAAAGCAGTTAAGTGATGCCATCAAAATGCCACGCAAGCCTCAGCCTTGGATGACAGATTTTGTACCGAAGACTGTGTTGAGTCAGTTTGCAAGGTAAGATATTACACAAGCTTGACGTGCCCATTCACCTTCAATTGAAGTGTAGAATATATCTCATAGTTCTGCTCACTTGCACAGACGCTCCACAGAAAAAAGAAAGTTATTGCCGTGCTCCTCGACAAACACAAACACTTTACACTACACCACTCAGCAACTAGAGAACATACGCAATTTTTTCAATATAGCATTGTCTGTTAAATAGTAACGAAATCTACAGCAGCTTTAGTTAAACAACAACCTTAAACGCAAGACTATCTTGATCATAACAACGGGTTATGCTTCATCGAGTTAATTTTCAGTTCACTATAGGTCTTTCATGCCAAGTGTAATTCACCTATAGTTCAAATTATTTTTTTCCAGCCACCATGACCCCAAAAGGTCGGCGAAAGAGAAGCAGACCAAAGACAACCTGGCGGAGATTAGTAGAGGCTGCGATGCAAAACATGAACCAGAGTTTAGGCTCGGCAAGAAGGATGGCCACCGACCGAGAAAAATAGGGACAGTTTGTTGCTGCTCTACAAGACCCACTAGGCGTGATGATCACTGGATCCAAGGAGATGAAGAAGATGTGTTTGTACTGGCGGAGTAAAAGTTCCAGCGTGATTCACATACATTATTTGTTAACACGGTGTTGGATGGTATTTTCTGTATATGTTAAAAACAATGCATGGTGACTTAAACTACACTCCCTATATTTAGATTGGTATACCGGGAGCCGCGCTGGTGTAACGGTTACAACGTTGCGATGGCGACCAGGTTTTCAAGATTCAAGCCCGGGCGTCAGCATTTGAAGGAGTGTCAACGACCGAGATTTTGACTGAATAACCTGAACGGCTCCTGAGATAAACCCTCTGTGGATGGGAAAGAGCGAAGCTCCTGACCGGGTTGGAAGGAAAGTCCACAAGATTCCCAGCCTCGCAATGACATGTCATTGGGCCGAAGGGCTGAAAGCCCAAGTGCCGCTGGTTAAGGAAAAAAAAAAAAGATTTGTATACCCTCACTTGTATCTGGTTATGATATATATAAAACAAAATTTAACAACAAAGAGAAATAACAGCCAAATAAGCTATGTTTTTATTATTATATTCCAACACAAACAAAAATTAACATTATCTTAAATGGCCGATAAAGGTACAAAAGGGAGCGAGAATTGCTGATCACTATGAGGTCATTTGCCTAACTACCCGGATTTTACCTAGAGATGCAATATTAATGTGACAGAACATTCTAATTAATACACCAATCAAGCAGAGCTATTCCAAAACAAAAACAAAAAAACAAGCGAGAATAACTTTGTTTAAAGGCATATGCTGTCTTTCAGCTTATATGTGATGAGTAAACGAATCTCGCGGGCGAACACATACAGACACATATCAATTCAGTATGTTTTTTCAAAAGGCTGTGTAGGAAAACAAATAATAAAGCAAAATGTACAAGTCACATTTTTGTTTAAAAAATCAGGGTCAAGATGTGGTGAAAGTTTTAAAATGTAGCTTTCCAAAACGAAAAACAAACTCTTCTGTTTTATGTTAGTCGAAAAGTGTTACTGTGCTAACAGGCCCAATGTAAAGTACAATTCACGTCCCATAATCACCAGTTTCACCAGCGGTTGTCTTCCACAGGGTAATTGTAAAGTCACTTGCTACTTTTAAATTGTTATTTCTTCACTCACATCTAACTAATTTATATGAATACATAATACACTAGCGTCCAACTGACAGAGTGATTAGAGCGCTGGTCTCTCGCGTCATAGGTACCCGGTTCTAATCACGGTACCGACACTCGTTAATCTACCCAGCTGGGTACATGATAGAGCTCTTTGAGTTAAGGAAGGAAAAGGCAGTGAGGAAGGGAACTGGTCATCCTACCTCTCGATACTGGACCTAGAATGGGGAAGTCTCTAACAGTTCACTCCCCTATGGCAGTATCTGCTGTGGGTCTAACTTTACCTGCATAATACACATCAAGGAATGATCAGGCACTCGTGAGAGATGAAGGAGTAGAAAACTAGGCAATAGAAAAACAACAGAAGTGATAGGCTTACCTGAGACACGGAACCCAGAACCTTCCGAACGACAGCACCGCCTAGGTACGGGAGCGAGCCTCGACTATCCTTCCTGCCAACAAAAAATAGTGCTTCACGGACAGGGGTCATTAGCGCGATTTTCCAACGTAACACTGGATATGTACCTAAGAATGACCCTGTCTAAGCCAGATTATGCAGACAAAGACCTTAATACTGAGTCTAGTAAATGATAGAAGAATGAGAGCAGTACAGGATATAAGCAGGCCCCGATTAAGCAAAGAAGGGCCATTAGGCTTTTTTGTGTGTTTAGTGTGACGTGTAATGAAAAAATATTCTACAGTAATCCGACAGCCTATTGCAACCTTATAGCTGCCCTCTGATTTGCTAGCTAAACCATGTATCAATTCCCACTGTCTATTTCTACAACGTACCATTTTGTCCCGCTTTCTTTGTGTTAACACGAGCTAACGCAATGTTTACAAACTGCGTGACCTGTCAGTCATAACAGGAAAGCAAATCAGGCTGTGTTTATTTCGTCCACTCACGCGAAGCTCAAGCAGCTTGAGAGAGACAAAAACACAGACCATTTTGAAGTTTCGTACTCAGGGGAGTTAGAAACTCCTGGGCTCTTTGATCTTCAGAAGCGGGCATTCTTCCAGAGAAACCCGTTAGAGAACAGTAAGTCTTTTGATGACGGTTGAAAACCTCGACGAAGACCGACCGTAAAGCCTTTTATCTTGATACGCTTAGCTTCTGAATTGTGGGTAACTTCAGAACGCGAAATTAACGCATTCAGAGATCAGAGAATCCTCATTATATATATATATATATATATATATATATATATATATATATATATATATATATATATATATATATATATATATATATATATATATATATATATATATATATTTTTTTTTTCCTTAACCAGCAGCACTTGGGCTTTCAACCCTTCGGCCCAATGACATGTCATTGCGAGGCTGGGGAACCTGAGGACTTTCCTTCCAACCCGGTCCGGAGCTTCGCTCCTTCCCATCCACAGAGGGTTTATCACAGGAGCCGTTCAGGCTATTCAGTCAAATTTCCGGCCGTAAACATTTCTTCAAACGCCGACGCCCGGGTTTGAACCATGAACACCTGGTCGCCAGTACAACGCCTAAGCCATTACACCAGCGCGGCTCCCATATATATATATATATATATATATATATATATATATATATATATATATATATATATAAAATATATATATATATATATATATATATACAGTACTTTGCAAAAGAAATGGCAGTCATATTTTCGCAACGCAGCACACTCATAGAAGCAAATAATAATAAAAACTGTATGTCTAGAGGAAGATTGGTATCTCCCCTATCTATTAACAGGGGTTTCAGTACAATATAATGTTGCCTTCTCCAGCAAGGCAAGCCTGGATGCGGCGAGGCATACTTCCCACAAGTGTTTGTAGGTAATTGTGAGTCAGACTGTCCCAATATTTTTTCAGCTTCCTTCTTCAATTGTTCAACGTCTCTGAGTCCACTCTTTTTTAAATGATTCTTGAGTAGTGCCCAAACGTTTTCAATTGGGTTTAGGTCGGGACTGTTGCTGGGCCACTTCAGCACTATCACATTCTTCTCTTGCAGCCATGCTTTGGTGGTATGAGCTGTATGCTTTGGGTCATTGTCATGTTGAAATGTGCACCCATCGAGGTACATGACCTGCATAAATGGCAGAAGGTGTCCCTCTAGTATGTCGATGTACCTTTCTTTCGTGAGAATTCCTGTGAAAACACACAGTGGGGTGGCACCTCTTGCTGACACCCCTCCCCAAAGATGGAATTTTTTGGGTATGTTTCGGTCGCTGGTACACAGGCGTTACAGAGTCTTTCGTCCAAATATTTATTTGAGCAGGATAAGACCAAACAGAACATTCATCTGAAAAAATCACATTGTCCCATGACAAATTTTGGTTTTCGTGGCACCAGTTCAAGCGCATCTGTTTGTGAGTCTCTGTGAGCAATGGTGACGAAATTACCCGCTTTTTTGTGTAATTCATCCTGTGTAGCTCACGGTTGACAGTAGCATTAGATAACTCTGGGATTCCCAACTCGATCATGCGCTGCCGTATGTTTTCTACACTCTTCATTGGCCCAGCCCGAACGATTTGGGCGAGACGCCGATGGTCATTTGTGTCCAAAATTCTTGACCCCCCACTACCTTCTTTTCGCTCGATTCCATTACCTGCTTTTAATTTACTCACAACTCTGTAGACAGTCCGCTCAGGAATGTTCAAGGTTTTAGAAATGTTGGAACATGTTTGATTTCCTTCATTCCAAAGCTGTGAAATTAACATACACTTTGTCTTTGTATCCATTTTCTGCCACTAGCATTAGAAATTGTCGTCTGCTCTATTATCAAGGGACTGTACTCTACGCAAATTTTTTTTAACTTTTGGTAGTGTTTGCTCACTTAAGTGGAGTGCAAATTTGGGGCAGAACATGCATATTTAATTAGATTTCAGCATATTTAGCTAAGCAATATGACTGCCATTTTTTTTGCAAAGTACTCAGTCAGAATTTTGAATAGTCTAGCTCTGTCCTAGAACAGTCATTCCTTGTGTAGATTTGTTACTAGTTTTCGTGGAGATTTTCATTTCTGAATTTTCTGGTAAAAAGGATAATAGTGCTAATCTTTTAAGAATTGATAGTTTTAACATTTCTTCTTCACTTAGATTTTTCTCGCTAGTAAAACGAGTGAAATAAAGTAACGCGTAGCGATTTCATACCAAATATTCTATTAAAATGTTAAATCACGCCACCCGTATAGACAGTAAACTGATAGTGAAAGATAGAATACAACGTTATATTTCATGTGTGCATATTTGTTATAGTGTCTATTATTTTAATCATATACGGCAAAGCCAACAGATGCCGACAATTTAATAGCTATTTAATGACAGGCGATCATTGTTTAGGCAGCACGTAGGGACAGATTAAATAATAATTTTCATTGTACGCTAACGCCGGCGAGCAGGTGCGGGCGAATTAACATAACTCAGACCCGTCTGAACTCAGCTGCCAGCGGGATTTGTTGACGGGTAGGAGTAAGGAAACGCCGTGTGCCTTTTAAATTTAATCAGGCCTGATGGAGTAGAGAAGAGATCGTTTTGTCCCCGTCTGTGTGTGTAGATATAGGATTAGCATAATTTTTATATAAATGTTTCTTGTATTTTTCGCAGACCTGATCACAAGGGTGGCCAGCGGTCTTTTTCTTGTTCCTTGTTTGGATTTGTTATTTTCTCCTTTTCTTGGCTGTGCGTCACCAATTTCATTTGTGAACGGGCACACGCCAGAGAGTATTGGAGGACAATAAATTTGTTTTTAATAACTGGACTTATAAAACCCAGAGTGATATATATTTTACCAGCAACAAGTTGGCCGATAGAAGAACCATTATCAGCCTAAGAACAGAGTTCTAGCAACCAGATACTGGAAGTATTTTTCCCGCTTAAGAGTGAACCTCAAGAACTCTCTCAGTTTTTTTTAACTATTTGTTATAACACTTATAGGAGACGCAACCATATTAGGCGTTCACCTCATGAACTAATTTCGGGGGATGGACTGGGGCCAATTTGGATCTGCGACAACTGGGGTGTCAGAATATTAAGTGAATTAAATAATTTATTCATGGAGTAATTCTGTTACCAAGGAATTTTACAGACCTACAAAACCAGTCAATTTTGGTAAGAGTGCGAGAGTGGCCACTGTTTGCAAGAGTGTGCGAGTATTTTTTTGTTTGCGAGAAAACTATCCATATATCTGATTTGTCTAAAAGTTTGTTTATTTTACTGGGTCTCATAGAGTACCACTACTGTTCATTCTGTAACAGAGTGCTAACACTCAACCTTTGGGTTAATAATTTTAGGGTCCTTTTTCTCCATTTGGGGAGGGTGCACGTTTTTCTGCTTTATTTCATATGCATGTAAATGACTCTTGATCTTTTTCCTTTAGATTTTTTTATGTTGTCGAGTTTAATGATAATAAACTACAAAGAAACTTACCTTTGTGTGTTGGTCACTCCCATACCCATTATCCTTAGTTTTTCACGTTTGTGTGTCTTGTTGTCACATAGCTGTGTGTGTGTGTAGATTAACTTATCTATTCTTGATAGGGAGATAAAAGCTGTCTTGCAATAAAGTACAGTCGTGCGGATAGGCTGGAAGAGATTACCTAATCATTCCAAAGACAGATCTTTTTTCCTCAATTCTACCACCTGTGAAAAATCTATTTCTATACCTTCTCACGTTCGTTTCTGTCGACATCCACTCTATATACTCTGACGAGAAAAATAAAACAATTAACCATCCGTACGACATTTAGGCACTCCTTCATCTAATAGGCAATAATTTTTTTTTTTCAAACTCCTTAGCATGGTGATGGTAAATACTGGTATCTAATACCATAATTCCCGCCGTAAGTACGTCGGTCGGTCACATCATGCACACCGTCATTTGTGCACTTTTCTATTTTCGAGAGAGTACATTAACTTTCAACCACAGCTATGGGGTGCAACTGTGGTTGAAAGTTAGACAATAATTGTATTGTTTCCCTTATATGTACTCTCCCGAAAATAGAAAAGTGCGCAAATGACGGTGTGCATGAACAGTTTGATTATGGAAAGAAGCCAACAACGTACTTACGGCGGGAATTATAGTATTGGACTATAATTAACAGGAATGCGCGTACAATGATCTAAGTTTCACGCTTTTGTTAGAATAAAATCAACTGGTATTTTCCTAATGATCGGCTACCACGACAAGTGTGTTGAATTAAGAGACTTCACTATACTAGGTCCAGCATCGAGAGGTGTGGTGACCAGTTCGCTTCCTCGCTGCCTTTTCTTTCCCTAACTCAAGAGCAAAGTCATGTGCCCATTTACAGCTGGGTAAACTGAACCGTAATGATACTGTGAATCGACCCCGGCACCTTTGACGCGAGAGACCAGCACTCTAACCACTCTGCCAATCGGACACTCCAGAACTAACGTAGCGACTTTTCATAACGGGAAAACAGCCGTGGTCTAAATCACGTAGAGTTTAACAATATTTTCTTGATCGAGCCAGTTTTCTCTCACGGACAGCTGTACGTCGCATTGTCTCGATCAAGAAATCACAACAAAGCAAAATTAGAAATTAAAACAACAGAAAATCTGTGTACTCTTCTGATGAACAATCGGATATTCACACCTAACATTATTTTTCACAAGTATTTGAATAAGTAATATGGCCGTTAAGTATTGATACTTTTGGATTTAATTCCCGCCTTATGACGGGCTTTTACACTAGTATTATTAATAGTTAGTTTGTTAGCATTGCCTTCATCTCTTACTACTAATTATTGTTATTAATGTTTATTAGTATTATGTTTATTATTATTAAGATCAACACTATAAACACATTTTATTGAAAAGTCTATGCATTTTAAAATTTTTAAAAACTTTTACACGGGCCTCGAAGAGCTCAGGGCCCATTGGCTTCAGCCTACTTAGCCTAATTTATAATGGCGTCCGCCTCAAATTCTAGAGGTACCTAGTTCGGGTATTCGGATGCCTAGTTGATAGGGGCGAAAAAAAAATAAGAGGTCCTGTTAAAAATCCCACGGCAGTTGGAATTTGTCTGATGAAAAGTATTTATTTGAGAATCAATGATTCTTAGAGTAAGGGACCGAACCCTGATTGATCGATGTTGTATTCGGTTCTATGGGTTATCTGTTCTTGTGTCTCAATCTGGCGTATGAATACTAGATTTACGTCATTCTGCGTCTGGTATGGCCAGAAACAGATTGGTCTTGCTTAAAATGTTTATGGCTCGAATTTATATTTATTCCTTGACTATTTAAGGTGATTCAGTCTTATATCTTTGTATCTTTGTATTTCTATGTCGGTCTATTTTTTGAGCTGAACTCTGGGGTCAAAGGCATTTCTGCACATGCGTCGATTTGGTGTGTGTGGACAGAGAAGGCTGTCATGTCGTCGCTACTATGGGCTGGTCGACTAGAATGTCTGAAGATTGATCTTTGTATTGCAGGGCAGAAATGTAAAAAGGCAATTATGCCTATTTCTTTACCCTGATAAAATAAAGATTTCGTTCGTTCGTTCGTTCGTTCGTTCGTTGTTTCTCTGTATGACTGTATTATCAGAGATTCTCCTAATGTCCATTATTAACGCCTAGGAATGGCGTGCGTTATTCGCTTGTATGTGTTTTCCTAAAGCCAGGTAAAACCAGAACATTTTTTGCTGAACTTTTTTGCTAAGCCTAGATGGGAGACGTATTATCGTACATCTAGGATTGTTGATTACAGATGAAGATGACGTGTTATCTGGCAGCACTAGATCACTTGATGTAACCAGCCTTATTGATAGCAGATATGTATAGATGCCCAATGAGGACATTTACGTATGAATAACGAAGTAATTCTGCTTCATAATTTTTCATCCTGGGTGAGCGAAGCTCACGGAGGAGAGCCATTTTGGATTCCCGCCATTGTAAGCGGATCATTGTTGGAGAACAGAAAAGGTCTTATTATCTGATGATGGTACAGAGATCTACATATTATGAAAATCCACTATTGTGGTTCAACATTGTTGCTATAAACATTGAATGAATTTACGGCTTGAGAAACTTAGCCAGGAGAAGGTTCTGTCAGTGAACCATTGTTGATGATTATGTATCCACCTTAACTGACGCGATTAGTCAGTTGAAGCATGAGACGATAGACAACCAGAATATTGAGTGCTTGCCTACTTTCGTTTCATTATATTTACCACTACATGAATGTACATTCGCGGCATTTACCTCAACATTCTACATTTATCACTTATCCACCACAAAAATATTTAAAGAATGTGTGATTCCTGTATACACACATTGGGATTCTCGCCGGTGCTACCGAGCTCGTGCACTATGCTAAGATCCTCTTGGTGTGATCTAAGGGAGGAGATGGGATCACTGATGGAGTTGTCCGTGTGCAATTAAGATTGTCCTTAAAACCAAATCCAAACCACAACCAAACGGGATTCTTTATTATGCAAATTGCCTTGTCACATAAATATTTCAACTCAGCGTGAGATCCAGTCTGTTCAACATATGATATCACAACGGGTGGCACTTTCTGTTGTCCCTTTTAACGCCCTTTTATATTTGTATATTTTATTTTATTATGTTTCCGGGAACAAACAATCACAGTATGATGAAGTAAATTTTCAAACGGCAGCTATTGTTCCTCGCTTTGCCATTTGTTTCATGTATAATCCTGTCGATTTCTGTTGCTTTGGTTTTAAAGACTATCTTCATTGCACACTGACAACTCCATCAGTGCTCCGATCTCCTCCCTTAGATCTCACAAGGATGATTTCAGCACAGTGCACGAGCTCCGTAGCACCGGCGAGAATTCCAATGTGTGTATAGGAATCACACATCTTATGAATATTTTTGTGGAGGATAGGTTTCTAATTTTTAAATTTTGCCAGGGCATCGGCCTTACAGCCTACTCTTTACGATTTCCAGCTGCCGTGGGATTTTTAACAGGACCGCTTATTTTTTTTCGCCCCTATCCGAGAAGGCTAGGTATCCGATCACACTACCCAGGAGACCAGGGTGGAGTATGACATCATTAGGACCACTGGTTCTGAAAAAAATAATTTCCATAAATTATATTCTTTCTTGAAATCGAACCCGGTACCTTTGGAATTCGAGGCGGACGCCATACCTCTTAGCCACTCCGATCCCATATCTTCCAGTCGATACAAGTGGGGAAATCAATATTTAAGATTAAGAAATGACTTTTCAATCTCCCTGTATAGAAATTGCCATTCTCCTTATTTCTATTATAGTCGCAGAAGCTCTGTCAGCTCGTCTAATTTTGAGTATGGAACCAGGAAGGCGAAAGACACCATTATACGCCGAGCCAAAATAACAACTGATGAACCTATTGCGGGGTTAATCGATAAGTACCACAACTACGACAAGATGATTCAAAGCAACCAGTACAATAAGATAGCGTTTATTAATGTAAGTACATTTATATTATTAATGTAAGTAGATTTCTGTGTTTGGCTGTACCATAAGATGGTCTTTATTAATGTAAGTAGGTTTCTGTGTTGGCTGTACCATAAGATAGTTTTATTAATGTAAGTAGATTTAAGTGCCTGGCCGTACTATAAGATAACGCTTACTAATGAAGGTAGATATCTGTGTTTGGCTGTACCATAAGATGTTCTTTATTAATGTAAGGAGATTTCTGTGTTTGGCTGTACCATAAGATGGTTTTATTAATGTAAGTAGATTTATGTGCCTGACCGTACCATAAGATAACGTTTACTAATGAAGATAGATATCTGTGCCTGGTCTACCATAAGATAGTGTTTATTAATGTACGTAGATTTATGTGCCGAATTGTACCATAAGGAAACGTTCATTAATGTGAGTAGATTTATATTATTAAAGTAAGTAAGTTTATGTTCCGGACCGTACCATAAGATAACGTTTACTAATGAAGGTAGATATCCGTGCCCGGTCTATCATAAGATAGCGTTTATTAATGTGAGTAGATTTATGTGCCGGATTGTACCATAAGACAACGTTCATTAATGTGAGTAGATTTATATTATTAAAGTAAGTAGGTTTATGTGCCGGACCGTACCATAAGACAACATTCATTAGTATTAGCACATTTCTATTATTATTGGAAGTAGATGTGTGTGCCTGATCGTACCATTAGAATATCCTTTATTAATGCTAGTAGATTTCAATGGCTGACCGTACAATAAGATAACTTTCATGAATGTAAGTAGATTTCTATTTTTAATGTAAGTAGATTTCTGTGCCTGACCAAATCATACGACAACGTTCATTAATTTAAGTAGATTTCTGTACTTGACCGTTCTGTGATATAACGATCAAAGTCTTTCTCTCATAATATATAAATCATCACTCATAGTATTTAAATCGGTGTCTTTATTTGCAAAATTGTGGTACACAAATTGCAGCAGACAAATCTCTCTCTCTCTCTCTCTCTCTCTCTCTCTCTCTCTCTCTCTCTCTCTCTCTCTCTCTCTCTCTCTCTCTCTCTCTCAAATACGGACTGCGCCGTTTTAGATTTCAAACGTAGTAGCCTTTCTGCGCGGAAAGAGGGCAAAATTCTTGCATCATTTTGTGACCCTAATTTTAGGCAGAATGTTAAAAATAAACTATTACTAGCACTCTGACACGTTGGGTATTTTAAATTTTAAAAATTACGTGATATTGACTTGACTTGACTTGACTTTGGTCCACTGTCATTGAGCGTCAGCTCTTGGTGACTTTGTTACCATTATGTGGCACTGCGCAGTTCGTTTAAGCTGTTCTAAGCTGCCATACAGTGTATTGTCTATGGCTGGGTTGTGTGGTAGGAGTTGTCTCACTCCCTTGAGTGCAGATCACTGTAATAGATGGTGTTCTACTGTCTCGAACGGGTTTGGGCAGTGTCTACATTTTGCTATATTTTGTGAACACATTCTGTTTCTGTGGACATTTAGAGTGACATGTTCTCAATCTGAAAATTTTGGTTTGATATCTTTGTTCGATATGGTTGATAGTATCTTCCTTATTTGGGGTTTGTTAGGTGTATGAAGAGTCTTCTTCCTGTTTTAGCCTGTGCCCACGTGTTCAGCCAGTGTTCTTTGCAGTTTTTTTTTATTATTTGTTTTGTTGTTAACATATTCAATGGTTGGTCAATTTGTGGTATTTTTGCTCCATTCTTTGCCAGTCTATCAGCTACTTCTTTCAATGTGATGTTTATGTGGCCAGGTATCCATTGCAGGTAAATTTCTGTTACATGAATGTAAGTAGATTTCTATTTTTAATGTAAGTAGATTTCTGTGCCTGACCAAATCATACGACAACGTTCATTAATTTAAGTAGATTTCTGTACTTGACCGTTCTGTGATATAACGATCAAAGTCTTTCTCTCATAATATATCATCACTCATAGTATTTAAATCGGTGTGCGTATTTGCACCAAAAAAAAAAACAAACATCACATTGAAAGAAGTAGCTGATAGTTCATAATTTTGTGGCATGTTTCCTGGACCTTCTGGATACTACTGATTTAGTTGGTTTTCCACTTTTCTGTTGCAAAGAGGGCAGCCTGCGAGTCTGAGAATACTACAATATCATTTGGTTCTATTTCATTTGATTCAAAGAGTTCAAAGATTCTAGTTAGGGTTTTCTGAATGACGACTACTTCGGCTTCGTAGTTTGTGCACCAGGTACCACAGGGCCTGCTATTTTGATGGGTTCTTCTGTATTGGGTGGGATGATTGTGGCCACATATCCAGCATTTATGGCTGCTTTAAAAGCTGATCCGTCTGTGTAAGCATAGATAATATCTTCTTCATACTGGCAGATGGTTTCCATGGCAAGTGTTTTCAGCAGTGTAGGTATGAGGCTTTTATTTGCTGGTTGCAGAAGGTTTGTACGTATTTCTGGTCTTTTAGTTCCCTGTGGGATAGTAAGTCAGGTACAGCTTGAGTAGGCAGTCCTGTCTCTGGTATGTAGTGCTTCCCTGACGGCTCTTGGCACATTCTAGCGAAGGAGGTCTTTTTAATTCGGTACTTGGAGTTGTGGTCGCTGATAACATGTTTGCAGGAGTCATCCTTGTCAGCTCGCAAGAACTTTTCTGCCGTTAGGATTAAATGATTTATCTTTTCTTAGTTCTAGGTCGGGGTAGTTCGCAAGCCTTCGCAGATGAATCCGAGTGCCTGGTTTTGTATGCGATGTAGTTTTAGTATAAGTGTTGGGCTAGCAGCGGCTTGCATGGGTAGAGAGTAATCCATAACTTAGCGCACGTATCCCAAGTACAGTTGTCGAAGGGTGTACTGATTGGTTCCCCAATCAGTGTTTGCCAATCGCTTTATGAGGTTCAACCTTCTAGAGGCCTTTGCAATTAGAGACTCAAGATGTGTTTTGTATGTGAGTCTGGTATCTAGCGGTGTCCCCAGATTAGTCGGATTGTTCTCTTTAGCTAGCTTTGTATCATCAAGTCTTGAATCCAGTTCTTTTTTTACTGTTTTCTTGCTGCGTGTGAATATAGTGTAGACTGTCTTACTTGTGTTGATCACCATTTTCCACACGCTGCAGTGGTTTGTTAGAGCAGCCAGTGCACGGTTTAGTTTCTTTTCTTTCGCAGTTGCAAAAGGGACTTCCTTTCTGCTCATAAGACTAGGTCATCAGCAAACAGGGCGCTGGTTAATTCAAGGTGGTCTGCCAGATCGTTTATATATTTGAGGAAAAGTGTGCAGCTTAGGGCTGAGCCTTGTGGGAGGCCTCCTTGAATTGCACTTTTTCCTGATGTACTGTTGTTCGTTGTAAGTAGGTTCGATTTGTAAAGAAATCTTTTATCCAACGTCTTCCTTCTATGCCCATCTTCTGCATCTTGAAGTATAGACCATCTCTCCATACTCGGTGTGCCGGTATTGCCTCCCTTGCTTTGCAGTAGTGGTCCAACAGTGGCCAAAACTCAAAGAGTATCTAATATCGACTTCAAAGGTGTCTACCTTCGCACAAGATTACTCTTGGCAGATACGTAGATAGAAGGTTAATGACGCTTCTACCACAAAGGACTGTTCACATAGTCAGATAAGCAAAAACAATGCTGCATTTGGCTGAGCACGTTAATTCTAGAATCTGCCGACAACTTTTGTGAAGAATTAAGCAATGATTAATCTTAGCTCGTTAAGCCCCCACCTCTGATTTACTCAGTGGAATTCGTATTATTCTGGTATAGCTCTGTTTAGATTGTGTGTAGTAAACTGACTAAGAAAAAGCTGCAGTACATTTAGAAGGATTAAATCGAAGTTAAATTGGTAACATTGCAATTTAAAAAATTTAATAATCACTTACGTTTTAACAGTTAGAAAATAATTTGAATAGTTTAAAAGAAAGGATTCATTATTGAAGGATGATATAATTGTTCTTTAAAGTTCACGTGGCAGCTTATATATTGAACTTAGCTGCCAATGACGGTTCTGCTTCTTCTGATGGATTGGTCTTTTTTACACTGCTCGCGCTCGTCGCTGGTCAAGGTTGGAGGGTGTAGCTCGTTTCCGAGAAATGTCAAGGAGAGTCTACAAAGTTGTTCCTTCGCCTTAAAGCTTAGGCCACTGTTCCCTTTTTGTTCCAGAGATAGTACTTTCTGCTGGTACCACCAATAACTATGATAAAAGAATAGAAACGAAACGCTCTTCTTAGTATTGCGTTTTCCGACACATAGTTATGTGTCCCCTTTCTTATTTCACCATTTAACTTAGAATTTACCTTCGACGAGAATTAAATTTATTCCCTCGGGATAAAACTTTCTTTACATTTAAATTCAATAGCTGTAGCTTTACATTACATTTAAATGAAAAGGTTAGAGTATGTTTACATTTCCACTGTTTGAAAAGTATTCACAATATAAATTGTATATGTTTTCATTTATGTTTACACTGATTTGAAAAGTTTGAAACTTCCATTAATTTTAAAGAACATTGATAAGGGTGGTTTAGGCTAACTACTGGCTACTATGAACGGTAAGCCACAAATCTGGCCACCAATGTTGCAGGTATAAGTCCACAGTCGTTGCTAGTGTGTAGCCATATAAAGTCCCACCCCTATAGACACCAGGTAGGTTATATGCTGGAGTGTGAGGTGTCTTGTCTGGTTTATGGGTGCTGGCTGCGAGTGTAGGTGATGTGGTTTCACAGGTTCACAACACATGTGGTATGACATGAAAAGTCATAGAAGGGTGTAAACTGCTATTGACGTTTTCCATCGTTTATTTTCTGACGCCACAAAACAGGTACTGTACATCGATTTTACATAAGCCATAGTCACTGTAGTACATGGTAATGTGCATACATAAAGTTCTGCAATGGATCTTGCAAATCCTATGAGCTGATATATATATATATATATATATATATATATATATATATATATATATATATATATATATATATATATATATATATATATATATATATATATATATATATATATATATATATATATATTCCAGCATACAACAGCGTCAGCTTCATATCATAATGACATAAGTCTAACAAACTCCTCTCTGATGCTATCCGATCAGATATGTAAATGAGTTCACCACTGAACGCACGGGAATGGCGTTTCAAGAGTACAGGTCAGATTGACCTTTGTAGATTGTCTAAGTCTAACCTCGCTGTAGATACCGTCGCTAGCATTGCGAAGTTCAAAGAGCATAGAAACTGTTCTCTGGGCCTAGCATGACCCGTATACATCTAAATCTCAGGTATGAAGATACCTGGGGTGTAATCTCTAGTAGAAGAACCTCTCCTTCCTGTAACTGGTAACTGAGCAGAGAACGACCAATGTCAAACATCAAAATAGATTACAGATTTGAACATAAGGAGGGTATTACCTTGCTTCGAAATCACACCACAACACATACGCCTCCAGGCGTTTTCGAATCATATAGGGAAAGACCTCGTTAGCTAAACTAACTCACAGGAGGACTACCAATTCCCTATCAAAAGATCACAGACGCAGGATGCGTCCTCTCTGCTCAAAACATCTTGTCGAACCCCTGACCGGAAGATTTCTCCAACTCACTTAAAGTTCAGACATGCGCAGAACGCATACACCTGAGTAAGATTCAAAACGAGACGGTGTAGGAGACATTCCAGGCAAAGATATAACGAAATCACGCCTTATATGGACAGGAAATAAAACATCAACTCTAGTTTCAATCATTCTAAGAAACAGTTGACCGATGCTACCATATAAGGAGAATGACCTGACATCGATCGAAAAATGGACCTGCGAGTCAGGACACAAGAGAAGGTAACCACCATTGAAAATGTAATCACAGTCAAACAAGGGTTATTTACCTTCGACCAAGAAAAAATTACAGTGTACAATTCAGGCAAGTTAATTATACAAAGTCTTAGAAAAATTCTGTGCGTAACAGATTACCGCACCCCCCGGGAAAAAAATGAAACTTTTTAATTAGAGAAAATATTTCCCTAAGTGTACACGTATATTCCAGGGAGGTGCCACCAACATACGCCATAGCGATGGCAACATCATGATGCAAGCGAAATTATAGTCATACAAATCTATGAAATATATTATCATAGTATTAAACAATGACGTGTCATGAAAACAGCGGTGTCATATACTAATATACCGCATTAGAGAATTACACATCTTAAACCAAAAAGTACATTATACAAGCATGTAATAATATCATGATACAATGCATTATAGTAATTAAACAGATGTTCCTTGAAGATGTGGACGTAACTCATTCCAAAGTAGGTTAGAACTTGACATACTTCATGGTTGACATAATGTCCATACTCTCGCAGCTTACAACAGCGTCAATGATGTGCTGCGAAAATATCAATAACAGAAATCTTTATGATAAATGCTAAATTTCTTAATACATTAATCAAAATACAATATATAACTTGTGGCCATGTGAACTTTTGGCCCATATATTGCTAACTAAGCCTTCTTCCGTTATAACAAAATTGGTAACAGAAAAAAGGAAATTATATGGTACAATGCTATAAATTCCCAAAAGTGAGAACATATGTGCTGATATATTATTATAGTAGAGAACTGTTATAGATCTCGACGTTTATCAGGAAATATATATGACAGAAGAATTAAGTGGAATCATGTGGGCATCTGGACAAAATGTCTGCCATCACTTTATCCGAACCACGGATAGCTCGCACCGTGAAATGAAAGGGTTTAAGAGCTATGGCATATCGAGTGGACCTCGAGCTCTTCAAGTTTTTGCTCTGAATAGCAGTAAGAGCTTTCTGATCGGTTTCCACAATGAAATGCGCGCCTAGAAGGAATCTTTGTAACTTGAGAATTGACCAAACCCTAGCCAATAATTCACGGTCTAAAACCGAATAATTCCTTTCTGCAGCATTTAATTTCCTAGAGATATACATCACTGGATGCAGAGTATCCGAATACTCCTGCATTAGTGCTGCCCCAATCCCAGTGGACGAGGCGTCACTTCGAAGAACAAAAGTCTTCTCAATAGTAGGTAACCTAAGGATAGGTGGAGATGAAAATAGAGTTTTAATTTGGTCCAATGAGGATTGGCATTCTTGAGACCAACGGATTAGATTAGGCGATCCTTTCTTCAATAAAGTAGAAAGAGGTGCCATAATGGAGGACAGATTCGGAATGAATCGTCCGTAAAATTGTATCAAACCTAAGAGACTACGCACTTGTTTTTTTGTCTTAGGGACAGAAATGTTTAGTATTTTTGAAACATTGTGGTCCTCTGTCTTTAAAAGACCATGACCAACACGATGACCCAGGAAAGAAATCTCGCTAAATCCTATAAAGGCTTTAGAGGGTTTTGCAGTTAAATTATACTCGCGAAGAGTAGACAGCAATTCGTATAAACCCAGATAGTGATCTTCCCAGGAATCACTGAACAGACAGATATCGTCTAAGTATGCTAAGACATCTGTACCATATGAGAGAATTCGACGCATCATGCGTACGAATGTAGCAGGGGCATTCATAAGGCAGAAAGGCATGAAATTCCATTGGAATAAACCCCTAGGTGTAGAAAAAGCAGTAAGAGGTTTGGCTCATTCAGTTAAAGGAACTTGCCAATAACCTTTCGACAAGTCAAGTTTGGTAAAGAATCTAGAATTAGAAAGTTTGTTTAGTAGTTCTTCTAACGAATGCATAGGTTCAGCATCAAACTTCGTAACTTGGTTCAATTTGCGATAATCAACGCAAACGCGAATGTTATTGTCTTTCTTTCGAACAATAACCATGGACGAAGAGAATGCTGAAGTAGATGGTTCGATTATTTCCAATCGTATCATCTCATCCAATTCTTTCTCGACTTGTGACTGAAAATGGATAGGTATAGGATAGGGTCTGACTCTGATAGGATTATGGTCAGTAAGTACTATGTCATGTTCAATGACATATGTGTGTCCCGCGATGTCGGTAAGGACATCCTGAAATGTTTGTAACATCGAAGAGACTTGTCGATGTTCCTCGGCGGAAAGATTAGGAGAAACGGTAACGTTTTTCCAAGATTCCGTAGAATGAAGTGGGATCACAGGAAGAGGAAGACTGACATCAGAAAAAGTAGTTTCCTCATCCTGTATAACTGACAGGGATGAGTAATGACCATGAGGTACTGGAGAATCGTCCGTCGCCTGGAAAATAGGCTGCAAATAGTCAGGTCGTTCATGGAATTCCGGGAGCATATTTATGTGGAAAGTTTTATGCTTTCCATCAATATCGACAACATAGTCGACGTCGGAAATTTTAGAGACTATTGCATACGGACCTTTCCATGCAATAAGAAGTCTGTTCTCCCTTGAAGGAAGTAGGACGAGTGCTTTGTCACCTGGACAAAGCTGTCGTAGACATCTGTTCTTATTGGCAAATAGCCTTGCCTTTTCTTTAGCAAATTCGGATGAAGAAGTTGCTAGTTTGCATGCCTCGATGATCTTTTGCCTAAGAGCAATGACATACTCATAAGAAGATTGAGTGTCATCGCTAATATTATCGGCAGCGATAAGATCGTGAAGTAAAGACATAGGGCCGCGCGGTCGCGCGCCAAAGACAAGTTCAAAAGGAGAAAACCCTGTGTGTTCATTGGGGAGCTCTCTATAAGTAAAGAGAGCCGCGGGTAAAACCCTGTCCCAATCCTGAGGATGATCCTCAGTTATCTTCCCAAGTAAAATCTTGAGTGTTCTATTCAAACGCTCAACTAACCCATTAGACATTGGGTGATAGATACTGCTGAGAGACCTTTTAATATGTAAGATAGACATTACCTGTGACATAGTGTCAGATATAAGTTGAGTGCCATGGTCTGACAATATTTCTCTGGGGAATCCCAAACGAGAAAATATCAGCCAAAGAGCGTCGGCGATATCGGCAGTGGAGATGCTCTTAAGAGCGTGTGCACATATCGATACATGTAAGGATAAATTGATGTCCTCTGGCCGACTTGATCCTAAAAGGACCGATAATATCTATTGCCATTTTCTGAAACGGCCGAATAGGAATGTCAGCAGCCTGGATAAGCGCAGCATTTCGTGGTCCTTTAGATTTGACCTCTTGACATACTTTGCAAGATCGACAGTAAATACGTATGTCCTTGCTCACAAATGGCCAAAAGAAAGCCGCAAGAACCCTCGACTTTGTACGGGAAAAACCCATATGTCCAGCACATTGTGAGTCATGAGCATGTTGCAATATTTGCAATCTCATACTCTTAGGCACAAGAATTTGAGAATGTGTAGACGTAGTCGAGTCTTGTACCATACGCACAAGTACGCCGTTCTTCATAGAAATCCAAGACTTTCTATTTGTATTTTGATTCGGATCACCTTTTTTTGCTAGAATGAAGAATTTTTGTAAAGAAGGATCTTCTTCTTGCAATTTTATAAAAGAGTCACGCGAAATAATCAAGTGACTATTTTGGCTATTCACTTCATTATTATCAGTTAATGAAGTTTGTGGTGTTTCCAGAGCTTGTGCTCTTGTTACCACTGCATTGGTAGCTTCAATATTTTGTTCCTCCCAAACAGCAATCTGCTGTGGGGTACATTCCCTAACTCCGTGAATACGACCGATAATAAGGTCCGCTATAGGGTTAGGTAGAAGACACGCGTGGACATCTGCCGTAAAGAAGGGAGTAGCAATATGTATTATGGCAATAGGATACTTTTCCAAAGTGCCACCAAATGTGACACATTTGATCACCTTTCCTGTAGCACAGGATGGATCTACAAGAGATTGCCTAACACCAATAGTAGTACATCCAGAATAAAAAAGCACTGAGACTGGATTACTATTTACAAGACCCTTATATAGGATAAGAGAACCTCTCCCGTCATGCGCAACTGCAGCGGGAAGAGGGTGAACACAGCTCAAAGTAGTTACGGTAGTCGGTTCGAACAAAGTACTGCATTGGGGACATTTTGTTGCCCTACCAAAGTCAAAGGCAGAACATGTGATAGCACTAGAGTTTTTATTATCATCAACTTGTTTACATGCTCCCTGAGACTCTTGCTGTACAGAGTTTGTCTGTTGATGTCTCTTTCTTTTATGTTGAGACCTACCGCGACCATTATTGCCTCTGAAATTATTATTATACTCTCTACTGTAATTGTTATCCTGGTTTGAATCCCAGTTTCCATAACTGTCATTATCATTTCTATATTGATGAGGTCTCCGCGAAAAATAGTTTTGATTGCCTCTATATTGACTACCTCTGCGGAAATGCCTAAAATTATTGGGTGTAGTATACCGAGGACTATCAGCTTGTCTCCAGTTCTTCGAAGAAGAATCACCATGTGATTGATTGCCATGATTCTGAGCATAATTACGGTTACTCTTCTTATTAAAATTTTGTTGAGTACCTTGAAATTTACGCATGAAGTTTGGGCCATATGGTGCTGCCGAAGCAACCGGCAAACCTTCTTTTACTCTAGAGTTGCTAATGGTTACGTGAGGGTGCGCAGTGACATACTGGCAACAGTATTCCTCCATGTCTTTTATGTTTTAGGCTTACTCCCATGAAGAAAAGCAAGAAAAGATTCATTGACAGAAGGCATAACCTTGTCTCTAAGTAGTAAGTCCATAAGTGCTTCAAATGTATGTTCTGTCTTAGACAGTTCAACCCAACGTGTAAAAGTAAGACGTATCTTTGAAATGAATTCAGAGAATTCTACTCCAGTTTCTGGCAACATATTTTTAAATTGAAGACGATAGCCGTCTTCGTTAAGTTGGTATTTCTTTAACAAGACCGCCCTGACAACCTCATAATTGTTTTTGTCAGGCTCATCTACCATACTTAACATACTCAAAGCATCACCTCTAAGTATATTGGACAACTGATAAACATACAGTGATTTATCTATGTTATGTGTTTTACATGAACGTTCGAATCTATCCAGATAAAACGTTATATCGTCACTGGAAGCACTGAATGCTGGTAGTTTAATCTTAAAAGTACTAGCATTATGAGAAGATGACCCCTTATTTGGATCATTAGCATTACCCATGTTCATCAACTTTAACTTCTCTAACTCCAAAGCTAAGAGTTTTTCTTCATGCTCCATTTTTGCTTTTCTCTCCTCAGCCTCTCTTTGTAACTTTTTGACCTCAGCTTCTCTTTGTAACTTTCTTTCCTCAGCCTCGGCTTGTAATCTATTATTTTCAGCCTCTATATCTAATCTTTTTTTTCAGACTCTTTCTCTAGTCTTTTATTTTCAGCTTCAGCTTCTCTTTTCTGTTTTTCCATTTCCATTTGGAATCTCCTTTCATCCACCTGCATCTGCAATTTCTTTTGTTCAGCTTCCATTTCCATTTTTTTTTCGTCCGCCTTTAATGCTTTATCATATTGAGTAGTCGCATATTCTTCCAATTTATCACTAGTCTTACCAAGGGATTTCCCTTGCTCAATAAAGTACTCAAGTGTAGACATGATGTCTAATATTATGAGTCCAAAACCTGAAATAATTAATTATCTTATCTCAATCTTAATAGTAACAAGACTTAAATAAAGTTCTTGTGTAATCACAATGTTTACCCCAATCTCTGTAGGAAACAAGTCTTTGACAAAAAACTTGTATTATCAAATGTATAATAATATCACAAGTCACTTCTTAATCATAAGGGCACTACACATCTAATAGTGCATAACCACATATCCATCAGTTATTTATCATAACTGCACTACACAGTTAATAGTGCATAAGCAAAAACCACCAGTTAGTTATGAT
The DNA here is from genome assembly GCA_024509875.1 of Oreohelix idahoensis. Classification (NCBI taxonomy): domain Eukaryota; kingdom Metazoa; phylum Mollusca; class Gastropoda; order Stylommatophora; family Oreohelicidae; genus Oreohelix; species Oreohelix idahoensis. The sequence goes on from JAMPIV010010599.1 coordinate 103,496, forward strand.
AAGTGCACTACACAGCTAATAGTGCATAAGCAAATTTTTAACAATAGTGAATGCTAACTAAGAACTATGTAAACAATAACAAAGATCCAAGACAATGTAAACAATAACAAAGATCAAAGACAATACGAAAACATTCGAAAAAGTCAAGTAAATAAACAGCGAAAAAAAAAAATATCACAAAGAATGTGATGACAAATGCGAAAAAAGTAAACAAACAAATGACGTCACAGTGTATAAACGAAAATGGTGTATAAAACTGAATAATAGGAAAGAGGAGACCTACAAAATACAAACAAATCACAACAAAACTAAAGAACAAAAAAATGTTACAAAAACAACGAAGAAAAAACACACCTCGTCACAACTAACAAAAATAGCAACAGATGTTGCATGCAAATTTTCAATTAAGAAAATTGCTCCTACTGAACGCTATTAAAAGACCTCTATGACGTGGTATACCTTATAATAGTCACCTACCCAACCGACCCGCTGAAATATAAACAATAAATCTACAAATAACATATAACATGTAAACATATAACATATAAACAGTTAAGATGTGAAAATACAGAAGGCTCAGTTAGAGTATAAGGGCACAGTTCACAAACAAAACAGGCCACTTATCTTATTAATCTCCTATCGTCAACACGGTGTAGAGCAGGTGGTGATCAGCATTCTAAGGATAGATGATCCAACGTTGATCGCACATCTGAACTTGCATCCATAACACAGCAAAGACGATGGTCACAAACATGAACCTCTGATGAAGAAAGTATGGAACTTGTACTTTTGGTGTAACAGCAACACGCTTCACTCGGCACTTGACCTTCTAAATGCAGCAAAATTGATTCAATCGGCACTTGACCTTCGAACTTCCGCAAAATTGATTCAATCGGCACTTGACCATCTGAATGCGGCAAAATTGATTCAATCGGCACTTGACCATCTAAATGCGGCAAAATTGATTCAATCGGCACTTGACCATCTAAATGCGGCAACGCCGGGTACTTTCAAAATCCATCTAAATGCAGCAACGCCGGGTACTTTCAAAATATTTCATCGAAGATGTAGATTTCTTGAAGTAAGTGTAGATCATGAACTTGATTGCTGAGTACTGCATGGGTTAATGACCCCGAGAGTGCTGGTACCAAACAAAACCAGTTATTGGCCACCAAAAATGATAAGGGTGGTTTAGGCTGACTACTGGCTACTATGAACGGTAAGCCACAAATCTGGCCACCAATGTTGCAGGTATAAGTCCACAGTCGTTGCTAGTGTGTAGCCATATAAAGTCCCACCCCTATAGACACCAGGTAGGTTATATGCTGGAGTGTGAGGTGTCTTGTCTGGTTTATGGGTGCTGGCTGCGAGTGTAGGTGATGTGGTTTCACAGGTTCACAACACATGTGGTATGACATGAAAAGTCATAGAAGGGTGTAAACTGCTATTGACGTTTTCCATCGTTTATTTTCTGACGCCACAAAACAGGTACTGTACATCGATTTTACATAAGTCATAGTCACTGTAGTACATGGTAATGTGCATACATAAAGTTCTGCAATGGATCTTGCAAATCCTATGAGCTGATATATATATAGTCCAGCTTACAACAGCGTCAGCTTCATATCATAATGACATAAGTCTAACAAACTCCTCTCTGATGCTATCCGATCAGATATGTAAATGAGTTCACCACTGAACGCACGGGAATGGCGTTTCAAGAGCACAGGTCAGATTGACCTTTGTAGATTGTCTAAGTCTAACCTCGCTGTAGATACCGTCGCTAGCATTGCGAAGTTCAAAGAGCATAGAAACTGTTCTCTGGGCCTAGCATGACCCGTATACATCTAAATCTCAGGTATGAAGATACCTGGGGTGTAATCTCTAGTACAAAAACCTCTCCTTCCTGTAACTGGTAACTGAGCAGAGAACGAACAATGTCAAACATCAAAATAGATTACAGATTTGAACATAAGGAGGGTATTACCTTGCTTCGAAATCACACCACAACACATATGCCTCCAGGCGTTTTCGAATCATATAGAAAAAGACTTCGTTAGCTAAACTAACTCACAGGAGGACTACCAATTCCCTATCAAAAGATCACAGACGCAGGATGCGTCCTCTCTGCTCAAAACATCTTGTCGAACCCCCTGACCGGAAGATTTCTCCAACTCACTTAAAGTTCAGACATGCGCAGAACGCATACACCTGAGTAAGATTTAAAACGAGACGGTGTAGGAGACATTCCAGGCAAAGATATAACGAAATCACGCCTTATATGGACAGCAAATAAAACATCAACTCTAGTTTCAATCATTCCAAGAAACAGTTGACCGATGCTACCATATAAGGAGAATGACCTGACATCGATCGAAAAATGGACCTGCGAGTCAGGACACAAGAGAAGGTAACCACCATTGAAAATGTAATCACAGTCAAACAAGGGTTATTTACCTTTGACCAAGAAAAAATTACAGTGTACAATTCAGGCAAGTTAATTATACAAAGTCTGAGAAAAATTCTGTGCGTAACAAACATATGTTAACATCAACACTTACACTGTTTTGAAACTGTAAGTATTATAATTAGAATGTACATCATTTCTTCATCTTTTCCTCCTTATTCCATATGAAACCTGGTAATACTTTATGCATTTAGTTCCCTTTACGAAACTAGCAATAATGCAATCACCAGCCCTTGGCAGTGGTGGTTCATGAAATCATCATTCTATTGGCTGAAGTTGGTAGCCTCAAATAACTAGAACATCCACTAGCAATTTTCACAAATTAAAATCCATATGGTCTTTTACATATATATGTTAGTTCATATGTTAGTTATAAAATATTGAATGTAAAATCACAACTTACGCCAATCCTGGCTAACATACTTTTTGCTCAGATGACTTGAATCGGCCTCTTACATGCGTCTCGGGTGTCGCTCCTTTATTAAGATAATTCCGTCTATGACTCCGTGGGTTTCAGTTTCCTCAGATATTCTGGTTTTCCTTATTTACAATGTTAGAGATTTCCTGGGCTGAATTGTAAGTCCTGATGAATACTCCAATAAAAGGTGTCCGGTCTGATAAATGGAAATTCTGATTTCTAACAACTGGCAAGTCTGGTGTCTTTGGCAGCGTGAATCTCCCAGTGAAGTAGACTGACTGAAGCGTCAGGTTATATTCAATGTCCTCCCTCTCTCTGTTTGTTATGGAACTCAAATGATCAGCCAATCTGATTTGAGTATTTTGCATGACTCATCTAGAGCAAAATTTCAAACATTACTTTTCTGAAAATGGGCTGTAAACATCCGATTGCCTGGCAGACGAACTCACAGACACATCTGTAAACTGTGTTTCAGATGTAACAAATTATTACTTTATCAGAAAGTAATCTCTTTGTAACAAGGTGTACCGGAAACGGTTATGTCATGCTTGACTGTCCAGAATGTGTCGCACAGACGATTAATCTCTTATCTGTCGCGCACCCTGACCTAATCTTAGCAAAGCTTCGCCGCACCCTGGCAAACGTGATGTATTATCACCAACAAGGAGTGTCAAAATGATTTGACAATGTCAAATATCTGCTACTTAGCAGAGAAAGAAAGTGCGACAATTGAAAGCACGCAATAAAATCCGTACCACAAATGTACCGATTTTTGCCCAAGTGAAACAGAGATTAGGAAGAAGAAGGGGTCGCCCCAATCCATTCTGTGACACTCGGTCGTATGCATGCTTGAGGTCTACGAAAACTGTTGCCACTTGGTTTTTATTCTGAAAAGCATCAGCTATCTGATGCACCAAACGGATTACCTGGTCAACAGTCTGTCTTCCTCTTCTAAATTCTGCTTGGTTGGGATGGAAGGTTTTCCCTTTCTCTAATAACCAGTAAAGGCGTGCATTTATTAAACGTTCTGCCATTTTTTCAATGCACGAAGTCAGCGAGTGTCACGGATTGCCTCCCCTTAGCAGTGCAGTAGTGGTCCACCAGTGGCCAACTCTCAAGAGTATCTAATATTGGGCTTCAAATATGTCTACCTTCGCACCTGATTACTCTTGGCAGAGTTGTAGATATAAGGATAATGATGCTTCTATCTCAAGGGCGTGTTCACAAGATGATTTCAGAAGTCAAGAACAAAGCTGCATAAGGCAGAGCACTATTAACGTATCTGATTCGTCGCCTTTCGTGAAGAATTAAGCAATTTTGTTAGCCCGTTTAAGCCCCCAGCTGGTGTAAATCCAGCGAAATTCTTTCATAAGGATTTGCTCTATAGATGTAAATATACAAGGTATGTCTAGATGTATATATATATTAAAGAGTCTTGCTCATACGTTTGCTTTCATATCTATAATAACTGAATCAACAATGATTGTTTAGTTTTAAAATAACATGTAACAAATTTAATAATCAATTAATTTTAACAGGTTAAAATAACGATAGAATGATGGTGAATTTTAGATGTAAATAAAATTTTTCTCTCTGAGACTTGGTTTGAGGATTTAAAAAACCAATTGTCCTTTAGCTGGTTCCTTTTCCAAGAACTTAGCTGGTATAAGTGAGTCCTGCAGCCGTGGTTTCGTCAATTCTTCTGTGATAAGGGTACTTCACTCAACTCATCCAATGTAGGCGGTTAGTGTTGATTCCCGGCTTTAACTCACAACTAGTGGAGTAGAAGCTTTAGTCTTGCAGCTTTGTACCATGACCTTTAGACAAAGTAAAAGAGAAAATACCTCTGCTAAGTACATTTGTGGGCTGCAAATTAACAGGCGTATTGTCTCGCTGTTCACCCACCAATGTTAGCCTCTCTGAATAATTAGACCTTTTGAGTATACTGTGGTAAAATGCACCGTTTTAACCCTCCATCTCAAATTATAATGATAATACTGTATTTGAATTTTGCTCCAATACGCCAAGATAGATTCTTTACACATCCCGCCACCATTGCCCTACCCTGCTCATATTTCTCAAAAGTCCAATTCTAGTGACGTAAATTTACCGTTTATAACCCGCTACTATAAAAATTTGAAAATTGTCAAGGTCGATAAAATCTAATAAAATATTAGACACTACTTGAATTTTTTTTTTCTAACGTATTCTAAGAATCTATTATTAGTTACAACATGCGACAGTTGTCGCTAGACGTCGTTTTTTTCAGAACGGGGCAAACTGCAGCTGAGAAATAAATACGTACATTTGAAAAATAATCGAGTAATAAATTACAGTAGTTATATTTTTTCTTTTCAAGAACGTCGCATTTTCAAAAAACGCCAGCGAGCGGCTTGCGTTTTGAATCTATTAACGCCACGCGATGGTACCCATCCCTATTACCAAAGGCTTTTTCGTTACTCCGTACCAATTTTAAAATATAACATAAAACCGTTTTGGCAGTCGGCCAACACGCGTTTCGTCTTCAAAAAAGACGGGAGATCGAGAGAAGAGGGGGGTTAGTATGGAAAAGTCTAAACCCACTTGGGTATTGTCAAACTGAAACAAATGAGTGCAGGGGAGAGAAAAGGGGCAAAAGAAAAACTTAGATAAAGACGTAGATGAAAATATACTGGCTAGATAAAGGGTACTAGCCTGATTAATAATCACTTTTCATCTTTTAAATCGCTTCAAACGTGACTGAGTTATTGCATAAAATAAAAAAAAATTGACAACAGATAGACGGACACACTTATATCCCAGCTCAATTTAAAAGTTACATTTTTCTAGTCGCGTTGGTTGGAAACAAGTCAAATTGGCTTGCCTCCTTTTGATAGACACTACTAGTGAGGAAGGGAGAGGTAACTTTGAAGTTTTGCTAGCCTAAAGCGACACATAGTCTAAATAGTAATATTAGAATCAGACTGATGAACTTATTGATAAACGTACATAAATGTTTGGGATTTTCAAAAAAGAGTCAAATCGGCGTAGTTTAAACTGATTGGCTAATGTTAGTATAGACATAGAGGGAATAAAACTAACGCTTCTGCTACGCAGGGGGCCACTCGACAAAGATTCCCTACAAGAAAGGTTCAAGGCAGAGCAATTAGTGACCGAAATTGCCTTTGCGTCTGAAGGAGCAGCTATCTAAAGTTGACCCATTGATATCCTGTTAACCTTTAACAAATTGTGTGATTTATTTCATTGATTGCGGGTTACATCACCCAGTATCAAGTTGGTCAGAAGCCGGAGCTGCAGAATTTGAGGCAACCTACCGGTTGTTTCTATATCGAAGCCTAAGAGTATTAGCAGTCTCCAGTATACACTGTAGTGAAGCAGTGTGTAGTTTTTCTCGAGCAAGTCATTCAGTGTCAACAAGAACTCACAGATAAGCAAAAATCTTGCGGGCATATATGCAAACTCAAATGTGTTTAAATCTCCACCCTATTCAGAAACAGTTTGTGATATGATGCGAAAACCAGTTTTTCCCAATATTGACTCTTCATAGAACAGTATTTTCCAACAGGGAATAAACGTTTATAAACATGAACATATTAAGATATATTGGACAGATGTCCTTCTTGTGCATTTAATTTGGTATAAAACCATATTTTCACTTTTAAGTTTTAAACATTCCTGTCCTAAAAAAATTTGAGGGACAGGAAATTAAAATTGTATTTACATATATATCATAACTTTAAAACCAGTCTTGTTTTATTCGATTTTAGTGAGTTAGAATTGTATTTGTTTAACGCAATTATTACTACATTTTTTATTACCCTAGACACCAAACCATATAAATAACATCACAAACACTAGATACCCAAAATAAATTGCAGAGTGAGATCGTAGGGTGGTAGCAGTCAGGTACCCTGAGAACATCAGCATCAACTATTAGACTCAGGGACTTGCATAGCTGACCTCACTCTGTAGACACATACTGACTACTTCTCTTTAACATCAAAACCCACCACATATATTGGGGTCCCGTCCCGGGATTTTTAATTACCTGTAACACCATAGATCCAGGGTATCCCATTAGTAATAAAATTTATATATTTATAAGGTGGAGAATTATTTGAGTTGACATAGCCCTTAATTAATTAATTACTTTATAAAATTTGTTAGCGTTTTAGTTAGAGTAAATATAATTTGGTGAAAAGATGGCAGATTTGGCCAAATTTAGATCGGCCTCTCTACAGTCTGCAAAGGAAATGGGAATGGAAGGGCAAGTTCTGGTTCAATATGTAACATCAGAATGCGGTAAGTTCATTGAAAGAGAAGATAGGAGGTTAACTGAAGAAAAGAAATTACAATTTGAGGCTGATAGATTAGCAGAAGAGAAAAGAATTCAATTAGAAGATGCTAGGGAGTCTAGGAAATTAGAGGCTGAGAGGGAGGCTGAGATTAAAAGGCTACAGTTGGAAGAAAAGAAATTGGAGTCTGAGGCAAAAAAATTAAAGGCTGAAAAAGGTTGCAGAAAGAGAAGCCGAAGATAAACGATTACAGCGAGAACATGAGCTACGACTAAGAGAGTTAGAATTGCAAGGCCATGCTCCTGAAATTGGAAACAGCCCATTTACCTCTGATGCCAGTGCTAGTCAGGGAGCCTCCAACTCAGCCATGGGGTTTCATCTAGACCCCTTTGTAGAAAAAGAGGATGACATTGAGTCCTTCCTCTCTAGATTCGAAAGATTAGCTACAAGTTATGGTTTAGAGAGGGACAAGTGGAGCTTGAAAGTATCTCAAGGACTTAGGGGAACATCGTATGAGGTATTTTCACAATTGAGCCGAGAAGATCAGGAAGACTGACATATTAAAACAGGCTCTTTTAATTAGATACGAGAAGAATGGTGAGTTTTATAGAAAGAGATTTAGAAATGCTAAGCTCCTGTCTCGGGAGACATATCATCAATTCTCTGGAAGGTTGGAAATTTATTTGGAGAAATGGACTGCTCTGGGGAAGACTCAAGATTTAAAGGAAATGATCATGATAGAGCAGGTGAGAGAGTCCATGGCTCCAGACATGAGAAAGTTTCTTATGGAACAGGGTGCGGAGAGGTTAGATGATGTGCTCAATGTTGCTGAGGTATCAGGCAGCCCAGGCAGAAGTAGCTGGCGCTAAAAAGAAACAGGTAGACAATAATAAAGCTCCTCAACCCCATAATAAGTTTGACACTAGAGATCAGGGTAACAGAGGTAAACCCAACTATGATAGACCCAGATTTGACCCTCGAGATAGACACCCGCAATTCAATGAGAGGAAACCCTACAGACCGGAGAGTAAATATTGCAAATTCTGTAGGATGAATAACCATAATACAAAAGACTGTAGGAAGAAAAATAACCCTCCTTACCACGCTGCATGCCTTAAAACAGGAAGTAAGGGACAAAAAGGAAAACCTACTGGACAGCAGGAACCTTGTCATCCCCCTGTATGTGAAGACGTAGTATGTAATGGGGCCACCATCAGGTGCCTTTATGATACTGGATTGGATTTTGACTCAGTCGTAAGTTCTCACCTGGTTCACCCAGATCAATATACACTTGTACCACAGAAACAGTGGAAATACCTTGTACAAGCGGCAACCAAGGAAGTAGCAACTATGACACTTCCCATAGCACGAATCAGTGTAAAAACACGCTATGTGGAAGGAGTGATTAGAGCAGCAGTGATAAACGAACCAATCTACCCTTTGATATTGGGGTGTAGATACGTCTTTTTAGGAAACCCCAAAAGACCTGTGATTATGGCAACAGTGCAGACCAGATCACAAGCAAGGAAGGAGATTAAAACCCAATAAATACTCACCCAGAGGAGATGAGGAAGGCACAGGCTGAGGATAGGTCACTAAAGCCGTGTTTCAAGAAACTCCCAAAATGCCATACCCCTCCAAACAAACGAGACTTTTATTTGAAGAATAAACTCATGTATAGGAAGGCTGGAACTGGTTCCACTTGTCATGGACAGCTGGTTCTTCCCACTTCATGTAGGGAAAATGTGATGGAGTTAGGACATGCGATTCCCTTCAGTGGTCATATGGGGATCAGAGCCACAGGACAGCGTATAGCTTGTCACTACTTCTGGCCAGGGATAACGGAAGATATAAAAAGATATGTCAAATCCTGCCCAGAATGCCAAAGGGTAGCTCCAAAGCATTTGACTGCCTCAGCAACTCTAGGGGAGATGCAAATCGTGGGAACCCCTTTCGAAAGAGTTGCAGTGGATGTTGCTGGATTTCTCACACGTACCAAGAGGAGGAGCAGTTACATCCTTACTCTGGAGGACGCTTGTTCTATGTGGGGAGAGGCGGTAGCCTTGTCATCAATCGATTCGAAACATGTGGCAGAGGTATTACTTACGATATTCACAAGGTTAGGATTTCCCCACCAAATCTTGACTGATAATGGATCACAGTTCAAGGGGAGACTGAGGAAGTTTTCAGGATCTTACAAGCCAGGCACTTTCATTGTGGTCCGTATCACCCCCAAGGGAACGACCAGGTGGAAAGGTTTAACGGGACACTTATCTCCATCCTGAGAAAGTTGGCACATGAGAAACCTGATACGTAGGATCAATACTTACCCGCGGCCCTGTTTGCTTATCGGGAAGTACCACATAATTCGACTGGAATGGCACCAGAAACACTGCTATTTGGCAGACAAATAAAAGGTCCATTGGAAGCCTTATTGAGGACGTGGACAGATGAGAAGGCAGAGGAGACTGTTACCTCATCGTATCAGTATGTGAACGAGCTGACCACTCGCTTAAAAACTGGTGGAAACTTGCAAATGATAACCTAAGACAAGCCAGGAAGAAACATGCTGCATATTACAATAAGAAAGCGAAGGATAGGGAGCTAGCTGTGGAGGAGAAGGTGCTTCTTCTACTACCCAGCAGCAGCAGCAACAAACTTCAAATTGGATGGCAAGGTCCATACACAGTTTTAGAAAAGGTATCTAGAACTAACTACAAGATAGACAAGAAAGGGAAGGAAAAAGTCTATCACGTGAACCTTCTCAAGAAATACAATGAGAGAAACAATGTGGAAGGGACACACTTAATGACCTTAGCCATAGCCACTGAGATGCAGAATGAACCTCTCACCTCTGTTGAATACCCCCTGAAACCCTGTGAGACTCCTGCACAGGTAAAGATCAGTAAACATCTGACAACAGGGCAGAGGGAGAAGATTCAAAAGGTTCTGGAGAATCATACAGACGTGTTAACGGATAAACCGGGGCACACCAACTTGTTGGAATATGACATGAAACTACTAGACCCAACACCCATCTGTATGAGAGCCTATACTATCCCATTCGCAAAAGAGAAAGCTTTGAAAGAGGAGATAGATTATCTGATACAAGAAGGGATCATTTCTCACAGTGAATCTCCGTATAGCTCCAGTGTGGTATTGTTGAGGAAACCATCTGGGGAACATAGACTGTGCATAGATTACAGGAAACTGAATGCTGTCACAGAAAGTCAGGTGGATTCATTACCTGATACTAACCAACTGTTTGCCAGGTTGAACAAGGCAAAATATTTTTCCAAGGTAGATCTCAGCAAGGGATATTACCAAATTCCAGTGAAGCCTGAGATCCGACCTTATCTGGCGTTGAGAAATCGGAAGGGCACTATGAGTTTAACATGTTACCGTTTGGATTGAAGAATGCTCCGAGTGTGTTTTCCAGAATGATGCGAAAATTGTTGGATCCACTGAAAAACCCATGTATAACAAATTTCATGGATGATATCCTCATCGCTACGGAAACATTTGAAGAACACGTTAACTCTTTGAATATGCTATTTGATAGACTCAGAGAGGCAAATTTGACTGCTAGACCAACAAAATGTTGTATTGGATGCAAGGAATTAGAATTCTTGGGACATACGGTACATCAGGGTAGCATGACCCCTGACCCCAAGAACCTGGAGTAATTACAGAGAGCACCCAGACCACAGACTAAAAAGGATGTGCGATCCTTTGTATCACTTTGTGGCTTTTATCAAAAGTACATTAAAAACTTTAACTCTAAGTGTGCGCCTCTGACGGATTTAACTCGCAAACGAAAACCGGATAAAATTGAATGGTTGGCAGAATGTGAATTGGCATATAATGAGTTAAAGGAAAAACTCACCAGCAAACCTATATTGAAATTACCTGATTTGAGTCAGGAATTCGTGGTAAGAACGGACGCTAGTAATGTGGGCTTGGGGGCCACTTTGTTACAAAGGTCCTCTTCACCAGCTGGGGAATTGAACCCAGTTGCTTATGCCACTCGCAAATTAAACCGAGCGGAACAAAATTACTCAACAATTGAAAAAGAATGTTTGGCTTTTGTCTGGGCGATCAAGAAGTTCCAGATCTATTTATATGGTAGAACATTCGTGGTACAATCAGATCATCAGCCATTAGTAATTTTGGCCCAGGCAAAACATGGAAATGCCCGTTTTTTAAGGTGGTCTTTGCTCATACAACCTCACTCGTTTACCATTGAATACATTCCTGGATCGCAGAATGTTGGGGCAGATTTTTTGAGTAGGCACCCACCTGCAGAAACCCAGGATAGTTATAAGGCCTAGTTGAGTTATTTTGATCGGCATTGTTAAAACGGATTATAAAGATGCCTTGGGATGCATCTTTTTAAGAGGGAAGGTGTGTTTTAAAATGCACCGTTTTAACCCTCCATCTCAAATTATAATGATAATACTGTATTTGAATTTTGCTCCAATACGCCAAGATAGATTCTTTACACATCCCGCCACCATTGCCCTACCCTGCTCATATTTCTCAAAAGTCCAATTCTAGTGACGTAAAGTTACCGTTTATAACCCGCTACTATAAAAATTTGAAAATTGTCAAGGTCGATAAAATCTAATGCAAAATATTGGACACTACTTGAATTTTTTTTCTAACGTATTATATGAATCTATTATTGGTTACAACATGCGACAGTTGTCGTTAGACGTCGTTTTTTCAGAACGGGGCGAATTGCAGCTGAGAAATAAATAACTGCATTTGAAAAATAATCGAGTAATAAATTACAGTAGTTATATTTTTTCTTTTCAAGAACGTCGCATTTTCAAAAAACGCCAGCGAGCGGCTTGCGTTTTGAATCTATTAACACCACGCGATGGTACCCATCCCTATTACCAAAGTCATTTTCGTTACTCCGTACTAATTTTTAAATATAACATAAAACCGTTTTGGCAGTCGGTCAACACGTGTTTCGTCTTCAAAAAAGACGGGAGATCGAGAGAAGAGGGGGGTAAGTATGGAAAAGTCTAAACCCACTTGGGTATTGTCAAACTGAAACAAATGAGTGCAGGGGAGAGAAAAGGGGCAAAAGAAAAACTTAGATAAAGACGTAGATGAAAATATACTGGCTAGATAAAGGGTACTAGCCTGATTAATAATCACTTTTCATCTTTTAAATCGCTTCAAAAGTGACTGAGTTATTGCATAAAATAAAAAAAATTGACAACAGAAAGACGGACACACTGATATTCCAGCTCAATTTAAAAGTTACATTTTTCTAGTCGCGTTGGTTGGAAACAAGTCAAATTGGCTTGCCTCCTTTTGATAGACACTACTAGTGAGGAAGGGAGAGGTAACTTTGAAGTTTTGCTAGCCTAAAGCGACACATAGTCTAAATAGTAATATTAGAATCAGACTGATGAACTTATTGATAAACGTACATAAATGTTTGGGATTTTCAAAAAAGAGTCAAATCGGCGTAGTTTAAACTGATTGGCTAATGTTAGTATAGACATAGAGGGAATAAAACTAACGCTTCTGCTACGCAGGGGTCCACTCGACAAAGATTCCCTACAAGAAAGGTTCAAGGCAGAGCAATTAGTGACCGAAATTGCCTTTGCGTCTGAAGCAGCAGCTATCTAAAGTTGACCCATTGATAGCCTGTTAACCTTTAACAAATTGTGTGATTTATTTCATTGATTGCGGGTTACATCACCCAGTATCAAGTTGGTCAGAAGCCGGAGCTGCAGAATTTGAGGCAACCTACCGGTTGTTTCTATATCGAAGCCTAAGAATATTAGCAGTCTCCAGTATACACTGTAGTGAAGCAGTGTGTAGTTTTTCTCGAGCAAGTCATTCAGTGTCAACAAGAACTCACAGATAAGCAAAAATCTTGCGGGCATATATGCAAACTCAAATGTGTTTAAATCTCCACCCTATTCAGAAACAGTTTGTGATATGATGCGAAAACCAGTTTTTCCCAATATTGACTCTTCATAGAACAGTATTTTCCAACAGGGAATAAACGTTTATAAACATGAACATATTAAGATATATTGGACAGATGTCCTTCTTGTGTATTTAATTTGGTATAAAACCATATTTTCACTTTTAAGTTTTAAACATTCCTGTCCTAAAAAACTTTGAGGGACAGGAAATTAAAATTGTATATACATATATATCATAACTTTAAACCCAGTCTTATTTTATTCTATTTTAGTGAGCTAGAATTGTATTTGTTTAACGCAATTATCACTTCATTTTTCATTACCCTAGACACCAAGCCATATAAATAACATCACAAACACTAGATATCCAAAATAAATCGCAGAGTGAGATCGTAGGGTGGTAGCAGTCAGGTACCCTGAGAACATCAGCATCAACTATTAGACTCAGGGACTTGCATAGCTGACCTCACTCTGTAGACACATACTGACTACTTCTCTTTAACATCAAAACCCACCACATATACACAGCGTAACGCAGAGAAGATGATTAGAAATCACTAATATTCTTCTGGGTATTAAACTTGGAACATATGTGCTTGGACAGCGCGAGGGCAATGGCTTGCCTGAATTACAATTATAATAATAGCCCCTTCAGTCATAACTGACTATGGGAATGCACCCCTGAGGTGGCAGCCCTCAGCTGCTTATTTTCCGGGTGCTCCTTTCGACGTTTTCTCCTCACCTCTGCTTCTTGTATGAGCCTCTCTTCGCCCAATCTGAGGTGGTGCCGTAAATAGCATCGCCACTTATTGCGATCGGCAGCTTCATCCTCCCATGTTGCTGGATCCATGTCCAGTGCCCTCATATCTCTCTTGCACACATCTTTGAACCTCAGCTGTGGTCGCCCAACTGTTCTCTTGCCATCTGCTAATTGTCCGTAGAAGATATCTTTTGGGATGCGACCATCTTCCATGCGGCGAACATGGCCAAGCCAGCGAAGTCTGCGCTGTCTAAGCAGCGTATACATACTTTGAAGGCCAGCACGTGACAACACCTCGACATTTGTCACTTTATCTTTCCACGAGATGCCGAGGATGCGGCGTAGACACCGCAAATGGAAGGTATTGAGTCTTCTTTCTTGCTTAGCATAGGTCGTCCAGGTCTCGCTGCCATATAGGAGTGTGCTGGTGACGCAGGCATTATATACCGCAGCTTTGGTCTTCATTGTGAGTTTAGAGTTTCCCCAAACACGCGGTGTGAGGCGGGCAAAGGTAGCTGCAGCTTTGCCAATGCGGCTGTCGATTTCTGTATCCAGTGAGAGTTTGTCATTGATGGTAGACCCTAGGTATGTGAAGTGGTGCACCACTGCCAATTCATAGTTATCGATAGTGATAACTGGTGCAACACCCACATCCTGACTCAGCACATTCGTTTTCTTTAGACTTATTGTGAGGCCAAAGTCCTTGCATGCTTTAGTGAAGCGATTCATCAAGCTCTGAAGCTCCTGTTGGCTTTGAGTGACGACTGCAGCATCATCAGCGAACAACAAGTCTCTTATAGTGACCCTTCTGATTTTTGTTTTTTGCCTTCAGCCTTGAAAGATTAAACAGACGGCCATCTGATCTAGTGTGAAGGCATATTCCTTCAGTTGCATCTCTGAATGCATGTTTCAAGAGTAAGGCAAAGAAGATCCCGAAGAGGGTCGGAGCCAGAACACAGCCTTGTTTAACGCCACTTCGTATATCAAAGGGCTGTGACGTGCTTCCAGCATATTGGACTGTTCCCTTCATGTCGTCATGGAATGACTTTATCATTTCCAGCATTTTAGAAGGGCAGCCTATTTTCAGGAGGATTTTAAAGAGTCCATCCCTACTAACCAGGTCGAATGCTTTTGTGAGGTCTATAAAGGCGATATATAATGGTCTTTTCTGCTCTCTTGATTTTTCCTGAAGCTGGCGGAGAGAGAAGATCATGTCTGTTGTTGATCTGCCAGCTCGGAATCCACACTGTGCCTCTGGATATATGCGCTCAGCTAACTTGTGTAGTCGCATTAAGATGACTTTGGCAAAAACCTTACCAACAATACTAAGAAGAGAGATGCCTCTGTAGTTATTGCAATCACTTCTGTCTCCTTTATTTTTATACAGTGTTACAATCTTGGCATCTCGCATGTCTTGAGGAATAGTTGTCTCTTCCCAGCACTGGCACAGCATCCTATGCATGGGGATGTAATAGCGTGCTCTTACAGCATTTGATTAAATCAGGAGGAATCCCATCACTGCCTGGTGCTTTGCCAGAGGCCAAGCTATCAATGGCCTTACTGAGTTCCTCTAATGTTGGTTCGGCATCCAGCTCCTCCATAGTTGGCAGACTATTGACAGCATCAAGGGCTGCAGGCGTAACGGTATTGTCTCTAGCGTAAAGCTCAGAGTAGTGCTCGACCCACCTCTCCATCTGCTTACCCTTATCGGTTAGCTTCTCTCCGCTGATGGTTTTTAGCGGTGCCGTCTTACTTTTATGGGGGCCAAGTGCTTTCTTTATACCGTCATACATTTGTCTAATGTTGCCTGTTTGCGCTGCGATCTGGATGCTCTCACTGAGCTGGAGACAATAGTCGTTTGCACAGCGTCGAGCAGTTTGTTGAACTTTGCTTCTCGTAGCCCTCAGGATCTGTAGGGTTCTGGCACTCGGTGAACGTTTGTATTCATTCATAGCCCTGCGCTTAGCTTCAATAACAGGTGCCATCACATCTGATGAAGCGTCAAACCAGTCATTTGACTTTGCTGTTTTCTTACCAAAGGTGGCAAGTGCAGTACTTTGAATGGTGTTCCGTAGATGCTCCCAGTTCTCTGTAATAGTATCACCATGCTGAGGGCTACTGAGCACTTTCTTGAAGGTCTCAGTGAATTGAGCGATCATGAAAGGGTCTGACATCTTGCTGGTATCAATGCGTGGTTTCCCTTCATGTCTGACACGATAGAGTTTTCTTTGTTGTGCTCTGATTTTGCAGCAAACCAAGGAGTGATCTGTGTCACAGTCTGCACTATGGTACGAGCGCGTGGAGAGCACAGACCTGAGGAGTGGCCTTCTGACGAGAATCAGGTCAAGTTGGTGCCAGTGCTTGGATCGTGGGTGTCTCCATGACACTTTATGCTGGGGTTTTGTCTGAAAGTAGGTGTTGGTCACGCAGAGGTCATGGTGGACGCACAACTCTAAGAGCCGTTGTCCATTTTCATTCATCTTGCCAATACCAAACCTGCCCAGACATGAAGGCCATGAAACATTATCAGTACCCACCCTAGCGTTAAAGTCACCAAGGAGAACAAGCTGTTCTTGCCTTGGTATGCTTTTGATTACTGCTGCTAGATTCTCGTAGAACTCATCTTTAGCTTCTGAGGCAGAGTACAGAGTAGGAGCATACACACTGACAAGGGTGATGGGACCTGTGCTAGTTTGCAGGCGGAGCGTTAACAGGCGTTCTGATCCATTCTCGCCTGGTTCAACCATGTTAGTTAGCGATTTTTTGACCGCAAAACCTACTCCGTGTTCTCTAGCTTTATTAAGATCTTTCCCTTGCCAATAAAATGTGTAGTCCTTCTCGCTCACCGTTCCAGAGCCCGCCAGGCGCGTTTCCTGAAGTGCAGCTATATCCACCTGAGGTCGTTTAAGCTCATCATTAATTATGGCTGTCTTCCTTACATCGTTTACATCCTGTAGGTTTTCGGATAGTCCAGTCAACATAGTCCGGACGTTCCAGCATCCCAATCTGAGAGTTTGCTTATTTCTGTTTTTTCGATAATTCCTTGGTGCAAAATTTTCTGTCCACAGTTTGGGTTTGACCCTAATCCCCATGCACCCAATGGGGAAAGCAGACAGTGGCGGGACAACACCTTATTGACTGGGGGCTGCCCAGCTTGAAGCGGGCGGTAGCTGTCCAGTGAGATCCTAGAACCTCTCCCACTGTCGGAAGTAGCCCCTGGCGCCATGCCCTACGATAGGGTGTAGCTGGAGTCCTCTCCATGGCGCGAGCTTGGGCACAGTTATATGGAGATCAAGCTGTTGCCCATGCAGCATGTTCCCCCTCTCCACACAGCCGGTAGATCCAAAGGAACGGCAGTAGCCGATACAGTTTGGTACCAGCCATGTCGCAGGAGTTGCCAGAATAATGTCAAATCGACATTAGACTGCCTTAGGGACTCCGACTCCGGATTTATCCTCAGGGTTTACTCCCGAAGCCAATTCCACAAATGGATATTCCCGCAAGGCAGTGGTGGTTTGAATTCAGAGTTCCTTCTCTTAGATAAGCTACCAACCAAGGATCACGAGCCCTATCTGCCCGAAGAATTACAATTAACAAGGTACATATATGTCACAAAATGATACGGTACACCTGAGGCACATGTAATGTAATCATCACTCATCACTGCTCCAGTCGGAGTCTGGGGGTCACCTCTGCTGTCGGTTTTCTGTACGACTAGCAAGAAGCAATCAACTGCGCTTGCTTGTCGCGAGAGGATCAGATGTTACTACAATGTAAGATATCCTGGACAAAAAAGATGTATTAGATGATACCAGGATAGTGCCAGATAAGAGACTTGTTTTACAAGAAATACCCCCTTCTCTGAAAAGAGTAAGGGTGTATCGACAATCAAAGGTAGGGTCAAGCTGTATAAACCTTCAAGTATGATGAAAGTGTTTGTTCCTGAAGGTCTAAGTGCTGCGTCTCATGATCCTCCCTCGAATAATGGTTATAATATTTGTATTGACTCTGCTAGGGGATTAATTAATTAATTAAATATGTAATATCTATATCAATCAGAACCTTAACTCAATTTAAATAATTAAGCAAGACTGATTGTATATTTACAATTTATTGGTCTTATACCGTTTCTCTTTTCGGTTAGGAAAATGATAAAGAATGCAAATGTTTTTACAAAATAAAATAAATACACATGGAATGTCAATTTCCACAATAGTTAAATATGATAGAATTATATTTCAAATATCAATTATTTATTTTACATATAGTTATCACTTTCGCTGGACAGTGAAGTTAGTACTTAGTTTAATAACGTCTTTCATGAGTCATCACTCAAACTGTTTTTGTTATTTGTATATTATTTGTTTTACAATGTTTCTGGATAGGCTGACCAGTGGAATTGCGTTTCCACTTATCTAGTAAAATGAGAAGCATCCAACTAAAACCAGGATCACACAATGTCTGGATCTCCAGGCCTGGGAAAACAGGGTGTCTAGTTCTATGAACATTGAGAACGTTTGCACCACAGAGTCCCACAGAAGTGGATGTCTCGTACAATCTTGGTAGTTGCAGGATAAAACCTGGAATACATATAATCACAACCCCTGTATGTTCCAGCACTATTCTATCCACACACACAATGGACGTAACAAACAGTGTCAGACATTGTGCTAACATTTGCACATGACAATTTACCTCAGTACCACTCACAGCCAGATCAATGTGATTACACTTTCCTTATAAATCCTAAGTTAGATCCATTTGTCCATGATCTGCTTCCATACAATGATTTGGTTTAGTACAAACTACTAAGTGACACCTTGATCAATACATGTTAAACAATCCTGTCATCCTTTCTTAGGGTCCTGATCAATGTGTCGTTCCTTTAAGAAATACTCCTTCAAATACATTATTAAACTTACAGTCGTATTTTTGCCATCATTCTTAATTATTCTCCACATTTCACAATACTGGCTTTCGTCTCTAAAAGTCAACACACGCTTGCGTTCCAGCCGGCAGCATACTCATCCTGTAATTTTTTTCTTAACACATTCAACACACCTACCAACACACAAGTGGATTAATCACAGGAAAATTACATAATTATATACATATATTCTTTCTTACCCTCAGGCAATACACATAAGCTGTAACAGGCTGTTAATAGGTATCTAGGTCTACTATGCAGATACAGTGGCAAAGTATTTGACCGCACACTTTTGCCGCTCTCTTCTGTTCAGCTTGTGTTTGAAAAAGTTGTGGCCTCAAATCAGCTAAGTTCAAGGACTTTTATAGTACCGCATCCCTCCCTCTCGGACGGCATGGGGCAAAATCGGTGTTAGGAATCTAAAAACGAGGCGTATTTCGGCCTTCTTGTTCAATGTGAAAAACTTTTAATATTTATTATCTCTCTTAATTCTGGGCCGATTTTGATCATATAATGCTAGAATTATATTGTGAATTTATCTCTACCTTTCTATATAATAATTGTTTAGGTAGCAAAATGCATTTAAATCTATGCAGACTTTAACTAACTAAATTGGGGACTACCCTGATGTATAGATGTCATTTTAAACGATCTTTCTCTATAAATGAACTACTATTCGAGGAAGTCTTTGCACCTACCTCTCAAGTAACATTCCCGTTGTTGAAATATCTATACCTTTCCCTTTAAACATCTTTAGTCCTTAAGAAATTAAATAACTTCTTACTATCATTTACACAAAATGGACCTCTATGTTAAGCATAAAAGATTTCATTATACACATCAGAGAATGGAGCGTTTTCACTGGCTATTGTATCGGTCCGTTTTCCCATAGTATGGCGTGCGGTAAATATGACCGTGGTGTAAGACAGACCAAAACACGACATTGCTGTTATAGTCTATGAATATACTATTTTCATATGTTGTGGTTGCCAGCCTCATATATAACCACTTAGCAAGAAAAACATGTCAAATTCACATTTGTAAAATATAGATTTACAACTTACCCCAAATGGGATCTACAATCTCCTGGCACAGTTAGAATGGAGACAGTAACTTAGGTTAAATTCTTTCGAATTACTTGGTCTGGGAAATTTTTGTATTCCTCTTATGACAAGTGATCTGATTCCTTAAGTCTCCAGTCTTTGCATTTAAAAATGCGGGTTTACTTTTAAGTTTCAAAGTTGCTCAAATACTCTGTTCTGATCCTTTTCCAGTCTTTGTATTTAAAAATGCTGGTTTACTTTTAAGTTTCAAAGTTACCCAAATACTTCGATCTGTCACTTATATTTTTGGAATCCTTTGTCCGATTCTTCTCTCTGGCTCTGTGGAATTGCTAGCTTGACGTGGCAATGCAGTCTGATTTGTGGCCCCGATTTCGCTAGATTATATTTCCATTTCTCAGGTCAAGTCCCAGATTGTACTCTTAGACTAACTTGCCAATGAAAGTTAAAGTCTATTCCGGCTCTCAAATCAAGCAAATGGTAAGCTCTTTAGAACTATGTGGGTCGGGGTGTTAGATCATAATATCCCCAGCGTGTTTTAAAATATCAAATTTTAAAATTCCAACGCGTGACCTCTTTCTTATAAGGCAGTAATACTTCCTATTGCATCTTTATGCAAACTCACGGACAAATCTGTGAACGTAATTCCGGTCTAGATGCTTTCCACCCATATTATCTCTCCAGACAGATTATCGGTAATATTGATTCAAAGATGGGCCAGCGGAAACGATTTCATATTATCACGTGTGTTTTTGTGCCTCCCTCAGACGGATTTCTTAGACAGTCAATCTGGCTTTCTTTCCATCGATCGTGCGCGACCATCTTGCGTCAACACAGATCGTCTCTATCAAAGGTGGCTAGACGACTAAAGTGATAAACGTATTATTCGCTAACCTGTCTAATTTAATAATCAATTAAACCGACGATTCACAGGGCGAAATGTAAACAGGTCTGGTAGCGGCTCAGAGCAAAAAATGTAGGTGTATCAAATATGTCAAATAATAGGACGATGAAGGAGAGAGAGAAGGGCGCAAAAGTACACGCACAAAACGTTTTGGGACAGGGAGATGGGCTAGTAGATACTACTGACTACGCTTGGTGGTTTATCTTTTTTGAGAATTGGGAAACTGTTAGCCGTTTTCCATCTGTAGGTACAGTGCTATTTCTCCACGTCTTGTTTAAGAATTCCAAGATCGTCAGTAGACGCTTTCCCCCAAGTTTAACTATCATGTCGTTGGTAACCTGGTCTGGCTATGGTGCTCTTTTGAGTTGGTCTTTAGGAGACTTGATTGTAGCTCAGCTAGAGAGAGTTCTTGATCAGAGATACTGTCCACAGTCTTGTGTGCTATTAGCATGCGTTTTGTATGTGTCTTGATGACTTTATCTAGATTGACTCTTTTATATGTTTTATTGACTTCAGCAAAGAATCGATTTATGGCTTGGGCTTTTTCTCTGTTGGATTTAGCTGTATTATTGTTTGAAAGTTTCATAGGGGTGGGGTTTCCTCTCGGGGATGTCCCTGCCATGTTGTCAATGAGTTTCCATGCTTTCTTTCCTTCTTTATTGAGGTCGAGGTTTTCGCATTTTTCCAGGTTTCCATTTTGGCTTTTTTGCTCTCTAGCTTAACCTGCGCAGTGAGTTTGTTGTATGAGGTTTTGTTTTCACGCTTGGATGTTTTTGAGCTGTTTGTTCGTGCCATGCGCCTTAGTTTTACCAGTTGTTCTAATTCCTCATTCCAGAAGATGCTGTATTTGAAACGACTGCCTTTGGGGATTGCCTGTTTGGTTGCCTGCAATTTGGCTGTAGAGATCTGTTCGTTCAAGGTATTAATGTCTTGGTTCATGTCTATGTCAGTGAGGAGCTGGTCTGATACGAGTTTGTAGTGTTCCCAGTTTGCTCGAGCGTAGTTCCACTTTCGCTGTCTTTTGGCTTTTGTTATAGTTTTACCCTGTGAGATGAGTATGTAGACACTACCTATGTCCTCCAGTACCCTCCATTTATATTGGTTGGAGAGGTCTTCAGACACTGGTGTTAAGTCTGGTCGGCTACTGGTTCCTCTAGCTTTATGGTAGACGGTTGGTAGGGATCTTTCATTTCGGAGGACGTTAAGGTTGGAAGTGTGACATAGCTCTTGCACTGCCTGGCCTGAGGTGGAAGTGTCCTAGTATCCCCAGAGTGGAAAGTGAGCGGTGAAATCCCCTGCCTTGATTGTTCTCTTGTAGTCGATTCCATGAAGGTAGATTCCATTAGTTTCGCCAGTGGGCGGGGAGTGGGGGGAATGTCTGTCATTTCCCTAGACTGTCCGTCGTTGTATGTCAGTTTCATAATCGGCTCGAAGAATTTCGACCTCTTCCTGTACATCATTCCTTACCAATGTTGGGTGTATTCGACTATTATGGCAACGACATTTGTACATTGAGGAGCCTGGGAAATTGACGGATTTGTCCTTAAGTACGGTGTCTTGAATCAGTGCAATATGAACTTTTTGATCCTTCAGTAGTTTCTTTAATTTTTAAGTTTTTATTCCATCTACATTTAACTGTAGAATGTACTCCTCGGTCGCATACTTTTCGACATGAGCAGCCACGAGGTGGCCTGCTTGGCGCGGACGTTTTACGAAGGGACGTCCGAGCTCGTATATCTTGGGTTGTATTAGTGTCATGGCATCATGAAAAGTGGGGGGTTGTGATGACTTTCTTTCAACCCGGTAGTTATCCTCTTTTTCCATGCGAGGTGTGCAAGGTTTGGTGGACACTGTACCATACGGTGAGGAATTATTGTTTTTGCTTGCTGTCCTGATGTCCTGATCGCTTGATGTGTGTCCTGCTGCCTGGGATTAAACAGCCTCAATTGCCTGGGGGTAGACAGCCTCAATATCATGTTGCACCACCTCAGTTGGGTTCACCGTTCTAGTCCCCGCCACGAGATGACCGCTGTTTTATAGAAACACCCATAATATGTCAGCTATTTAGGCAGCACAAGTGCTTCTAGTTGATCAAAAGGATTGTCACGTCGTATATCCTGGTGCCTTCACTATGAGATGCTCTGGGTGGTTTGTAATCCAAGTTGGAGGCTAGTCACCGGCATAAGGGCGTGATATTAATTTACCGGCAAAACTTGTTTTCACAATTTTTTCGCAGTCCGATTTCATAGAATATAAACTTGTAAATGTCTAGTCATTTTCACATACATCCTGAGCGAACGAGATAGCGGCTCGAAATTCTGCGCAGAGAAAAGCCTAGAAGAAATCGTTGTAAAAAGATAATCCAGTCCACTGTGCATCCACGTTTGTCAAGGAGTGTCTCAAAAATGTTAGTTGTTTTAAAACACCTAAGCCTTAACCAGATGAAGCCAGCCGTATTTATTGGCTCAGTCAGCCATAGGTATACAACATTAACCAGCACAAGTCGCCAAATAGTACTGAGGCGCAACAAAGCGTTTCATAAAAATCAGAGTATCATTGACGCAGTCAACTATCAAACTTTATATCCGATATCCCTTCCAAGTGTAGTTACATTAAAGGGAAATTATGTCATATACTACGTTGAAGGAGCGTATCTTATTTTATTTAATTCGTCAGGAAGATTATAAATAGTTTTTTACTAATTGTGACAGAATGGGGGCGACCCTTTTCGATCTCTGTTTCACTGCAGTAGTATCCGTTACATTTTTGTGCTGATTTTTATTGCGTGCTTTCAATTGTCGCACTTTCTTTCTTTCTCTGCTATGTGTAGCACAGATTTGGTATTTTCATTCATACACTCCCTTCAGTATATATTTCGTCTTGTCTGTTTACCTGCCAATCCCTGCTGAGATAGTAGACAAGTGATGCAAAATTGAAACGACAGGCATTTTCTCGTGCACCCGACCTTGGTCGCTAGTGATTAACACGAAAAGCGCCAGCGTATTTGTCTAATTGCTGATAAAGCCAGGGTATGCGACAGATAACATATTACCTGTCTTGATGACACATTTTGGACAGACAAGGATGACCTAATTGCTTCCTGCGCGACTTGTTATGATAAGATTACTTTAGACAGTAATAATTTGTTACACCTGAAAAACATTGTCGTATGAGTTTACAGATGTGTTGGTGAGTTCGCCTGCCAGGCATCGGAGGTTTGATTGCCATATATGGGAAACGTGACCATTGCATCACGCGCAAAATTATTCCAAGTCGGAATATTTTGAAATTACCCCACTAAACATTTATGTTTGAAAATAATTGGAGCCTTTGCTTAGCTTCATAACAAACAGATGCGGGGGAGCACAGTGAATTTAACCTGACGCTTTTCAGAGTTAAGACACTGAGAATCGCTTGCCAAAGACACAAGACTTGCCAGTAGTTAGAATTAGGATTTAATCTTATCAGACCGGATACCTTTTATTGGAGTATCCATAAGGACTAACAAAACAGCCCAGAAAAATCTATCAATTTAATAAGGAAAACCGGAAAATCTGAGGAAACCAGAACACACGGAGTCATAGAGAGAATTATCTTATAAAAGTAACGACCCCCAAGAACACGTGTAAGAGGCCTAATCAAGTTACTTAATTTCATTCATCGGAGCAAAAGGTCCGCGAGCCAGGAGTGGCGTACGTTGTCAGTTTACATTCTAAATTTTTCATTACTAACATGTGAACAAATATGTATAGATTGCCATGTGAATATTAATATGTGAAATCGCTAGTGGATGACCAAGTCATTTGAGGCTGGCAACCTCATCAAATTAAAGTCTGGGAAAAGGAAGAGATACCAGCAGAATGGAAGGAAGGATATCTAGTTAGGTTGACTAAGAAGGGAAATTTACAAGAGTGTACAAATTATAGAGGAATAATGTTACTATCAGTGCCAGGAAAAGTATTAAATAGGATTATCCTTGAGAGATTAAAAGAGTCCATAGACAAGAAACTGAGAGATGAACAAGGAGGTTTTCGACATAACAGATCATGTACAGACCAGATAGCCACTTTGCTTTGAGAATAATAGTTGAACAAAGTCTGGAATGGAATTCACGACTATACATCGGATTTGTGGACTACCAAAAGGCATTTGACAGTGTAGACAGAGAATCACTTTGAAAATTGATGAGGCATTATGGAGTTCCCCTGAAGATCATTAATTTAATCAAGAAAACATATGAAGACATGACATGCAGAGTTCTTCATGAAGGACAGCTTACAGAACCGGTTGGGATAAGAACAGGAGTGCGACAGGGATGCCTCTTGTTTCCATTTCTTTTCTTACTAGCAATAGACTGGGTAATGAGATCATCGACAACACACAACAGAAATGGAATCCAGTGGACTCTGACTAAGCAGTTGGATGATCTGGATTTTGCTGATGACTTGGCTCTTCTGTCCCATAACCGTTATCAGATTCAGGACAAATTGAAAACACTCTATGAGAGGTCACAGCAATTGGGTCTGAAAATACACAGGGAAAAGACAAAAATAATGAGAATAAATGCAGGTAATGATAACAGGGTTGAACTTGAAGAAACACCAATACAAGATATAGAATCGTACACATATCTTGGCAGCAATATAGACAAAGTTGGAGGGACAGACAGTGATATCAAACTAAGAATACAAAAAGCAAGAGTAGCTTTCATTGCACTGGGAAATATATGGAGATCAAGAGAAATCGGATCCAACATGAAAATAAGAATCTTCAACTCAAATGTGAAGTCAGTCCTATTGTATGGCTCTGAGACATGGAGAACAAAAAAGACAACAACCAAAAAGCTACAGACTTTCATAAATGGGTGCTTGCATAGAATAGAGGGATTAAAATCGTATGACAATGTTACCAACGTGGAACTGATGACAAGAACCAGACAAGTGCCAGTGGAACAAGAGATGAGAAGAAGACGATGGCGATGGATAGGACACACACTGAGGAAACCAGTTGATATCATTACAAGGCAGTCCTTGTTCTGGAACCCCCAGAGCAAGAGAGGCAGAGGTAGACCAAGAAGAACATGGAGAAGAGAGCTGGAAACAGAGGTGAAAATGATGAGGAGAACGTGGAAAGAACTTGAGAGGACGGCACGTGACAGAAGGACTTGGCATGTGTTTGTTGAAGGCCTATGCTCCTTTTGGAGTGGAGGGTTGTTAATGAATAAATGAATCTCATCAAATAGAATGATGATTTCATGAACCACCACTGCAAGGACTGGTGACTTCTTTATTGCTAGCACCTTACGGAGAACTTAAAAGCATCGGTAGTCCCAAGTTCCATATGGAGCAGGGAGGGAAATATGAAAGAAATGATGTACATTTAAGTATAATACTTACAGTTTCAAACCAGTGTAAATGTGGATGTAAACATATTCACTTTAAAATTAATGAAAGTTTCTAAGCTTTTCAATCATTGTAAATCTAAATGAAAACATATTCAATTTATATTGTGAACCCTTTTCAATCAGTGGTAATGTTAATGTAAACATATTGTATCTGTACTATTAACCTTTTCATTTAAATGTAAAACAAAGATAAAGCTATTCACTTTAAATGTAAAGAAAATTATCTCTTGAGGGATTAAGTTTAATTCTCATCGAGGGTAAATTCTGAGTTAAATGGGATGGTAGAATAGGAGAAAGGGGACACATAAGTATGTGTCGGGAAACGCAATACTTAGGAGAGCGTTTCGTTTCTATTCTTTTACCATAGTTGTTGGTGGTGGTATCAGTGAATGTGCTAATCTCTGGAACAAAGTGAGTGTCTGCCATCGGTGTCAATACCTTGTCGAGGTATGGCAGCTTGCATAACCTGATTTCCCTCAGAGCTGTGCCAGCTAGAGTTTTACTCCTGGCAGGTTCTACCAAGCTGGACAGGTTTGCACGGGCAGGGGTCAGACTAAAGCAGACACCCTGGTCCTCCAGGTTGGGGGTTTTATCATGGGGCTGAGACCCCTGTCTATGTAAAAAGAAATAAAGTTACGAAAACGACAACAAATGAACAAACTTTGCTGCTGGACGGACATCTGGAGTCTGAGGTTCGTGTGACTGTCAGTGGTGAAAGCCGAAAGGAAGCCACTGACACGAAAACGGACGTCCTGGCCGCAAAACGTGAAACAAGAATAGGATTTTGGAATGTCAGGACAATGAACGAGACGGGTGAACTAAAACAGGTCACAGCAGAAATAAAAAACTATAGATTACCCATTCTAGTGATAAGCGAGAGCAGATGGACAGGGGCAGGAAAAGTTAAAACAGGAGAAACAGTACTTTACTCTGGAAGAGAGGATGGACAGCACAATGAAGATTAGCCATTATTCTACAGAAAAGAATAGAAAGGACATTACTGGAATGGAAACTCATCAACAACAGACTGATAAGAACAAGATTGAGAGGGAGATTCACCAACACTACAATAATACAATGCTACGCACCAACGAATGACAGCGATGATAAGGTCAAGAATGAATTCTATCAACAACTGCAGAAAGAAATGGAAGACACACCTAGATATGATCTTATCTTAGTAATTGGAGACCTCAATGCGAAAGTTGGAACACACAATACATATAATGAAAGAGTAATGGGGAAATGCGGCAGCGGAACAACAAACGAAAATGGGGATAAATTAATACGTTTCTGTAGCATTAACAACCTGGTCATTGGAGGAACACTTTTCCCACACAAAGAAATTCACAAATTAACATGGGAATCACCAAATGGTCAGGACAGAAACCAGATAGACCACATTATAATTAACGGTAGATGGAGACTGTCGTGAAATACTCTAATCCACATATATAAATTAAAACGTAAATGTAAAGCCTAACAAATAAATTCTATAAAAGGAAGAAGAATGGTAAAGAACAGTGCTGTCACAATGACAGTACTCGAAATCCCCTTTGTTTTATGCTTCGTCTGCAAATTGTAACGTTTCCACGTTAAATATAAGCCACTGCATAAATACATGCGTTTCCACAACCCAATAAAACGTGTACTGCAGTTCTAAGAAAAACCTTGAGATACGCAAGTGATTAATGACCTAAATTAATCCTAACATTAATTATACTACGTTACCAAAACGAACGAACAGATGGACTAAGATGGAAAGAAGGGAGGGCTGAAGGCAGCAACGCAAGCAACACTAAACACGCGTCTCGCTATATTAATGCCACCCCTAACACGCGTGTAAGGCCACATGCACTAACTTTATTTCAGACGGACAGTGATAAAAACACTACCCTTCCCAGAGTTAGGTTTTAAAAAACCTGAAAAACGCTTATTAGGAAAGATGACATTAGATGGATTTACGTTTGAAAACATGACAGTACCCAGACACCACATGGGGATTGAAGTGAACAGGAGGTGGTAGAAAATGCACATTTTGAACGCAGCCACCTAGCTCCCTTAGATTGAGATATTTGGATTCCTTAGGGCTTGCTGACACAGAATATGTTAAGTGTTACGCAAATAGTCCAGGAATTAATAAATTATAGGCAAAAGAAAATAATGAGGGTGTCAGACAACCTAAAAACTCGGAGTCGCTCAGTGGCAGAATTTTAGACCACCATTGTACGGAAATAGGCCACAAGTTACATTTGAATTGATTGGAGGGAATGATATGTAAGGCTAAACACGATTAGTCGGACTATAAATGCTATCTTTTGTTGTCAAGGGAGACGGAAGTAAGAGTACTTTTTTTCAAACGATGGGGTAGAAATGGCCTGATTGGTTAGGTCTGTTAATATAGTTAATTGATAGCGTTAGTTCGAGACCACTAGTTCAAATAAGCTTGATAAAGCAACAGTGCGTTGAAGCCAGCTCATATTTTTGCTAAATAAAAGCCTGGAACATAAGCAGATGGGAATTTGTGCCAGTATTTGTGCCTACATTCATTGCTAGTCAACGTATCTGTGTTTATTTCCTTGAATTGTGG
The DNA here is from genome assembly GCA_024509875.1 of Oreohelix idahoensis. Lineage (NCBI taxonomy): Eukaryota > Metazoa > Mollusca > Gastropoda > Stylommatophora > Oreohelicidae > Oreohelix > Oreohelix idahoensis. The sequence goes on from JAMPIV010010599.1 coordinate 132,276, forward strand.
TAGGTTGAAATATTTGATCTCTTTTTAATGAAAATTGAATGTACATTGATAATTTATGTCTGTATATATGTGCAGTTCAGTAGCGAACATGAGACAAGGCCTATATCTATATATATATTGCTCCAACCTGAACAGAAGGTGTCGGAGAAAAGTCAAACTACATGGAATTACCACATAGTACACTGACACCTACCTTATGACATGGAAGGACTTATAGCTGAAAGTGCAGAGGCGTAGTAACCATTAGGGAGGTTAATACTGGAGTAAACTGCTTCAGAAGAAGATAGCAGTTAAACTAAAGCTCTGAACTCTGTGTTTGTGATGTATTGTGCTCAGTCTAGCCAGATAGTATAAATTAGTTCTGAAGTAGGAGGTACATCCTTCTTGTTTCAGGGACTGTGGTCCTAGTTATTGAAGCCGCACCTGGTCTGAGCATTTGCTGAATCCAGAGGCTACAACATACTCTTTGGTCCCTGTAGTAACCAGTGAGGTGTCTTCAGAACCAGTGAGGTGTCTTCAGAACCAGTGAAGAAGTCTAGCAGAGGAGTCTTTGCCTGCCGCCATCACGAAAGTTAAGCCCTTCGTGGCCAACAGAGCTCAACAATTTGTACCACCTCCTCTTAAAATGAATTGTATTAATTAAAGAGGGGTAATTAATTGTTTTAATGACAGGAACTGAGAACATCTCCAATACTAGTTCCAACAGAAACAAACACATGCAGTCATGATGTCTAATAAGAATCTATCTTGAAGAACAAAACCAGTATTACCTCATATTACCACATCACAACTCACACACATAGATTACTAATATTGTATGTCAATGCAAAGACCACATTTATATCTGTGTACATAATATTTGTAATTACATGTTATAATATTGCCTGGTTCACTGTGTAGTTGAATCAGGATCACTATTGTAGAAAAAATCAATACATCTGTATATATCTGAAATTTATCATTGAATCTTTTAAGATAGTCTTCTAGAGTGTTGACTGTTTGTGAGTGTCACAGTGTTGTCAAGTGTGGTGGAATAATTAAATTGTTTATCTGTTTGTTGTTGTGGTGACTTACACTTCATCATTTGCATAACCCTAGACATATAACGTTGCCAACACAATATTCCAGAATAATTCTGACTGAGATATAAATATGTGGCAGTAAGTAAGGTTATCTGTAAAACACTACACATATTAGATACAGATACCTTCACAGCTGATCTCAGTCAGTACACTAAGTCCCTATAAATATTTATATCATCCCACTTTACCACAGAGACATGCATTACAAGATGTGAAGGTTAGAAGAGGTGCGGATGTGAGAAGTGATCACCATTTAGTAGTAGCAAAATTGAAAGTGAAACTAAGAACGGCTGACCAACTATAACTACACAGAAAAGGTTTGACATCAGCAAATTGAAGGACACCCTTACCAGAACATCTTTTGCGGCTGATATAAAGAAGCGATATCAATTTGCCAAAAGTCAGGAAAAAACATTGACTGATGATATAGACCAGAATTTCAACACCATTTCAACAATATATATGGAAAGCAGCAAATCATGCTTGGGATTCCAGGAAAGGAAGAAGCAAGACTGGATAACACCAGAAACATTAAACACCATAACGATGAGAAAGGACATGAAAAGAAAGAAAACAGAAGCGAAGTCCCCCCAGGTTAATGCAACTATATAGCGAACAGTACAGTCAGCTGGACAAGGAAGTTAAACGCCAAACCCGAGCCAAAAAAAGTAATTTCCTAGACGATCTTGCAAGACAGGCAGAAGTGGCAGCACTGAGAAATGAACAAAGCACAGTATACAAAATAACTAAAATCATCAGCGGAAAACGAGGTGCAAACAATATTACATTAGTAAGAGATAAGCACGGAAATCTCATCACGACAGCAGAGGGACAGGAAACAAGATAGGCAGAGCATTTCAGAGAAACTCTGAACAAGGAACCACCAGAGACACAATTAAATGTTCCTGAGGCTGAAAATCATCTAGATGTTAATAGAGACATTCCACAAAAAGAAGAAATCATCACAGCAATCAAAGGGTTAAAGAATGAAAAAGCTCCTGGCCATGATAACTTAAATGCATAGCTATTTAAGACAGACCCTGAGCTATCAGCAGAACTACTAGAACCACTATTTGCACAAGTCTGGAAAACAGGGACAACACCAACGGAGTGGAACAAAGGAATAATTGTCAAATTGCCCAAGAAGGGAGATCTTGCAGACTGCAATAATTGGAGAGGAATAACTCTTCTCTCAGTTCCCAGCAAAATATTAGGCAGGATAATTATACAGAGAATTTCAAAAGCAGTATACCACAAACTGAGGAAAGAACAAGCAGGATTTAGAAAGAACAGAAGATGTGTAGATCATATATTTACCCTCAGGGACATTATAGATCAGTGCTCAGAATGGCAAAGACAGCTGTACATTAATTTCGTTGATGTTGAAAAGGCTTTTGACAGTATACATAGGGACAGTCTATGGAAAATACTGAGGGCTTATGGAATTCCAAGCTTCATAGTGTCAATCATTAAAAGCCTCTATGTCAGCTTTACGTGTAGCGTAGGGCAGAGCAACCTAACCTTTGAGGTGAAGAAAGGAGTACAACAGGGATGCCCCTTATCAACAACTCTATTTTTAACAGTCATAGACTGGGTGATGCGCCAGACAACAGAGGGCAGTCCAAGAGGAATAAGATGGACTACATTTCCTACATTGGAAGATCTGGAATATGCAGATGACATTGCACTACTAGCACATTCACATCAACACATCCATGAAAAAACATATAGACTTAATAAGTATAGCAAGCAGTGGGCTTGAACATCAATCTAAAGAAGACAGAGGTCATGGCGCTCAATGTGAGCAACCCTTAGCCCATATCAGTAAGGAATCAGCAACTGGAACAGACAGACACCTTCCCATATCTAGGATGCATAGTAATGGGCGGAGCAAGCAAAGACTTCAACAACAGAATGAACAAAGCAAGAACAGCCTTTGTTAGTCTAAACGACATCTGGAAGTCCTCTCAGTACAGCACAAGCACAAAATTAAGATTATATCAGAGCTGTGTGCTTTCTGTGCTTCTCTATGGTGCGGAATGCTGGAGAGTTACAGAGAAGGAAATGTCGAAATTGTCCTCTTTTCACACAACATGCCTAAGAAAAATTCTCCGAATCTTTTGGCCGAATACCATCACCAACCAAGATCTGCTTACTCAGAGCAAGCAAGAGGACATGCACACCATCATAGCTGACAGACGCTGGAGCTGGGTTGGCCATGTCCTCAGAAGAGACCCCGATGCCATCACAAGAACAGCTATGCTATGGACCCCTGAAGGAAAACGAAAGAGAGGCCGACCAAAAACAACTTGGCGGAGGACTGTGGAAGCTGAGATGCAAAGAATGAACCAGAGTTGGAGTACTGTACGAAGGATGGCCACCGACCGAGCAAAGTGGAATCAATTTGTTGTTGCCCTACAAGACACCACCAGGCGTGATGGCTACTGACTGCTTTGGCTGTCGGCGGCTAAGAATCAGAGAAGAAAGTGAGTGTAGAAGTGGACTGACGTAGAAACACGGGACCAGAGACGTGAGAACTCCAGTGACCTATCTGCACAGAAACCATCAGCAGGAGCAGAAACTACTATTGGCAGCTAAGATAAACCTATAACCTGCCAAAGTGAACTTTTGTCATAAAACCTACTATTGTTCAATGACGAACATTTTATTTTAAACTTTTCAATTATTTTAACCCTTGTTAAAACTAAATGATTATTAAATCTGTTATTTGTTAATATACAAATTTAACTTCGATTTAATCATTTTATATGTACTGCATGTTTGCCTCAGTCAATTTACTAAACACACTCTAAACAGAGCTGTACCAGCATAATAAGAATTCCACTGAGTTAATCAGATGTGGTGGCTTGACGAGCTAAAAATAATAATTGCTTAATCCTTCACAAAAGTTGTCGACAGATCATAGAATTAACGTGCTCAGCCAATGCAGCATTGTTTTCGCTTTTCTGAGTATCTTGTGAATACTATCTTAGGATAGAAGCATCTTTATTCTTCTATCTACATCTCTGCCAATAGTAATCTTGTGCGAAGGTAGACACCTTTGACGACCCACTTTAGAAACTCTTGAGTTTTGTCCACTGTTGAACCACTACTGCAAAGCATTAGCAATACCAATACCGTCACACTAATGTAAATAGATTTATTGGTCTGCCGATACAATAATCTTCTAGAAATAATTAGGGTTTGTTGACACAAATGTTTACAATCTTGCTGAAACAAATGATTAGAATCTTGTAGACACAAGTGATTCGAATCTTGTAGAAATAAATGTTTAGAATCTTTTAGGCACAAATGTTTAGAATCTTGTAGACACAATTTTTTTAGACTCTTGTAGAAACAAATGTTTAGAATTTTGTAGAAACAAGTGTACAGAATCGCGTAGAAACAAATGTTTAGAATCTTGTGTAAAGACGTATACAGAATCGTTTAGAAACATATGTTTATAATCTTGTAGAAAGACGTGTGTATAATCGCGTAGAAACAAATGTTTAGAGTCTTGTAGAAACAAATATTTAGAATCTTGTAGAAACAAATATTTGGAATCTTGTAGAAAGACATGTACCGAATAATATAGACACATATGTTTTCAATCTCGTAGAAAATAAATGCGTAGAATTTTGTAGAAAAACGTGTACATATTTTTGTACAAACAAATGTTTAGAGTCCTGTAGACAACATTTTTTTCAATCTTGTAGAGACAAATGTTTAGAATCATGTAGAAAGACATGGACAGAATCTTGAAGAAACTAATGTTTTTTAACCTGTAGAAAGAAACGTACATTATCTTGAATAGTCACATTTACGGCATAGGTTAGAAACAAATATTCAAAATTTTGGAGAAACACGTGCTTGTTGAATTCATTGTTTTAATGACACTGTTGCCAGTATCTTCTTCTTCCTCGTTCGTCCTGAAGAGGACGTTGGTTGCGTTGTGTCTGTTTACATCGGAGCTGCGATATCTGCGCCTTTCGGCCGACACATCCGACTTCAGCACGGCATTTTTTGGGACCTGGTTTGCCTTCCCTCTTCGATCCCTACTCTCTCAGCCAGACTGCAGTGATGCAGCCTGTTTCCAGGACCACCACGTGGAGGTGGAGTAAGGTCTTGGTCAGCTCTGGTTCGCTGACCCTGACGCAAGCAGTCAAGCTATGGGTCGCTGACTGCTGCTGCATCTTTGGGTCCCGTTGCCAGTATAATGAGCAACATTACGTTAGCTCCCTTTTACGCTGGGGTTCTCAACCTGTTTTTGCTCAAGGACCCTTCTGAGTCTCACTTACCTCTATAACCCCCTTATAGTCGCTGTTAGCAAAAAAAAGGTACTTTTCTACCTGCACTATTTATTAATCTAAACTGTATCATATAAAGACAAAGTATTTGTAGTAGCTAACAAAAACGATTAATTGTATACAGATATTATTGTGTAATAACAAACAAAATTCTTAAGGACATATAATGTCCAGCAGTAGCTTAAGGCCTCCAAACATAAATATTCTAACAATCGGTCCTTTATTTAAGTTAAGTTTGGGTGATCTCTCCCCCCCCCCCCTAAAACGTATTGTGGCCCCTTAAAAATATGGCAATTATTGTGGCCCTCTAGACATATGGCATGGCCCACGTTGAGAGGCACCTATGTGTGAGTGGACAGTGGATCTATTCTTTCTTGTTCACCTACGAGATCCCCGGAAACCAACAGGGCATCAGCTTTGCTAGACGAGACTTATGTTTGTACTCATCTTTATTTGAAATCTCTCAGTACCTTCTACGACTTATACTCTCACACTTTCAAAGAAATTAATTTCGTACTCATGAAATACGCATACTTTCCATTCGTTTGCGACATCAGATTAGCGGCAAGAAATTCAATAGGAGGATTGAACATTTAAAAAAATGTTTTTTTCTCATTTGTTTACATTGACTATTTATAAGACCCAATGTCATTATAATGAGCATTATCTGCCATTTTGGTTCAAAGGTTTATGTTTTCACATTTCTAACTAAGGTTTATGTTTTTACATTTTTTACTAAGGTTTGTTTTTCACATTTTTTACTAAGGATTTTGTTCTCACATTTCTCACTAAGGTTTATGTTTTCACATTTTTTTTTACTAAGGTTTATGTTTCCACATTTTTTACTAAGGTTTATGTTTTCACATTTTTTTTCTAAGGTTTATGTTTTCACATGTTTCACTAAGGTTTATGTTTTCACATTTTTACTATGGTTTATGTTTTCACATTTTTTACTAAGGTTTATATTTTCACATTTTTCTAAGGTTTATGTTTTCACATTTTTCACTAAGGCTTATGTTTTCACATTTTTACTAAGGTTTATGTTTTCACATTTTTTACTAAGGTTTGTGTTTTCACATTTTTTAACTAAGGTTTGTTTTCAAATTGTATTCAAAGAAACAAAATATAATTTTAAAATTGAAAATCGTTGCAAGAGTCTTCAAACAATGACACCAGCTTAAAAAAATGATTGTTATTGTTGTTCAGAATCGACATCATTGCACTCCGGGCAAACCCATAAGTGCTCAGTCTCCTTCAGCAAATGTCGAAGGGTATGAATGCTAACAGTTCCTGTGTTGAACACACCGGATCTCTCACATTGATTTCTAATGTGTAACGTGGTATTCATGTAACAAAATACCAATTAATTGTCTTCACTGTGAAGTTTGTTTCATGTACATCATTCAGACAAACAAAAACGAATAAATAACAATTTAAAAGTAGGAAGTAACTCTTTCAATCCATTTGTATTTTATCTCATCTGTTTATTTGGATTGAAAACAATTTTAGATAACTCTTACAATAACTCTTAACCTCTTGAAGGTGTTTAACATGATTACTTCCCCTGGACCAAAACTGCTGCAGTCTATCTATCTATCTATCTATCTATCTATCTATCTATCTATCTATCTATCTATCTATCTATCTATCTATCTATCTATCTATCTGTCTGTCTGTCTGTCTGTCTGTCTGTCTATCTATCTATCTATCTATCTATCTATCTATCTTCCTACCTACCTACCTTCCTATCTATCTATCTATCTATCTATCTATCTATCTATCTATCTATCTATCTATCTATCTATCTATCTATCTATCTATCTATCTATCTATCTATCTATCTATCTGTCTGTCTGTCTGTCTATCTGTCTATCTGTCACTGTATCTATCTATCTATCTATCTATCTATCTATCTATCTATCTATCTATCTATCTATCTATCTATCTATCTATCTATCTATCTATCTATCTATCCATCTTTCTATTGGTTTAGTAATCAAATGTCTTTCCATCTGTCCGTCTTTCAGTCTGTTCGTCCGTCTGTCTGCCTGTCTCAGCAATGTATGTCTGTCTGCATATCATCTAATTTCTTGTACTCTATCTTTCTATCTGTCTATTTTATGATCGTATCTTATCTACTTTCTGTCTGTCTACATGGCTCTTTATTCCTCTACCTATGTAGATCTTTGTATTTAGAATGAAAACAATTTTAGATTACTCTTACGAAGTAATTCTTCAAGTTACTTAACATGATTACTTCACTTGGACCAAAACTACAACAGTCTATCTATCTATCTATCTATCTATCTATCTATCTATCTATCTATCTATCTATCTATCTATCTATCTATCTATCTATCTATCTATCTATCTATCTATCTATCTATCTATCTATCTATCTGTCTATCTATCTATCTATCTATCTATCTATCTATCTATCTATCTATCTATCTATCTATCTATCTATCTATCTATTTATATATCCATCGTTCTATTGATTTAATAATCATCTGTCTTTCCATCTGTCTATCTTTCTGTTTTTCAGTCTGTCGGTTCGTCTGTCTGCCTGTCTCAGTAATGTATTTTATCTACTTTCTGTCTGTCTACATGCCTCTTTATTCCTCTACCTATCAATTCTTTGTATCTCATTTCAAATTATTTTTATTAATAAAAATTGTATAATTAAATAGGTGTACGATCACAAATCTTTTCTAGTTTATTTACGTTTTTATTTTGTTTGGTGCATGAAGGAATCATGTTAAAACAAGAAATAATTCGCTGTTAATCGACGCAGTTCAGGTCAGATCGGGTACAACAGTTATGCTCAATATTTTAAGTTCTGAATAGCCATTTAGCCAAAGAAATGTATGAAGCTCTTCTAAACAGAATCAAAGACTGACTAAATAAGAAAATGTTTACCCTACTCATGTATCTTCAAAGAAGTAAAAAGAAGTATTAAAAAAGACAAGAGGAAGAGACAAGAGGAAGTATATTGCGGAGTTGGCAAGAGAGGCAGAAGATGCTGCAGCCAAAGGAAATATGAGAGAACTGTATAGCAGCACAAAGAAGCTAACAGGGAAATACAAGCAAACAAGTTGCCTCATAAAAGACAAGAATGGAAAACTGCTCAGCAATATACAAGAGCAAATGAAGAGGTGGACAGAATATTTTGAGGACCTTCTCAATAGACCAGCTCCACAAAACAAGGAAAAGTATTAAACAGGATTATCCTTGAGAGATTAAAAGAGTCCATAGACAAGACACTTAGAGATGAACAAGCAGGCATTTGACATTGTAGACAGAGAATCACTTTGGAAATTGATGAGGCATTATGGAGTTCCCCTGAAGATCATTAATTTAATAAAGAAAATATGAAGACATGACATGCAGAGTTCTTACAGAACCGTTTGGGATAAGACCAGGAGTGTGACAGGGATGCCTCTTGTCTCCATTTCTTTTCTTACTAGCAATAGACTGGGTAATGAGATCATCGACTACACACAACAGAAATGGAATCCAGTGGACTCTGACTAAGCAGCTGGATGATCTGGATTTTGCTGATGACTTGGCTCTTCTGTCCCATAACCGTAATCAGATGCAGGACAAATTGAAAACACTTGATGAGAGGTCACAGCAATTGGGTCTGAAAATACACAGGGAAAAGACAAAAATAATGAGAATAAATGCAGGTAATGATAACAGGGTTGAACTTGAAGAAACACCAATACAAGAAGTAGAATCGTACACATATCTTGGCAGCAATATAGACAAAGTTGGAGGGACAGACAGTGATATCAAACTAAGAATACAAAAAGCAAGAGGAGCTTTCGTTGCATTGGGAAATATATGGAGATCAAGAGAAATCGGATCCAACACGAAAATAAGAATCTTCAACTCAAATGTGAAGTCAATCCTATTGTATGGCTCTGAGACATATAGAACAACAAAGACAACAACCAAAAAGCTACAGACTTTCATAAATGGGTGCTTGCGTAGAATAGAGGGATTAAAATGGTATGACAAGGTTACCAACGTGGAACTGATGACAAGAACTAGACAAGTGCCAGTGGAACAAGAGATGAGAAGAAGACGATGGCGATGGATAGGACACACACTGAGGAAACCTGTTGATAGCATGACAAGGCAGTCCTTGTTCTGGAACCCCCAGGGTAAGAGAGGCAGAGGTAGACCAAGAAGCACATGGAGAAGAGAGCTGGAAACAGAGGTGAAAATGATGAGGAGAACGTGGAAAGAACTTGTGATGATGGCACGTGACAGGAGGACTTGGCATGTGTTAGTTGAAGGCCTATGCTCCTTTGGGAGTGGAGGGCTATGAATGAATGAACTCATGTATCTTCGAAATGCAGACAGCATAAATAGAGAACAAAGTTTTCCGTTCTCCTCAAAAAATAATTTATGTTCTTTCGCAAAAAGAATTAATGAACAAACACTTGGGCGACATCTCGTCATCGACAACGGAAACAAACAAAGATGAAGAACGACAAGAAACAAAGGAATATGATCATAATGTGTCACTGGGAATGGCCAAAGAAAATGAACTAATCCTGGAACCGAATGAAATGAATCATAGTAATCAGAAAACACAAGTCAATTATAGAAAAAGTCAGAAAAATGAATTTTAAATTTGTTAAGCCGCTTGGAAGCGAACTACTAATTTGAATTCCCCCTTTTTTGAAGCAATATTAACAATAAAATGGATTATGAGGCCATCGTACAGGTAGTTATTAATATTAATTCTAATCCCACTCTTATCCTGTATATAGGTTTCGAGGAATTGTGGTTTCTAGTATTATAAAGTCATGTTTTCTTGCTGTTTAATTTCAGAATATCCCCAATACTTGGTCCAATCCTCTTTATTGAAATCCTACTTTTCTTTCGCCCTGGCTTGTCTGAAAGTGTCGTTTTGACTCAGTGGAATACAGTGCATGTGTCTTAACTTGTGCTACAATATAATGGATTTTTTGCCCACGCTGTCCCAGGTTTCTACGCGGTGAAAGTTGCCAATCAAACTTAGTCTAGTTTAATATATTTTATCTAGACCAAGCAGATTCAAATGTTTGACTTTAGTATATAACTTCTCCCCCCACCTCTCATGACATTCCGCACGACAAAGGTCATTTCAAAATCCTCCCATATAAGGTGTTAATGCTACCGCTTTTTAGATCACTTATGCCTGTAATTCATAACAAATCCTCAATTTAATTTGTTATCATAATTGCTAACAAACAGGAGTCCAGACGCAGTAATGTTGCATAACATTTCTGCCACACCAAAAGTACATTCATAGTTTGCCTTTCGATTAACCAAACGAGAACTATCAGTGCCAAACGTGGTGAGCGAGTGCGTTCGCGCTTGTGTTTGTTTTATGCAGGTAAGGCAGATTTGTCAGTCTGATTCCAGAAGAAGTTGTTTACGTTTTCTCTACCCAGGATAGATCATGTGAAAATAACAACGCGAAACCTGAGTCATGCGTTCCAATATGAGAGAAAATACGGGTAAGGAAGAAATAAATGGAAGGCACAGTGTGGAGAAAAAGATAGGTAGATGAAGCGAAATCTGTGAGATAATCGCTAAATTCAGTAAGATTTTAATTCTATGATAATAAATAAACCCGCCCGTAAGTGTCTGACCTAAAGTCGTCTCTACGCCAGTATAGTGCTGCCTTTTGTGCAGAGGAAATGCTTATAAAATGATACCGCCGTAAAACCTAACCCGCTTTCCTAGTTTCGGTTTTGAGACTTACAATTAACGATCTGCCAGAACTGTGACACCAACCTACCGTCTGAATTAACGTACGATTTTAACTTTAACGCTCAAATTAGTAGTAACTTGGACATTTTTCAGTAGTAAGAACGAAACGACTGTAATAATTAACACCAATACTACCAACGCTTGGCAAAAACCCTTCTTCGTTCTGCACGCGGGACTAATACTATAACCTCTCTGTTGGACAATCCAGAATACATAAACACACAGACAGTGTTCAATTCTCGCCGAGTAGTGTATTTCTGACGTAACACAACTAGTTGGTTTATTTGAATGGAAAAATGATAGAAAAGGAGGGGGAAAGATGGCCGACTTTTAGAAAGGTTGAAATTGACGATGAACAGTGACAAAACTGAAAATCTAAACGACAATTATTGGGGCCATAAAAATCATATATAAAGATAGCTTAGGATCCCCTGAGCAATAATATGCCTTAATATATATAGTAGTCTAATTATTAGCCAAGATATTGAAATAATACTATATGTCTACGAACACTAAGACGGACAGACTGTTGGTTTCGCTCATTTATACATAACGTTAGTGGGGACGCCAGTTTAAAAAGAGGCATTAGATTGATTCAAATCCGATTGGATGGTAGAAGAGTATAGGAAGGAGGGTATTGGTTAGGTGAAAAAAGCTAGATATATTTTGAAGACTCACTCCTAGAAGTTTGGAGTTTTTTTTTTTTTAATTTGAATTGAAAAGCTAGACCCTCGCTGATTGGGCCGGTCTGATAATATTGGCAAAAGCTTTCAAAGGCTTGTCGCCAGTTGATACAGAAAGTTGTGTAAGCAAGCTGCGTTGAGAACAGCAGTGCCTAGAGTGAAATAATAAACTTGGCAGTCTGGACCGGGGCAAAGCTGAACTTACATATTAATGCTAATGCCAGTCAACGTATGTTTGTGATATTTCTTTGAATTGTGGTAAGAATGAATTTATTAATCTTATTATTACAACCAAAATTTGGTGTATGAGATACTACTTGTTTGGGAAGGCTTTACGACTAAGGATAGAGGTCCCCAGCAGACTTATGCAGGGCCGGTGGTGTTGCACACAAGCAGTAACAATTGACATGATTTGTATGACTTAAAATGATTTCCACAGTTACCATTGGGAAGGTTAACCCACATTATTCTATGGGAGAGAATCATTGTTGCAGTGTCAGAGGCGTTGTAGCCATTAGGGAAAAGAATAGGAGCACTGGTATGAGTTTTTGTCTCAGAGGAAAATGGTTGAAATGGGGTGGTCAGAGAGATCTGACCCTTTTCTTTTATTGAATTATGCCATGTATTAATTGTGGAAGGTTATTGTAGACATGTTATAAAGAATCATAATCTTGTTTCAGGGTTTTGTTTGTTCTGGTGCTATTGTAGTACCAGGACCCTTGTGAATTTACTAGAGAGAGAGAAATAGAAACTTTACTGGACCAAGCGGTCTACTATACTATACTACACCAGGGACTGTGTCAGTCTGGTGATTCGAGTGAACGAAAGGAAATTGTCAGCGTCATATCTACTATCCACCTACAGATAAGTGCCTATGTGTCGGCACTACAACGGTCCTCCACTGACTTTATTAACAGAGACATAAAAACTTTGATTATTCAATAACTTTTCCACAGGATACTAATATAAAGAAGGGGAATGATGACAACACCCCACCCCTCCATTAGTTACCAGTGTCACCCAGTTTAGAGACATACCTAAATATAATTTAAGTATAATAGTCCTTTGTATGGTCAGAAGATCCAGTGTGTTATTAATATTTATGTAAATAAAACGATAAATTTCATTTTGTTGTTGGTCCTGACTCAGAAAATTCTGAATCAGGGCAAATAAATTGTAATCTAGCATATTACATAATTTTAAGCCACAGACTTCTATAAGATATATAATAGAGTGTCAGTTTGTTTGTGGTTGTGGTATTGACCCTGTCCTATATCTATATGTGATAGAATTTAAATGTATTTGTAGTAATACTTACACTACATTACACACTTGCATAACCCTAGACATTATACGTACCTATCATACATACTAGTCAAGAATAGGTCTGATTGAGGTCATAAGGTGGTAGCAGAAAGGTACTCTGATAACTCAACCAAACATTTGTTATAATCAGGGACCTTCACAGCTGACCTCATTCAGTACACTAGAAATATTGAATGATAACATCAATAACATCAAATCCACCACAGTAGAACACGATAAAATGAAGGGCACGGCCATTTTGTGACAGGGAAACATAAAAAAGTACTCCTCTAACACTTGTCTCGCAACGTTCTACAAATTTAAATGAATTTTGCATTGTTTAAAAATATTTACTAAAATCGAAACAACTTCCTTGTAAAAAACAACGTTAAGGGTGGGCTCCAGAGGAATCAACTCGTCGGTAGGGAACATCATGTGCTACAGGTGATACCTGATCGTTATCAAGCTACTGTTGACAAAATTAGAATTAATGATAACTTATTCATCGGAACTTGGAATTTCAGGACACTAATGCAGAATCGAAAATTAGATAACATCAAGATGGAAAGAATGAATGTAAATATATTAGGGCTATGTGAAATGCGATGTACCGGAACAGGTGAAATACATTCTGACAACTGCAGAATAATTTATTCCATAGAAAATAAACATGAAGGAGGAGTAGGCAGAATATTAGATGCAGAAAATGCAAGAACAGTAAAGGGATTTTGGGCAATATCAGATCGAGTCTTGTTAGTTAAACTGAGTGGCAGATCAATAGATATAAATTTTATCAAGGCATTTGACAGAGTGAAACATGAGGAAATTATCAAAATGTTAGAAAGCATCAACAATGGTGGTAATGACTTGAGGATAATAAAGAACATGTACTTGCAACAAACAGCAGCTGTAAGAATTAGCAGCCAAACAGGAACGTTTCAGCAAGTAAAAAAGGGTGTCAGGCAAGGAGGTTTCGCTGTCACCGGATCTGTTCAATCCGTACAATGAAAGTATAATGAGATCTCTAGAGAATATGCCAGGAATATCATTCGGTGGACATATATAAACAACTTGAGATACGCTGATGATACAGTCTTAATAGCAAAAAGTGAAAAGGAGCTGCAGGAAATAGTTGAAACAATAGTTACAGAAAGTGAAAATAGAGGCCTCGGCTTTAATAGCAAAAAGACAGAAGTAATGGTCTTCTTAAAGAAAGAGGGCTTCCACAGAATGCACTTTCAAAGTAAATGGAACAGTTTTAAAACAGGTCAATAAATTCAAATACATGGGCACATTAATAACAACGGATGAAAGATGCATCTCAGAAGTGAAGAGCAGTATAGCTCACGCAAATACAGCGTTCTAAAAAATGAAGAGTATTTTATGCAACAATTCTTTGTCATTGGAAGAAAGAAAGAGAGTTCTTCATAAGATATATATATATATATATATATATATATATAAAATATATATATATATATATATAAATATATATATATATATATATATATATATATATATATATATATATATATATATATATATATATATATATATATATATATATATGAGGGGAAGCAGTAAGTAGGTCACAAACTGATATGGGATAGCTGAAAATTGTAGTTGGTAGTTTCTAAAGGTGTCATTAGGTGGCAGCAACAACCAGCTTGTTGATTACTTTAGGTAGCAGACGCTTGGTGTCGCATGCGCATGCGCAGCTCAGATAAAAATGTGACCGTGCTCATGGAGTGTATGACCGAAGAACAGCGTGCTGTTGTGCGGTGTTTTTTTTTTTTTGGGTGGGGGGGCAAAAGGACTTTCGGCAAAGGATAGTCATAAGGAAATGTTTCCAATTTACGGTGAGAAGTGTTTGTCGCGTAAAGCGTTACATAACTGGGTCGATACATTTTCTCAAGGACGCTCAGCAATTGCTGATGAAGACCGACCTGGTCGTCCTCTTCAGATTGTGACAGAAGCATCTGTGCGACGGGTGGGGTAGATGATTCGAGCTGACAGACGAGTTATGATAGACAGTGTAGCAACTGCAATAGGGTGTTCTCATGGTTCAGCCTACAGCATAATGCATGATCGTTTGAATTTCCGGAAAGTGTGCTTACGGTGGGTGCTCAGACAACTGACTGAGGAACACAAAATGAACCGAATGGGCCTGTCCTTGTAACATCTCTCTCGGTACGCATATGAAGGAGAAGACATGCTTAACAGGATTGTTACTAGGAACGAATCATGGGAGCATTAGTACTGTGACGGTATTGCCTCCCCTGCTTTGCAGTAGTGGTCCAACAGTGGCCAAAACTCAAGATTATCTATTATAGGCTTCAATGGAGTCTATTCTTACACAAGATTACTCTTGGCAGAAATGTCGATAGAAGAGAAGTAAAGCTTCTATCACATGGGAGTCTTCATAAGATATTCAGATAAGCGAAAACAATGCTGGCTGTCGCTGAGCACGTTAATTCTATAATCTGCCGAAAAGTTTATGAAGAATTTTGCAATGGTTTATTCTAGCTCGTTAAGCCCCCACCGCTGCGTTAATCAGTGGAATTCATTATTATAATACATATATAGCTCTGTTTAGAGTGTGTGTTTAGTAATTTTGACTGAGACAAACATGTAGTACATTTAAAAGGATTAAATCGAAGTTAAATTTGTAACATTACAAATAACAAAATTTAATAATCACTTTAAGTTTTAACAGTTGGAAAATAAATTGAATAGTTATGGAAAAGGTTTCATCACTTGATTGGGATTTAAATGAATAAAGGAGGTCACTTTTGGCAGCGGATATTGTCACTTAGCTGCCAATGGTAGTTTCTTCTCCCGCTGGGTCAGTTCCTTCCACTCTGCTCTCGCTCGTCTCTGGTCAAAGTTCAGGCGCCGCACGTTCCCAGAACGTTCAAGGAGTAACGGCTAAGTTGGTTCTGCGTCTGTCTATAAGACCCTCTTATGATGGCGTCTCGCAAAACGTCAGTCCACTTCTACCTTCACTTGGTTCCAGAGATAGTACTTTCTGCTGGTACCACCAATAACTGGTAATAGAAATAGAAACGAAACGCTCTTCTGAGTATGGCGTTTTTCCGACACATTTATGTGCCCCCCTCTTCTATTCTACCATCCCATGTCAGAATTTACCCTCGATGAGAATTAAATTTAATCCCTCGGGATAAAACTTCCTTTACATTTAAACTGAATAGCTTTAGCTTTACATTACATTTAAATGAAAAGGTTAAACGTACAGATATAATATGTTTTACATTTACATCTCCACTGTTTGAAAAGTGTTCACAATATAAATTCATTTATGTTTCATTTACATTTACACTTATGGAAAAGTTTGAAACTTCTATTAATTTAAAATGAATATTTTCACATAGACATTTACACTGGTTTAAAGCTTGAAAACTTACATTAATTTTAAAGTGAATATGTTTATAGGGACATTTACACTGCTTTGAAAATGTAAGTATTATTCTTAGAATGTACATCATTTCTTTTCATCTTTCCCTCCCTGCTCCATAGGGAACCTGGAACTACTTTATGCTTTTAGTTCTCTTTACGAAACTATCAATAAAGCAATCACCAGCCCGTGCAGTGGTGGTTCATGAATCATCATTCTAGATACTGAGGTTGCCAGCCCCAAATGACTTTGACATCCAATAGCGAGTTTCACACATTAAACTTCACATGGTAATATATACGTATATATGTTAGTTCACATGTTAGTAATAAAATATGAAATGTAAATCACAACTTACGCCAATCCTGGCTACAGACTTGTTTGCTCAGATGAATAAAAGAGACGAATTGTTCTCTTACACGCGTCTGGGATGTCTTTAATTTTACAATAGATGCCCCTTCTGACTCCGTGTTTTTTCAGTTTCCTAGTCCCGGTGTTCCTTATTAAAATTTGAAAGAGATTTCCTGTGCTTTGTAAGTCTTATCTGGTTCTCCAATAAAAGGTCCGGTTAACAAATAGGAATTATGAATCTATTCTTCACTCTGGCGAGGTCTGGTGTTGTCTTGGCGAGCGTGCAATTCACAGTGAGATAAAACTGCGAAAATGGTCAGGCTATATTCCCCTCAATGTTGTTATGAATCTAATCAGAAAGATCCAATCATTTCAAACAGGTCGGGTGTGGCACTTTCAAAATATTTCCTACATGGAAAAATTTTGCAAAAGGTCACGTCTCCCATATATGGTAATATGATGTCTTGCATACACTCTCACCAACACATTTGTAGACTCATATTGTCTAAAATGGAATAAACCCATGATTACTTTTAACCAAGTGACCGGAAGCGATTATATCACTCTTGTCTGCCCACATGTGTCACACAGACAGTAATCTCGTTATCTGTCGTATGAGTACGCAAACTCCGTGTCTTATCGGTGATTTAAGCCGATAGCGCTGACCGATGTACGTGTTAATCTGCCGCGCCTATAACCACAAATCTGGGTAGCGTCAAGCAAATTTGATGTATGTCACCTTAATGGTGATGTGATAAAATCAAATATCTGCTACTTAGAAGAAAAATAAAGAAAGAAAGAAAGAAAGAAAAGTGCGATAATTTACAGCACCTAATAAAAATGTGTACCACATATGGACCGAGGAGTGCTGTTAACCCATTTCCAGAAGAAAGGTGAGAATGTGAATGCTGCATGGTACTGTGAAGTTGTTGATGCTTCGGGACGCAATTCGAAGAAAACGTCCAGGCCTACTGACTAGAGAAGTACTGCACCATCACGAAAATGCCAGACCACATACGGCTCGATTAACCCAGGAGAAAATTTAACAACTAGGGTGGCAACTTCTTGAACATCCGCCATACAGCCCCGACCTAGCCCCGAGCGATTTCCACCTGTTTGGTCCACTAAAAACTCACCTTGGCGGCAAACGTTTCGCCGATGACGAAGAGGTTGAACGTGAGGTGCGAATGTGGCTGAGACAGCAGACCAAAGACTTCTATGCTGCAGGTTTTGATGCACTGATAAAGCGATGCGATATGTGTATCAATGTTGGTGGAGATTATGTTGAGACAAAAGGGGAAATGTAAGTTCAATAATAAATGGTTTTTCAAGTTCATATCTCATAGCACGAGTTAAATCTGAAAATAACCAAAAGGCGTGCCTGTCGGCTCTTGAAAGAATAATGCATTACATCTTTGCGTACTCTACGGTCTGTGGGTTATAAAATAAAAGGTTTAGTTGTGGGTGAGTGAACGATTTTAAGGCTTCAATATACTAGGTACAGCTTTATGAGGTGGGGGTGACCAGTTTATTTCCTTACTGTCTTTGCCTTGCTAGCTGTAGTGATTTCTAAATACAATATCTAAATTAATATATAACAGTATAGGCCATAAAGGCAAAGATAAGAAAGTACAAAAGAATTTTCTGCTAGAACGGTTGGTGTCGCCTACGCCTTCAGATTATTATTTGCTAACGAATAGCCGAACAAAACGGTACCCAAATTTTCAAATTCGTCCTTGACATAAACAACCACTTTTCCTAGTTCTAAGAAAATATTTGCCTAAAATGCATTGTGGAACGAGGAGGGGCAAGGATAGATGAAATGCTAATTCGTTTCGCATTGATTTTAAACTAAAAGCCAACTGTAGCACAGTGGTAAGCCTTGCCTTAGGGGTTTCCCCAAATACAATGAAAAAGTTAGAATTGTGGACACTACGGTCATGTAAACATGTTAAGCTCTTATTGTGAATGACCTAAGCTCTCGTATTTAGCTTGATATTACATGGAAAAAGAGTGAACGAGAGGTAGTTTAAAAATAAACGACTAACATAGAAAAAAAGATAGAATTTTGAACCAAACCATATAGCCCCTTAAAAATCATAGATTCGTGTACTTGAAGACCTGCTGACCAAGAATATGTTATTAGTTATATAAATAGTCCCTTAACTAATCAACTATTGATAAAACCATACATAGAGATCAGAGATACTGTCAGGTCAAGTCATATCTGCTTAGATTGGATCGCATATTTTTTGGAAAAAAAGTAGGTGACAGATAGGCTAGGATGGTACAGTGAATCTGATTGGGTGGCATTTGAAGTGAGACGAAATATTATTGGCTGACCTTTGAATAAACATAAATAGCCTAGTAACGTAGGAAAAGTTTGAATGATATTTTTTGAAAGACTGTTTACCCTTGTAAAATTAAAAGTGATTGGCCAACTGAATCGATATTGTCAGAATAAGCGTTAGGGGGGACGCCATTACTAGAAAAGTTTCAACAGTGATAGATGAGATCAGGCTGTGCTTTTAAATACATTTCTGGACAGCCTGGACAACAAAACAGATCGAAACTGTGTCAGTCATCGTCTCTGTGTATTTCATTGAACATTGTGGTAAGATTGACATTTATTAATCTGTATTTTATATAAAAATTGAATGTGAAATAATAATATATGTCTGGACATGAGTGGGTCTATAGCGAACATGAGGCAAAGCCTAAAGATTGATCCACCATGTGATAGACTGTCAGAGAGGTGTAAAAATACAAGAATATGTATGATTGTCATAAAGGAGCATAACACCTATCCTATTATATGGAAGAGATTACAGCTGGAATTGCAGTGGCGTTGTAACTATTAGGGGAGAGGAATACTGGTGTACATTGTCACATCAAAAGAAAATGGTGGCATAGGTTTGTATAAGGGTATGACCCTTTTTGTTTGTTTGTAATGTACATGTCCTTAACTGTGGACTATTAGTGTATGCTAGATATTACGAAGGATGCATACCTTCACATTTCAGAGGTCCTGGGTACTGACGTTAATGTGGTACCAAACGCTTGAAAACTGATTGATTCAGGACTCTGCCTGTTTACTGCGAGCCCATGCTAGTGGCCATTGCCTATCAAACAGGGAACAGATTGTCAAGCGAGCAGAGGAAAGGTTCAACCTGTATTCTACTGCAAAGATAAGTTCTCGTTCGGCACCTGAAAGCTCAACTACAGAACTTTAAAAGAAGAAATATAAAAAGTGACAGTGAATCAAAACTGGGACAAATATTTAATAGTTCCACAAGTGACAAATAGAAACAAACATTACTAAAAGGGCATGATTTTAAACAACAACCTAGTGGTACTACCAGTATTACCTTAAAGTAGGAGAACACTACAGACGTATATGAGAATAATATTTTTATGTATGGACAGAGGATCTATTGTGCTATTTGACTGATGTAATTGATTATTTTGATTTCACTTTTAAATTGTCGATCCTGATTCCAAATAAATTAGAATCAGGATAATAAAATTGTAAAAAAAAACTTACTTACACAAAATTCAACCACAGTCTTAAATAAGATAGCCTTTTAGAGTGTCGTTTGTATGTTATTGTGGTAGTACTGTGTGCTGTTGTGAATAATAAACTATTTGTTTGTATGTTTGTTGATTTTTGTACATTACACTCTACATTCATAACCCTAGATGAGGCTACCAGGATTCAATTTCTGAACCCGGCAGCTTTGTTGCGAGATTCTGATTCACTAACCGCTTAGCCAGTTGACCCTCCTGTTGAGATATATATTGGTAATATGACATGAACTGCTTTTAATTTCAGACATCACCCCGCTGCAATTTCTAGCCAGGTATACCCGCCTCTACAGGGAACAAAGACGACGATATTCCCGCATCTTTAGCAAGCACAAACCAAAGTCAAATGATTACATTGATCACCAGGTAACTTTCTCGCACAGCTTCTCATCGGCTCAACTGTATCTTTTCTTTTGTCTCTTTTATTACCTTTTTTTAACACAGGCAAGCACAAGCCAAAGTTTAATGTTTATATCGATTATCAGGTCACTTTTTCCTAAGTCTCCCTCGGCTGAATTTTCTCTTTCCTTTAGTTGTCTCTTTTATTTACTTTTTTTAACACATGCAAGCACAAACCAAAGTTCAATGATTACATCGATTATCAGGTAACTTTCTCGTACTACCTCGGCTGAGCTTTCTCTTTCATTAAATTGTCTCTTTTATTAACTTCTTTAACACATACAGGCACAAACTAAATATTAATGATTGGCATGGTGATTGATTCACATGTAACTTTTCTAGCACAGCCTCCCTTGGCTGAACTGTCTTTTCTCTTTTATTGTCTCATTTGTCTTCTTTAACACGTACAGCCACAAATCAATGATCAATGATTACATCGATTATCAGTTAACTTTCTCGCACAGCCTCCCTCTACTGAATTTTCTCTTTCCTTTAATAGTCTATATGTTAGCTTCTTTAACACATACGAATCGGCTCACCCACATACACACAGACTATTCGTCTATCTCTCTGTGTCTGTTACTCGTCCCTCAACGACAACCTCTGTACCTGTGATCCTGTTACGGATTTTATATTTGACAAGTTGGTTGAAATATCATTCCCTATTTTTAGATTTTAATAAGTTCATTTAATATTTATTGAATGTACTTGAAACATATGTCAAAAAAGAAGCAATAACTGTAATTTTACTGACAAGTTTTATGCTTAAGTTTCGTATTTTCAAAATACAAACTTAAAATAAATACAATCTAACACGACCTCCCCCCCCCCCCCCCCCCCCCCCCGCACCCCCCCCCCCCCCCCCTCGTAAAAAGTTAATAAAAAGACAACAAAACAAAAACTCGACGTTACAAGAGAGTGTGGCAAAAATTGTTCTCCGCTATGTAGTCTCAAGTTGAACAGGCCAATCTTACGTCTAAGCTATAATTCTTATGTAACAAAGCGTATAACAAATAAAATAGCAGTTAATTCTGGTTATTTTAACATGTATCTAGTGTAAATATTTTTAAAAGTCTCATCTTGCCGGTTATAATTTGTGTTGTTCTCCGTGTTTTAGAGTCCTACAAACTGGACTGCATTGACATTTGGGTTGAAGATGCTTATTTATGTGTTAGGCTTGACTTCTGACGATTTCTACATTATATTCCGCAATACAGTGAAAGCCTTTTTTTGGCTTTTGTATCCATGTTTCTATCAGGAACTTAAATTTTTATTCTAATGTTTCTTCCCTTATTGTTTATCTATTTTTATTTTCTAAAGCAAATTCCTGAGTTGAACTGCACCATTGCTTTGGAGTCTCCTTACCATGTTGAAAATGTGTTCATTGATCATTTTATTGATTTTCTTACAATAAAACTGCGTAGCCACCAGGAACTATATTTTTGCTCCATTTTAGTACCAGTTCATTGCTCTTAATTTGTATTTGTTGACCTTATTGTCTGTTTCCTTCCCATAGAAAAAAAACCTGTGAAAACGTCATGGTCATATTTTTTTTCCATTTCAGCACGTTTCCTGCTCTGAACTTTGTTGATCGTGCTCTAGATAGATTCATTATCAATTGCCATCTTTACATCAAAGGTCGGCTGCAATTGATCTCCAGCGTCTTCATTTTAATTCTGTTCTAGCTCCACTGCATTCTATAGGGTTTTACATGGTAAGGTCCTTAACCTTTTTTGCAGTGGCAAGTTGTTATGTTTTTCTATGCCTGATATGCCTGGAGTGTGCCACACACTTTGCTATTTCGTTTCGTGAACCGGGGATCTTTTCAGATGCCTCCCCCTCACTCACCATTGCAGTCTTTGTGTACTAGGGATGGACATTGCCTTCAGATAACTACTTCTTCACTCGCGTGGTTTAGCTAGTCAGCCAAGACTGTTACCCAGAATGTGGCCACCGCCGTACACAAGCGATATCCGTGAAACCATACATGACCTAGTTAAAGAGAGGGAAACCAAATAGGATTCTGACCATCCATTAAGATTCATCATCATCATAAAGTACCATGCCTATTGGCGTAGGAGATCATGTCTCCCCACAGCTTCCTGTCTCTAGTACAATTTATCAATTCTTTGTTGACGTCTTTCCATTCCAAGATGTCAAACTGTACAGTATTTGCTCTCTTTGTCTTCCCCTATCTCTTTTTCCTTCAATCTTACCTGTTGTTACGATATATTTCCAGCTTTTTCCAGAAAAAAGTGGATTGCTTCTTTCTGACTTGTGAAATAATTGTTCTTTGCTTATTTAATCCTTCGCCCAATAAAACCTGTGTAATTGTCAGAAATTATATATATTATTTTTTTATGTGTTAGATTTTAGAACTTGATTTCTACGCTGAACTTAGTTTACTGTTCTAATTGTTGATGTACTTATGTGTTAGATTTTAGAACTTGATTTCTACGCTGAACTTAGTTTACTGTTCTAATTGTTGATGTACTTACAAGAAAACATTTGTGCCCCTGTGTAGTTCCCTGGGGGGTATGTGAATAGATAAAGAAAGATTAGAACTGCTTCATCCTCAGGCGACTCATACAAGGTGACCTATTTTATGATGTTGCGTACGGTGCTGGCTACACTACGTCATATAAAACAAAATGTTGCAGAACCCATCGCTGCAAGAGCCAGTGCAAGCTTGGTGCAAGATTCCTGCAAAGGGACCTGCTACAGTGGTAGTTGGATGCTCCATAAGGAGCGTAAATAAAAAATAGTGATGATGACGATACATGTGTAATCGTTATGGACAATTTTGTTTTTCAGAACCTGTTTCCGGCTTTGAACTCCATGTTTGGGATGTTCTTAAGCAAGACCAACTTCGACATACTGTGCACGGCTCTTTTCATCGACAAGGAGACTGTGTTGGATGAGACGACCTTCATTGGTGTCTGCACATTCGCAGACAGACTGTTTTGGACAGCGTATTTGGAATACCTGCAAGTTTTTTTGTTGTTGACAATATTATTGACCAGATGTCATTCTTGTCCAGCCCTCTTCTTTCATTCGTTATTCTCTTTTATGTCAATATGTTAGCTGATCTTTTGTTACAAGCCAGCGTCGTGATATCTCCCTCATTTCTAAGTGTCTAAGTCAAAGACGGATATTCCCTTTATGTCTAAGTGTCTAAGTCAAACGTCGTGATATCCCCCTAATGTCTAAGTTTGTTAAGTCAACCTTCGTGATATCCCCCTCATGTTTAAGTGTCTAAGTCAAACATCGTGATATCCCCCTCATGTCTGTCTAAATCAAAGGTCATGATATCCCCCTCATGTTTAAGTGTCTAAGTCAAACTTCGTGATATCCTTCTTATTTCTAAGTCTCTAAGTCAAACGACGTGATGTCCCCCTCAAGTCTAAGTGTCTAAGTCAAAGTCGTGATATTCCCCTCATGTCTAAGTAAAACGTAGTGATATCCCCCTTATTTCTAAGTGTCTAAGTCAGTCGTGATATCCCCCTTATTTCTGTGTCTAAGTCAAAGTCGTGATATGCCCCTTATTTCTAAGTGGCTAAGTCGAACATCGTGATATCCCCTCATTTCTAAGTCAGCTTTTCTGGAGAATACGGAAAGGGCGCGCATTGTACCATGAAAGCTACACTGAGCACCCATTAAAACAGCATGCAGTCCTTTACATTTTTTATGATGCATTGACCATTGACCGTAAGTCATAATAGGTTTGACCACAACGAACGATCCAATAAAGTTGAAATGGAATAGGAATAAATGAAATAACCACAGGAGAATTAGTGACGTCATCAGGTCATGCAGCAGAAACAGCACAACATAATTATTTTCCCCTGTCGTGTTTTGGCGGGTTGCTTGCTCGTTTATTTCCTTATTAGTAATTCATTCCCAGTTTTGTGATTCACTTTATAAGCAGCGACAGTTGAAAAGTGTCGACAGGATGAATCACTTAATTTTTTTCATTACAGTGTATTACTCTCCGAAACGCGCTGGCGCTGGACAAGACACGCATTGAAAGAACCAAATGATAGCTTTACATGACAATCCTTGCTCTGGTATTCACAGGGTAAAGGAAATAGAGTAAGAACAAGAAACAAATGACGAAGGGCATTAGACGTGTAAAGGGCAGACTCGTCGCCGAACATAGCGGGGCGTACAAGATAACAACTTCCAGCTTGAGAATGGAGGTGGAGGCAACTGCTGCAGCCTTAATGTGGCTAATTGAAACTTCAGTAACAAAGGCAGTTATTGCGTCAGATTCTCAGTCCATTATTCGAAAACTTCAAAATGGTTGGCTAAGGCATGAATAGAAAACCTCCATAGAAGCTTCGAATCTACAGGAGCTGGTGTGGATCTACTGTCCTGGTCATACAGGGGTACGCGGTAAAGAGAGAACTGACAGACTAGCACCAAGAGCACCAACAGTTGGGAGACTGGATATGGATAGGGAGGGATACTGAGAATGATTAATGAATGATCAACTGTTAGAGAATGATACTGCAATAGATGAATCATCAAGGTTCAGACTGTTGGAATTTGACATCAAACGTCAGGCTAGCAGAGATGGTCGTTTGAGAGGATGCATCCGTCGTGTTTATAACCAGCGAGCTGCAGGAACAATTATCATTTACACTCTTAGACATATACTGAGGGAGACTGAGCACCTATGGGTTTGCCCGGAGTGCAATGATGTCAATTCTGTTCAACAATAACAATAACGAATAAGATACACACGACCTTGCAAGTAAGGTACATCACGTGAGGGGCCTCTCTCTTCGGGAGGCTGAACGGTATTGAAAGAGTCAATGAATCTGCAAAATAGTTATGTAAATATTCATGTAACTATAGCTATATTCTAATTTCCCTCAAATAGCTTGTTTTACTCTTGCAAGCACGTTCCATCCTAATTTCGAGTTATCTCACATTCCCCTGCTTAAATGAAAATGCAAAAAAAGGTATCTTTGTTGGTTTTATTTTTCTGGATAATGAGAGTGAGTCAACGAACGAACTAACTTTATTTTTAAAGGGTTTAGAATTGCGCGCGTAGACCCGTCTGACATTCTGTCCTTCGTTTCTCTCATCTTCTATACTGAATTCATTTATTTTCATAAAAATTAAATTGTTGCAGTACACCAACAGCATACTCGCATTTACAGTATCTAATCATAACCAAGAAGTAAATATATAGAAAAGGGCAAAAATCATCTTTAAAATCGACATACGATATTATGTAATGGTTTGGGAACATAACTGAATTAGGGTGCCGTGTAATCTGCACTCATGATGTATTTGAAGTGAGAGAGAAAAAAAGCTAGATATATACTATCAACAGATTTCCTCAGTGTGCCCTATCCACCTCCATCGTCTTCTTCTCATTCCTTCTTTTACTGCACTAGTCTGATTCGTGTCATTGGTTGCACATTAGAGATTTTTGTCAAACCCCTTCAATCCTTCTATTCTATGCAAACACCTATTTATGATCATCCGTAAAACATTTAATATTCATGTTTCAAACTTCTGATTGCAGTGAAAGAAACACGTTCACGATCGTAGGACCCAAAGGAAAGAAACAGATTTAATGTCAGTCTTGGGAGAATATGTGGTGTGCTGTTTTTACGAGATGTCCTATCCTGTGGTGGGCGTCATCTTGTATTCCATCATCAGTATTAAATGCTTAGCATAGACAGACAGAGTAGATAAAAAGGTAGATAGCTTGAATGCGCCTATTAAGTTAAAGAGACGAAAATTGGAGTAGATAAAAAGGTAGAAAACCTGAATGCGCCTATGAAGTTGAAGATATGAGATAAGGCGTAGATAAGAAGGTAGATAGATAGCTTAAATACGCCCATGAAGTTGAAGAGACGAGAATTGGAGTAGGTAAAAAGGTAGAAAACTTGAATGAGCCTATGAAGTTGAAGAGACGAGACATTTTTGTGTCGAAATGAACCACGAATAAATCTTTAGACTCAGAAGCCGACTATCAAATGAATTCAGGATGATTAAAAAGTTGCTACCTAATTTTACATATTTACTTCTTCACTTCTATCAAACTAATTTATATGAAACAAACTTCAAACTAAAGAGAATATTCTTCTTCTTCTTCCGTCCTTAGCCACCGACCGTCAAAGCAGTCAGTGGCCATTACGCCTAGTGGCGTCTTAGGGCAACAGCAGATAGGTTTTCTTTGCCATTGTTTCCCATCACGCCTATTGGCGTCTTTAGGGCAACGGCAAATCAATCCATTTGCTGTTGTTTCCGTAATCGAAGTGACTGGCAAACGGGTGATCAGCCCGTTATTAAAGAGAATATAGCGTTATTTTATTCCATAAATGCTGCATCACGTTAAAATTAAGAAGCAGGAGCTACATAGCATTTAATGTCAGAACAGCAAAACCATGAAAAATGGGATTAGTCTATGTTCGGATAAATGTAATTCCCCTGAATCTAAATCTGTGAAAATGATTTGTCAGAACACATTCTAAGTAAGTATGTATATTTTGATTTTGTTAATGGTATTTTCTTCAGAAATTGTCCTTTTCCTTTGAAGAAAATCTAGATTTTCTCCAAACCTTTGCCTTATGATACTAATGCTCTTATAACTTGCACATTCTTTAATCAATCAATTTGAGATTTGGTACAAATACTTTTCATAGGATAATAAACCTTTTTTTGAAATCCTGTTTTTGATGTTTTATCAAAATTTTGATTTATTGCAAATAAAGTAGTAAAATTTAAAAAAAAAAAAATAATTTTTTTTTAGATACAAATTTTAAAGTTCTGTATCTCAAAATCTACATAAGCTATCAAAAATACAATCAGTCAAAAGTTTTAAAATATAATGATAAACATTCTAAGTTTTCTATGAATACATTAATAACTAAAAGAGCCTTAGCAAATTGAAATGGAACGGATCCAATTCGGTCGCCGTTTCCATGGCAACCAATGACGCAATACCATCAAACTCTTCATGATCTATATCCATGATTGATGCAGGTTAAGTCTGTACATTGTCATCGAAATACTGTCAAATATCATTAAAAATGGCATTTCACTGGAGCTCCTCCCCGTTAAAACTCAGCGTAAATCCGGCCTATTCATCACGTGACCTGATAGGTAAAAGGTAGTCAGTCCCATGGCAGATACTGCCGGAGAGGAGTGAAGTGTTAGGGACTTCACCATATTAGGTCTAGCATCGAGAGGTGGGGGTAACCAGGTCCATTCCTCGCTTGTTTTTCCCTTTCCTAACTCAAAGTCAGGTACCCATTTACAACAGGGTATAGCGGGCCTTAATATTTGCTTTATCTTGCGAGGTCAGTTTAGTGGCTTTGTTAATTTTTATGTTATTCGTTATTTTTGTCTCTGGAAATAACAATTACAATGTATTAGCTAAGTGACACTTACTGATGCTTGCTTTTACATTGTTATATGTAGATCAACGAAAGCAGGTAAGTATATAAACTTTTACAAATAAGGCGGGGGGAAAGGGGGGGAGGGGAGGGGGGTAACTTTTCAATCATCTTATGCTCAAAAATCTACACCGTAGGACGGACTACACGAAAACACAGGAACAATAAGCCTAACTTCTGAGAAAAAAAAATTTGACCTTTTTAGTACCTTTTGTATTGAGAATTTTTTTAAAAGATGAAAAATATTTTAGGCTTGAGTGAATTGCTTGTTCGTATGTGCACAAGAGTTTTAGATAATCTTTTAGTATTTTGTATTTTTTTACAATTCGCCATTTTGTTGTTGTTGACATTTTAAAAGATGTTGACATAATATTTCTAAAATTAAACTTACATATGCAACTGTTTTATAATTCTTGAAAGTGTATTATTGCTCCTGAAAGTGTCTAAATGTGTGTGTTTATGCCACAATGTTCGAGTATGAATGTCTGTGTCTCTGCATGCCTGCATGCAGCTGTCGGTACGTTTTGGCGCTGTAACGAGATGGTATTATATATAGATTAGGTTGTTGTTGTCTTGGTGACAGTAGATGATAGTTCAAGAAAGAATAATTAACTTCAAGATATACCCCAGCCTTAGAAATGAGCACTGGTGTATGATAGCACTAGTGATAGTCAAGACCGTAAAGATGTCTTGTCAGAATAGTAATAAGAAGATCAAGAGTCTAGAGCGTCCTCCCGTTACGACGACTCTATGCTACGTTAACAATGCAATTCCAATTCAACTTTAACAAAATGAAATTGACAAAGTCCAAAATACAATTAAAATCAATTTATTTATAGTGATTCTTTTTCTCTTCTTCTTATCTTGGAAATTTAAAAATTGAAATTATTTATGTCATATATTTACACAATGATTACAGATCACAATAATGATTACACTTATACAATGTCACTGTGGTAGTAGGAGGTTCTGGATTTCTAACTTTGATAGACTTTTACTGGCCATCACTTGACTCTCTATTCACATAAATTGCTCGCAAAGTTCATAAGCTTTGTTTCACTTATCTTGTAATGTCCCAGACCAGTACTAGATGATGCAGCACACACTGTGAAATTTAGTCTCTTCTGAATCTCCAGTTCACTACTGGATATCAGCTTGTTCTGAGTGACCCAACTGTAGTGTCACTATGCAGGATAACACTTGTGGTGTACACTTCTAACTTATGAAACCTATATATTCGACTGAAACCTGAAACAATCACATAGCCTGTGGCTAGCCTCGTCCCATGGGTTCCACTAGACTAAGTTTGATGGGTGGGGATGTCATTAGTTTATGCATGTGTTTGAAATGTCACATGTGTAATTGTTATCTTGTCAGTACACCAGATGTCTACTATGCAGTTACATAATAATATACATAATAAAATACATTTATAATACACCAGTCAAATAATCAATAAAGTGATGTCATAGTCCCTTTTACTTATTTTGTCTTTCCAGTCAGCTCTGGAAATGCTGGAATTGTAACACAAATAAAAAATATTAAAAAAGTATTTTAAACACACGCTTTTAATGCACAAAAAACCCAAAAATAATTTGTCAAGGAGTTTATAGCTTGCAGTAAAAAAATGTAACATGAAATTAACAGCGTGGGGCGCTTATCATATATTTTATCCGTAAGTGTCTAATGAAGTATGAAGCAGAAGTTAATTTCATGCAGAATCAGCGCCCCACGCGTTTTGTCAATTTGAAGTTACATTTTTTGACTTCTTCTTCTTCTTTGACCCTTAGCTGCCGACCGTCAAAGCAGTCAGTGGCCATCTCGCCTGGTGGCGTCTTACAAGACAACAACAAATTGATTCCACTTTGCAGATTCGGAGAATTTTTCTTAGGCATGTTGTGTGAAAAGAGGACAATTTCGACATTTCCTTCTCTGTAACTCTCCAGCATTCCGCACCATAGAGAAGCACAGAAAGCACACTGCTCTGATATAATCTTAATTTTGTGCTTATGCTGTACTGAGAGGACTTCCAGATGTTGTTTAGACTAAAAAAGGCTGTTCTTGCTTTGTTCATTTTGTTGTTGATGTCTTTGCTTGCTCCGCCGTCTGGTGTTACTATGCATCCTAGGTATGTGAAGGTGTCTGTCTGTTCCAGTTGCTGATTCCTTACTGATATGGGCTCAGGGTTGCTCACATTGAGCGTCATGACCTCTGTGTCGTTTAGATTGATGTTCAAGCCCACCTGCTGGCTATACTTTTTTTTTACTGCAAGCTATAAAACTCCTTGAAAAATTATTTATGGGTTTTTAGTGCATTAAAAGCGTGTGTTTAAAACATTTTTAAAATATTTTTTTTATTTTCTTCTTTTTAGTGTTAGAAAAATTATGACATACTAAAACATAAACAATATTTTTACTTATTGTAAATCTGGTCTAAAATTTCTTAAGCGATCCATTTCTTTTAGAGCGTCAATATTACATGGCTTTGTGCCTGTTAATTTGGTGCAATCAATTTCTTCAATTTGAAGGCCATCTAGAGATCGAACTCGACTTTCCGTTGATTCATAATGTTATAATTTATATTGTTTCCCTTGATTTAGCTAGACACTTGTTTGAGTAATGCTCTGTTTTACGCATATAAAAAAATGAAGCACACCACGTATTCTTGAAGTTTTAATTAACTTGATTACGGCCCCTGATTTGTTAACATTTCTTTACGAAAAACTTTTCAATTACTCATGTCATAATTACAATATTAAATTATGAAATAATTGACTGATTATTGTACTGTCATCGGCAATACACAACTATGCCAAGTTTCAGAGCTATTGCTCATCTGGAAGTGATTAAAAAATCGATTGCAAGATTTGAAAGGGACATGAAAGTGACATACAAGTGAAGTTAAATAAAAGCGTGTAATATAGGATGATCCTTCCAATACTGTTAACAGGACTTATGATCACACTGTGGGAATCTGGTTTGGTTTTCCACCCATCATATTAATTCTGATACAATTTCGTCCCTGGTATGATTCCTCATGTAGTTACACAATGAAATTTATTCACATATCCTGGAACAAATTATTTATTATTGACATATATACACAACAATTTATAGAAATTCTACTCACCCCCTGGTCTTTCATAAATGCACTAAACTGAACTTGATTTGGTAAAGGCAGGCTGTTACTGAATACAAATTAATATATGAGAGAGGAGCCGCGCTGGTGTAATGGCTACAACGTTGTACTGGCGACCAGGTGTTCATGGTTCAAACCCGGGCGTCGGCGTTTGAAGAAATGTTTACGACCGGAAATTTGACTGAATAATCAGAACGGCTCCTGCACATAAATCCCGTGTGGATGGGAAGGAGCGAGACTCCTGACCGGGTTGGAAGGAAAGTCCACTAACCCCCCCCCCCCCCGCCCCCCCCCCCCCCCCCCCCCCAGCCTCGCAATGACATGTCATTGGGCCAAAAGAGCTGGAAAGCTCAAGTGCCGCTGGTTAGAGAGAAAAAAAAAATTAATATATGAAAGAAAATCCGTCCTTCCTTCAATTTACTAGGATTTTTGAAACAGTACTTTGCATCATTTATCGAACTATTCGACACACTTACTTGTCGGTAACTAATGAAATAAAGCAGGCATTATCTACCTAACTATATCCATACACGCGTCTACTTTTTCTTGAAGAAATTCTGAGGTAAAATTGCATTCTGTCCATCCGTTTATTTTTAATGAATTTAAAACTACACGATCTTAACACACTTTCGTTCACTGCCAACTTTCCATAATAATTATGCAAATGAACCGCTGCCATCTTGCGTGAATCATTAGTTCCTGATTGGCTGTTCCTTCTGCTCTTCCAAGAGACGAACCGAGGTATTTGTTTACATTTTGTCACAGGCGCATGTTTGTGTGTGTTTGTATGTGTATCGTGTATGGTAGTCTAAATGCAGTTCTTATCTTATCCCCTAAGTTACAATATAAAATCTACGATTCAGTCAATACGCATTGTATTTCTAGAATCCAACAGAACTACTTTTAATGTTGTGATAAGTATAGTGTAGTCTCCATGATTTCGAGAATATCTAATTTTGTTCTGATTGCGTTCAGTACTTCCTTTTGGAATGTTTGACTAGCAAGTGAGCAAGAAAGCTACTTGCTTAATTACTTAATCGTTCCTCTTCTACACTGGGATGTAGATGTTTGCCAGAGAGAGCGCCATACTATCCTATCGGCTGTCTGCCTCCTCGCCTGGTTCCACTTTTGTCCTTGGCTCTTCAGAGATTGCCTAATGTTGTCCTTCCAAACAACTATGGGTCGTCCTGGAGGTCTGGATCCCTGGCTCTTGACTTCCTATATTTGTCGTGGTAGTTGATCTTCTCGAATTCTGCAGATATAGCCAAGCTATCGTAATTGGGACTGAGCAAGAAAGCTAACGTTTTTAACAACGAGGCAAACAATAATAGTAAAGGAAGCAGTACCTTTTTCTTTCATCCTTTACAAAACCCCTGTCAATCTATACGCCCCTCTACAAAACCCTTGTCAGTCTATACGCCCCTCTACAAAGGCGTTCATGTGGTGTCATGTGTGCAAAATTCATCGTCCCAATAAGAGTTTGCTTTTGTTCTTCCGTTAGAACGGTAAGAAATAATTGCACCACTTTTAGGGCTAATACGGCAATGGTTTGCATTGCACTGCGCTTTGCGTGAAAGCTATATTGAACACCCAGTAGGGATCTAAGACGCTTCAACAGTGAGGAATGCAGTTAGCGACCCATAGCTAGACTGCTTGCGTCAGGGTCAGCGAACCAGAGCTGATCAAAACCTTACTCCACCTCCAACTGGTGGTCCTGGAAACAGGCTGCATCACTGCAGTCTGGCTGAGTGAGTAGGAATCGAAGAGGGAAGGCTAACCAGGTCCCAAAAAATTATGTGCTGAAGTCGGATGTGTCGGCCGAAAAGCGCAAATATCCCAGCTTCGCTGTAAACGGAAACAACGCAACCAACGTCCTTTTCAGGATGAACAAAGAAGAAGAAGAACACCCAGTAGAATGATCCCACCCAGTGGGCAGTGATCTATTTTTTTGGGATTTCTACAGATCAACTTGAAACTAACCTGCCAAGAAATGACGGAGAAGTTTGGTAATTTAGTTTCATAATAGAAGAGCCACCCAATACCTTGTCATGCGAACTTTTAATTTTAACATTCTGTTAAATCTAAAACCTCGAATCTTTAGGAATTTGGTTGAACCTACTGTCCTAGTCATGCACGGGTACACGGTAATGAAAGAGCTGACAGACTAGCGTCAAGAGCACCCATAGTGGGCGCATTGGATATGGATAAGAGAGAGAAACTAAAGACAATTAATGATCATCTCTTAGAGAATGACACTGCAATCGATGAATCATCAAGAATAAGATTGCTGGAATTTTACATAAAACGTCAGACTAGCAGGAATTGACGTTTGAGAGGATGCATCCGGCGTATACACAACCAGTGCGCAACAGGAACGATTAGCATTCATACTCTTTGACATTTGCTGAGGGAGACTGAGCACCTATAAGTTTGCCCGGAGTTCAGTAAGGTCGACTCTGATCAAGAATAACAATAACTTAATGCTAGTCTGTCAGCTCTCTCATTACCGCGTACCCCTGCACGACCAGTAGATCCATACCAGCTCCTGCAGATTCGAAGCTACTATGGAGATTTCCCACTCATGCCTTAGCCAACCATTTTGAACCTTTCGAAGCATGGACTGAGATCAATGTATAAAGTATACATAGCTTTGTGAATTTCCATACATTCTACTAACATTTTCGTTACATTAAGAGATCTGTTGGGCGCCCAATAGTTGAATGTGTTTGCTCCACTGTGAAAGAAAAGATTCAAAGAAATATTGTTAGCATCGCTTACAGTGTTCTAAGACGTAGATTCAGATGGACAAAAGCGATGTCACAATTATCCAGCTGCAGTCTGGGAGAATTTTCCGTGTAGTTCCCGGGAGTGGGGAAAGGGGGTCTCTGGTGAGAAAAAGAAAGAATAGGCTTACTTCTGCTTCAGGCATGTCGTACAAGGCGACTATTATGAGGTTGTGCTTGGGGCTGGCAACGTCATCATGTAAAACACTGTGGCCGCACGACCTACTACCATAGCATTTATTCGTGCTAGAAACTAATTATAATAAAATAATAGAAATTATTATTAACTACTATAAAAAGTAAACAGTGCAGTTACGACATCTCGTAGTGAATCATAAACACATTGAGTATAGGGTGACATAAGATGTAACTAAAACTATGTCAAGCTTGGCATAGCCACGCTAACATCTGCGGGAGTTGCCATAGCAAATAGTGACGTAAATGGGAATAGCCTTACTCCCTGTAAGATCGCTTGATAGATTGACCAGTAAATAAATTAACAAAATAATAGTTTGGCCAATGAAACGGTAGCCAGAATCGCCCACTATCAAAAAGACGCTCAGAAATAATTTTCTAAGTCAGTTGTAGAAAAGAGCCATTGCATAAAGGACGTGATTCTAACTTTGCGTGGTGAACAACCTGGCGTTCCCCCGGTCTGTCACAAAAAGTCATAGGCTCCTACGTTGAGATATTCAACAAGAACATTAGTGTATTTCCTTACTCTTCAAGTATTTGCGGACGCAAGAAAGTATTTCCTTCATATTAAGAAAAATCTGTATGAAACAGATTTTCCTACCTTGTGGTACACAAGGAAGTAGCTCCAACGAACTTTTTTATTTCAGCCTAAGTCAGAGACATGCTATGATTCAGTAAGGCTACAAATGAAACTAGTGGAAGTAGAGAGATAACAAGCACTCCACCTAAGGCGCCCTGTACTAGAATAACTTCAATAAAGAAAGCTGATGAAAATACTGATGTTAAGGAATGTCAAAACCCCTGTTGGATTGAAACAAAATGTGGAAGAATTTTAATACATGAAACGGATTCTGTACTTGAGAACCATTGTAACTACGGAATTGTACAAATGTTGCTGTTTTGTGGAAAAGCTTCCACGGTTCAATAAATCTTGATATTTAGAAAAAAGTTGCTGAAAACCTTTCACCGTTGAGCTAGACCCTTAGTTGGGAATCTATGTCAAGTATTGTGCTGTACCAATCATCATCACCACGACTGTCTCACGCAAACACACCATAAGAGGAAAGAACCTACCTGGGTAATAAAAAGATTGAAACCAAGAAATTGATATCTCTGGCGGACTCTAAGCCAGTAAAGTTCTAACTTGGAATATACAAGTAAACCAAACTAACTTAGCCCAAAAAAATATTTAACACTGAAACAGAAGAGTGTTAAATCATGCCGTACCCAATTCCTTATTAAGTAACACTGCCACAACACATTGCTATAGAAACCATGGCTGCAAGAACGTGTGAATGTGTTGGGCAGGCTTCCTGCATGGGAGCCAGCTACACTGCTGACTGCAAACTTTGTAAGAAGCAAAAGAAGGAATTGAGTAAATTTAGGAGAATCCCAGCTTTTTCTGTCAGTGCGTAACGCTAAGGGATGCAACTTTGGTTGAAAGTTAAACATTAATTGTATTGTTTCCCTTATATGTACTCTCCCGAAAATAGTAACACTTATCAAAGAAGAATACGCAAATGACGGTGTGCACAAAAATATTTATAGAATGTGTGATCCCGTACACTAACATTGTGATCCTCGCTGCTGCTACGTAGTGC
Source organism: Oreohelix idahoensis (assembly GCA_024509875.1). NCBI lineage: Eukaryota > Metazoa > Mollusca > Gastropoda > Stylommatophora > Oreohelicidae > Oreohelix > Oreohelix idahoensis. The sequence goes on from JAMPIV010010599.1 coordinate 168,310, forward strand.
TACTAACAGGAGAAGCAATTCACGGTCTTCTGGCGCGTTGTGAGAAGAAGAATGCTGTCATATATTGTGAGAACATTTTAACATCAGATGTCAAACAAATATTTTGGTTTTTTTAAATACTTTTAAATAAGTAAAATTGATGTTAGGTATTGGTGCTTTTGAATGTAATTCCCGTCTTATGACGGGCTTTTACACTAGTACTAACATAATTTACAGTAACCATGTTGCTGTAACACTTTCTTTAAAAATAAAGAAAAGAAACTGTTTATATAAAATAATTTAAGTATTAGCTTTCAAATTCAGTGGGACCAAGAAATAGCTAAAAATAAATCCACTAACGGCAAACAGATTAACAACGTCACGGATGAGACCAATGGTATCAAAGGAAGATGGACATGGCTTGGGCATACTGTGACCGCTTGACCTTTCACGCTAGCTTTGTCTCTCCTACTTCACGCTAAGCATTTATGCGTGCTATAAGATGCTACATGTAAGAATGACAGACCTTAAAAGCAAATAAGACGTTTTTACACAAAACGCAGTATTCATTCAAAGTTCAGTTGCCAGTAACTGCTCTGGCAGGGCAAACGTAGGTCAGTCCCAGATAATAATGAATGGGTTTTATAAGCGCGAAAGTGGGAAATGAATGTTTGTGTGATCTGGTTTTTTTTTTAAATCCTATTGTTAAGTAGGAAAAGATCACACATGTGAAAATAAAGTCGAAATAACAGAATGTCGTGTGCAAAAAGGTCGAAAAGCTGAGAAGAGGAGTGCAAATGTTAATTATTGTGTCGTGTGAAAAAAGGACGGGTCGTGTGAAAAAAGGCGGGAAAAAAGAAGAAAGAGTATAAATAGAAGAGTTGTGGGCGATAGGCAGCGATTTCAGGACTTATGATTCCAAGGATACCATGATTTTAGACTAGAGGATTTTTACTGATAGCGTTAGGAGAACTTCGTCTTTGAGGATACCAAGACACGTTTTTGAGTAAACAAATCAGTAAATTATTTCTTGTGGATATACATATATTATTCTATCTGGATGTACCTATATTATTCAGTTGGATTACATATTTTTTTCATATCGAATAACCAATCATCATTGTGAAATTTACAGTGTTTGTCTAATTACATCAATAAACTCTAATTGAATTTTTCTACATTGCTGTTTGTGGAACTTTACAATAATTTCTTGTGGATATACGTTGTTGTGCTGAAACTGTTTTGCTTATCACTAAACTCAAAGGGAAGAACATTCCTGGGTTGAAAAAAAATAACAAAAGGTCAAGTATTACGATCTCTGGCGGAACGCCAGTTAGCACTTGAACCACCACAACATATGAAGGATTAACTCTGACTACATAAAATCAATATAACTACTAGTGCCGTATAAACATACACGGCCACATATTACACTACTTGGCGCCGTGACCTGCCCTTTTTTTGGTGAAGACAGACAGGCATAATCAATAAAATGGATCCAAGCCTAGAACAACAGCAGCAACAACAAGCATTGTATACGCTACAGCAACAACAGCAACAACATCAACAAGCGTTATATGCACAGCAGCTACAACAGCAACAGGAAATGCAACAGGCAAACGTCCATCCTGCTAACATTCCCTTACCTGTAGAGGCCGAACCCACAATGACCGCGTTGCAACGGATAACAGACACGCTATCCAATGTAGATCACTATAATAAATATAACCAAATTCGCTCGGTTATAACCCCATTCACGGGCGACTCAAAGACATTTCGGAGATGGCTAATGAACATAGACAAGTTTAGTTCCATGGTAAATGCTACAAGTGACAAGGAAAAGATCAAAATTGCATACTTGTCATCGGAATCTCTTGTGACGGATTTTCTGCGACGACGCTCCCTCATCTACCCAGAGGAGACCTATGCATCATTAAAAAAGGAACTAATTGCACGGTATAGTGACATAATCGACAAACAGCACGCGTGGTCGCTTTTGAGGAAAATTCATCAAGAAAAATCGGAACTTGTTCAATTTTATGGAGACCGTTTATTGAATTTGGCTGAAGAAGCTTTTATGGAAGGAACGGTACCATCACAGGACATTGAAAAACACTTGGTAGGCATTTTTGTGGACGGACTTTACACAGATAACTTAAAGCTCCATCTCATAAGAAAAGACCCTAAAACTGTCACTGAGGCTATACAAATGGCAGTATCGGAGGATAACGTACGAAAAAACGCACAGGTAGAGATCCTCGCTATGAAGTAAACAATGACCACGAGCCAATGGAAATCGGTCACTCAAGACAGCAGTGGCACCGTCACCAACATCGATCTACACGCCATCAGCTTGAGCAACGTCAGTTCCAGCAAGCACACCAACCGAGGCAACAGAATGTCCAAAATGTCAATACAATTGTCTGTTACACATGTGGACAAAATGGGCATGTCTCTCGCGCATGCCAATCACACCAGCAAGGATCATTCAGAGAGGGTAGACAAGGACATAGAACGTATCAACATAATCAATCTCGGGGTTATAACCAACCACAACAAGGACAGAACAACCGCGCATACGCAACCCAACATGCTTTTGCCAGAGGTAGACCACAATATTTCCCTGCTTCGGGAAACGGACCGAGTACACGTTAGATCGGACCGCTGACGTGAGCTATACAGAAGGGAACACTTATGAACCCTATAGGTCCCACACAACAAGGAAGAAGTCACACAACACAGAACATCATTCTCACCGCAATAAAAGGCAGCAGACTGTAGTAAATAACATTAATATTCACCCAGACCCGAGTTCCTGTCTCATCTCTATTCAGGGCATGCATTATCGAGCATTGGTAGATAACGGAGCATCGGTAAGCCTAATACGGGAACAACTTTTTCGAAAAATTCAGAAATATGTGAAATTTCATCCCACGAAAACTTACATGGCATCGGTGACCGGATAGGAAATGAAATCCCTTGGTACTGCGTTTATCACATTCCAGATCGGGGCACAGAGAATAAACCATAAATTCATTATTACACGCGGTATGTCTCGGAATATTATTATTGGACGTGATTTCCTGAACAAACACCAGGCCCGGATATACTACGATCTACACAAGATTAGACTAAACGGAGAATACATCAACCTTCAGGATGATTTACACATCGCTTCGTTGGTACGCCTCACAGCTCCGGTGACCATTCCACAAAACTCACTAATAATAACCAAAGGTCGTGTAAAGGGATCAGACTACATTCGTCCCGGACAGACAGTAGAAATTGCACCGTTGCTGGATGAAGATATAAACGATGATCTACTGATATTCATTACTGAGGGCATTGCAGAAATTACAAGCTCCCGAGATATCCCCATCATGATCGTAAATACCTCAGGAAAAACATCATCCATTGCGAGAGGCGCGATAATTGCAAAAGTTAATCTTCCCCCCCCCCCCCCCCAATAAACAAAGAGGCCAGACAAAACTGCACAAATGGAGATAAAACAGACATCAACAATAGATATAGCCAGAGAGAACCAGAGATCAACTATAAATATTGCCGGAGAGAATCAGAGATCAACAATATATATTGCCATAGAGAATCAGAGAGCAACAATAGATATTGCCGGAGACAACCAGAGATCAACAATACATATTGCCAGAGACAATCTGAGAACATTAATAGATATTGCCGTAGACAACCAGAGAGCAACAATAGATATTGCCGGAGAAAACCAGAAAGCAACAATAAATATTGCCAGAGAAAATCAGAGAGATCACTGGACCATTTTCATGAAAGAGGAGTGAAATGTCAAACACAAAGATCAAATACAAGTATGCATAAGGACATAAAAACAAATACCGAAGACAGATTACCACAGTTGTTGGACACCTTACATACTTCAGCCCAACACCAACAACGGCTCACCGCTTTTGTGAAAAAACATCACGATGTCTTTGCTTTAAATGATTTGGAATTGGGTCGTACATCAACAGTCCAAATGGATATTAATACCACTACCGAAGAGCCTATTAGCCTAAAACCTTACCACACCCCACTCAAACACAGAGAGATAGTAGAACGATCCATTAATGAGATGCTATCAGCTGGCATCATTGAACGTTCCATATCACCATGGTCGTCACCTATCGTCATAGTTGGGAAGAAGGATGGATCGAATAGATTCTGCTGCGATTATCGCGCTTTGAACGGAATCACAAAGACAATCTCCTACCCACTACCCAGAATTGATGACATTCTCGCGACCTTTGGCAACTCGAGATACTTTACCACCTTAGACGCTAGGTCAGGGTTCTGGTGTATCCCCATGACACCGGAGGCTAAACAGAAGTCCACATTTACTACAAACATGGGCAGTTACGCATGGAATGTCATGCCTTTTGGCCTCAAGGGAAGCCCGGCAACTTATATGTCATTGATGGATGAGGTGTTGAAGGAGATGCAACATTTCGCACTCGCGTATATCGATGACATATTAATTCATACAGCAGGAACCATTGAGGACCATCTTCATAAAGTGGAACTAGTATTTGACAGGTTCAGGAAACACCAAATCAAACTCAAGTTAAGCAAATGTGAGTTTCTCAAAGAAGAAACAAAATATTTGGGTTTTGTTATAAATGCTGATGGAATACGTCCAGACGAAGATAAGGTTAAGGCTATCAGAGAAATGCCGAGTCCCACTACAGTACGGCAGGTGAGAGGTTTCATTGGGTGCATTGGGTACTACAGACGCCACATAATTAACTTCTCCCGTGCGGCTACGCCCCTGATAGAACTGACAAAAAAGTATGCTTGATTTAAATGGACTCCTGAATGCCAGAAATCATTCGAATACCTGAAGGATGCATTGACTACAATCCCCTTACTTGCTCACCCAAACACATCCAAACCCATGGTATTATATACCGACGCCTCGGACAACGCCATTGGTGCATGTTTGGTCCAACCCATCACATTAAACGAAAAACCAATTTGGCCTGAAATCCCCAATGAGAAACCTATCGCGTTTCTTTCGCATGCTCTATCTAAGTCCCAAAAGAGATGGTCGACGATAGAGAAGGAAGCATACGCGATCCATTATGCAATACAGAAATTTGATTTTTATGTACGAGGAACCAGGCTCATAATCAGGACGGATCATCAACCCCTAGTCAATTGGCTCTCTAAGACACATGAACAACCTAAGAAACTGCAGACATGGTCCATTAACCTCCAATCCTACGATACCATCATAGAGTTCATCCCCGGAACAATGAACACATGTGCAGATCTGTTATCTAGGATTCCATATGTGGAGAGTAAAACGCAGAACACTACAGTGAAAGAAGAACCATCCACATCGACGGAAATTGATGATAATACAAAACAAATTAATGTTGTTACCTCCAACCAACATGACATATCTGAAAACACACAGAGGTCTGAATCACAATCAAACCCAGACAGTGATCCAGATGGCTTCCACATGGCAAGTGAGCAGAAGAAAGATCCAGACATAACAAAACTCATGAAACAAGCTCAAGAAAACCCAAACAGATTTCCAACGCTTACGATCCAAGATGAAGTATTGTACCATATTGACCCCAAACAAGACGGACAGCTACAGAAATACATACCGAAACACCTAGTACCATTGGTTTTGTCTCAATTTCATGATAACAATGGTCACGTTGGGAGAGACAAGACATTAGATATCATTAGACGACGACACTATTGGACTTCACTATACAGAGATGTCACTGAATATGTTCACACATGCAGAATCTGTAAAATGCGAAATATGAAACCATCAAGAGCACCACTCCAAGCAATGCAAGCAGAACATTTCCCAATGGCGACAGTCAGCATAGATATATCGGGACCATATCCCATCACACAGTCAGGGAACCGATATATCTTGCACATAGTAGACCAGTATTCAGTATGGCCGGAATGTTACCCTCTCAAAAACATCACATCTGAAACAGTTACAGAATATTTTATCCAAGAATTCTTACCAAGACATGGTTGTCCCAGACGCATCATATCTGATAACGGCAAACAGTTCGTTGGGAATCCCTTAAAAGCAATGCTTCAGAGGTTCAACATTACCCATACTACCACGAGTTATTATCACCCTCAGTCGAATGGCAGAAATGAACGCCTACACTCAACCATGCATGATGTTCTCGCGAAGTATATCAGTGGAAATACACAGTATTGGGATATTTACATCAACCAAGCATTGGAGGCCATTAGAGTGAATATAAACGACACTACTGGTATGTCGCCATTTTATATGCTCTATGGAAGAGAACCCTCTTTTCCCCTGGATAATATGTTACAACCCCAACGTAAATATGTAGGTGAAGACCCCATAGAACAGATTTTAAGAGAGAAATTCAAAGTTCACCAAATAGCACATAAGAATACTGCGAAAGCATTTGTAAAGAAACAGAAACAACACGACAAGAATGTCAAGCTTGAAAGCTTTAACGTAGGAGACAGAGTGTACTACCGAAAGAATGTCCGTGATAACAAATTGGATGCCCGCTGGCTGGACGGCTTCAAAATTCTAGATAAGACAACTGTCGTGTGAAATTCTAATCCACATATATAAATTATCAGGTAAATGTAAAGCCTAACACATAAATGCAATAAAAGGAAAGAAGAATGGTAAAGAACAGTGCTGTCACAATGATTGTACTCGAGATCCCCCTTTTTATGCTTCGTCTGCATATTCTCACGCTTTCACGTTGATAGTAAATGCCTACTGCATCAATACACGCTTTCTACAATAACACGTGTACTGCATTTCTAAGAAAAACCTTGAGATACGCAAGCTGATTAATGACCTAAAGTAATACTAGCATTAATTACACTACGTTACCATAAACGAACGGACAGATGGACTTAGGATAGAAAGAAAGGGAGGGCTGAAAGCAGGAACGCATGCCACACTAAACACGCGTCTCGCGATATAAAATTAATGCCATTCTACGCTTAGGCTTGAAACACTAACTTTTTTTCAAATAGACAGTGATAAAAAAACACTACAAATACGAGAGTTAGGTTTTAAAAACTTAAAAAATGCTTATTGGGAAACATGACATTCTACTGGTTTACGTTTGAAAACATGACAGTACCCAGATACCACATCGTATCGAAGTGAACGGGAGGTAGAAGAAATTACATATTTTGAACGCAGCCACTTAGCCCCATTAAATTTATATATTTGGGTTCCTTAGGACTTGCTGACAAATAATATGTTAAGTGTTACGCAAATAGTCTAGGAATTAACAAATTATAGCCAAAAGAAAATAGTGAGGGTGTCAGACAACACCAAAATCAGAATCGCTCAGTGGCAGATTTTGAAACCACCATTGTTAGGGAAATAGGTCACCATGTAAAATCCTATTTGATTGGATAGAAGTAAATGTAAGGCTAAACACGATTAGTCGGGCTATAAATGCTACTTCTTTGTTGTTAGGGAAACGTGAGTAGGAGTACTTTTTTGAAAAGCTGTGTAAACATGGCACGATTGGTTAGACCCGCCAATATAGGCATTTAGAAGCGTCAGTTCAGCACCACATTTTGAAATAAACTTTCTAAAGCAACAGGGCGTTGAGATTCGGCTTATATTTTTCTAAATAAAAGCCTGAGACAGCGGCAGGTCGGATTTTGTGCCATAATTTGTGCCATTATTCATCACCAGTCAACGTATCTGTGTATTATTTCCATGAATTGTGGTAAGGCTTGATATATTCAATATCTTTTTAATGAAAATTGAATGTAAATTGATAATTTATGTCTGTATATATGTGTGGTTCAGTAGCGAACAAGAGGCAAGGCCTATATAGTGCTCCAACCTGAACAGAAGGTGTCGGAGAAAAGTAAAACTGCATGGAATTGCCAAACAGTACACTGACACCTATCTTATTGACTAGAAAGAACTAATGCTGGAATTGCAGAGGCGTAGTAACCATTTAGGAGGAGAATACTGGTGAAAATTGTTTCAGATGAAGATAGCAGTTGGCATACCGCTCTGAACTCAGTGTTTGTTATGTATTGTGTTAAGTCTGGAAATAGATTATAAATTAGTTATGAAATAGGAGGTACAACCTTCTTGTTTCAGGGACCGTGGTCCTAGAGTTATTGAGCAGCACCTGGTCTGATCTTTACTGAATCTAGAGGCTGACAGCATACTCTTGGGTCCAGATAGCAACCAGTGAGGTGTCTCCAGAACCCAGGAAGCAATCGAGCAGAGGAGTCTTTTCCTGCCGTCATCACGAAAGTTAAGCTTATGTGGCCAGAGCTCAGCATTATGTGTCCCCCTCAAAACTGACTTTATAATAAAACAGAGGGACAATCCATTGTTTAAATTGATAGGAACTGTGACTTTTTCCCCATACTATTTCCAAGATAAACAAACACTGGAAGTCATGATGACAAATAATAAGATAGCTTGAAAAACAAAACCAGTATTACCTCATAGTACCACTACAAAACTGACACACATAAGATAATACTAATAAAATATGTCAATACAAGGTTCATATTTATAAATTATGTACATATAATTGTGATTACATTTGATTGCGATTCCTGGTTCACTGTGTAGTTGAATCAGGATATCCATTAGTGAAAGTAATTAATACATATATATTTGAAACTTTACTAATGACTCATTTAAGATAGTCTTATAGAATGTTAAATGTGTGTGAGTGTCACAGTGTTGTCAAGTGTGGTGGAATAAATTAAATCGTTTATCTGTCTGTTGTTGTTGTGACTTACACTTCATCATTTACATAACCCTAGACATTTAACGTAGCCATCACAATATTCCAGAATAACTCTGACTGAGGTATAAATGTGGTAGCAAGTAAGGTCATCTGTAAAACACTACACATATTAAATACAGATACCTTCACAGCTGATCTCAGTCAGTACACGAAGTCCCCTATAAATATTTATAACATCCCACTTTACCACATATATTGGGGTCTCGCTCCCGGGATATTGAACTTTCTCCTATTATATATATTGGGAATAATAAGAATTAAAAGGTATCCTTGGGTGGAAATAAATAAAGTTGAGCTCTCAGTGCCTGTGGTGTCCTTGGATAAGTAATTACAGATTGCATTGTTTAGTTAGACATTACATACAATTACCTGTTAGAAAATGGCAGACCTGGCCAAATTTCGATCTGCTGCTGTGCAGACTGCAAAAGAGTTGGAACTGGACGGGCAAGTTATGATTACTTATGTCACTACGGAATGTGACAAATATATTGAACGGGAAGAAAGAAGATTAGAAAAAGAGGCCGAAAGAAAGTTAGAGGCTGAGACTAAGAGGTTGCAATTTGAGGCTGAGACTAAGAGGTTGCAGATTGAGGCTGAGGCTAAGAAATTGGAAAGAGAAGAGAAGAAATTAGCTGCAGAAAGAGAGGAAAGAAGATTGACTGCAGAGAGGGAAGCAGAAAAGGAGGAGAAGAGATTACAAAGGGAACATGAGTTACGACTAAGGGAGTTTGAGTTTCAAGGCCATGCTCCTGAAAATGGTGCCAGTCCCTTTACCTCTGATGCCACTAATAGTCAGGGAGCCTCAACCTCAGCTATGAACTTTCATTTAGATCATTTTGTTGAGAAAGACGATGATATCGAGAGCTACCTAAATAGATATGAACTATTAGCTACCACATATGGGTTAGAGAGAGAAAGGTGGAGCTTAAAGTTATCTCAAGGGCTTCGTGGGGCAGCTTATGAAGTTTTTGCCAAAATGAACAGAGGTGATCAAGAAAATTATGACATGCTAAAGCAGGCTCTTTTGTTAAGATATGAAAAGAACGCAGAATTTTATAGGAAAAAATTTAGGAATGCTAAACTACTGTCAGGTGAAACCTATCACCAGTTCTCTGCACGGATAGAGACATACTTGGAGAAATGGACTTCTCTGGGGAAAACCCAAGATCTTAAGGAAATGATCCTTATAGAACAATTAAGAGAGTCCATGGCTCCAGACCTGAGAAAGTTTCTCATGGAACAAGGTGCAGAGAGGCTGGGTGAGTTGCTAAATGTTGCAGAAAGGTATCAAGCAGCTCAGGCAGAGGTATCAGGTAATAAAAAGAAACAGGTGGATAATTTTAAGGCACCACAGAACTTTAATAAATTTGATCCTAGAGATCAAAACAAAGGTAAGCACCAGTTTGATAGGCCACGGTATGACAATAAAAATAAAACCCCACAATTCGATGAAAGGAAATATGATGAAAGAAAATCTTACAACCAAGGAAAGAGATGGTGTAAAAATTGTAAGATGAACAATCATGACACTGACCGTTGCAGAAGGAACCCTATAGTTATGGCCACCCTTCAGGTCAGGTCGACCTCAAGAAAGGAGGAGGATATTATGCTAAATACCACTCCAGAAGAGATGCGGAAGGCACAGGCTGGGGATAAGACCCTCAAGCCTTGTTTCAGGAAATTGGCAACTTGTCATACAACTCCAGGCAAGGGAGATTTTTACATGAAAAACAAGTTGATTTACAGGAAGGCCGGAACTAGATCCCATGGTCACGGACAGTTGGTTCTTCCAAAGAGATATAGGGCAGACTTAATAAGGAGCCTACATGTGAAACAAGATGGGAACCATGAGAAAATTGGTACCATCATCCAAAAGGTGGCTCACAATTATTATTGGCCCAAGGCAAGGTGGGACATTGAGAATTTTGTAGAAAGGTGTAGCATAGCACATGAGGGAACACCCACAAGTGGGAACATTGATCAGGACCTGGACACGCCACGGGGCAACCTTAGGCCTGACAATACAAAGAAATATAAATTAGATAAAGTGGACCAAATGGAATGGGAAGCCCCTTTTCACGGACAAGCTTCAATTAACTGTTTTACAATGGCCACGATGCAGCGAGTGCAAAAAGATGTCTTACCCCAGGATAAGCCGAAACTCCCTCAATCGGACTTATGTAAACTGGAGGAAGAGGATGTAGAGAGGAAATCTCTCATCAAGAATTCTAAGTGGGGAGAAAGCCCCAAGAAAAAAATTGGTAGCGGTCGTTTTGTGCATGATAATTCTGGGAAGAAAAATCATCACTATAGCGCTTCTAGTGGAAGAGACCATACCGGTGCATGGACAAATAGGTCCACAAAATTAAAGGTCCATATGTAACGCTGTTAAGAACGTGGACCGATGAAAAGGCAGAGGAAAATATTACATCCTCATACCAATATGTGAATGAGCTGACCACTCGTTTAAAAACTGGCTGGAAACTTGCCAATGAAAATTTGAGACAAGCCAGGAAGAAACATGCTGCCTATTATAACAGGAAAGCTAAAGACAGAGATTTGGCTGTGGGAGAGAAGGTACTGCTTCTTCTGCCCGGTAGTCAGAATAAGTTACAAATTGGATGGCAAGGTCCATATACAGTTCTAGAGAAGGTGTCTAGAACCAATTATAAGATAGATAAGAAGGGGAAAGAAAAAATATATCATGTGAATCTCCTGAAGAAATACTTGGAAAGAGAAAAATCAGGAAGAGACACACTTGTTGACCTTGTCCATTGCCATGGAGATGAAAAAGGAACCACTTTCATCATTTGAATATCTATTACATCCCTGTGAGACAGCGGCACTGGTGAAAATCAGTAAACATTTAACGAAAAATCAGAAAGAGAGAGTGCAACAGATTCTAGATAATCATACAGAGGTGTTAACAGACCGACCAGGGCATACAAACTTATTGGAATATGGTATGAAACTGATAGACCCCACACCTGTCTGTATGAAACCCTATTCGATTCCTTTTGCTAAGGAGAAAGCTTTGAAGGAAGAGATAGACTATTTGTTGAAGGAAGGAATTATTTCACACAGTGAATCTTCGTATAGTTCCAGTGTTGTACTCTTAAGGAAGCCCTCTGGAGAACATAGACTCTGTATAGATTACAGGAGACTGAATGCTATTACAGAAGGACAGGTGGATCCATTGCCGGATACAAATCAGTTGTTTGCCAGGCTTAATAAAGCTAAATATTTCTCAAAAGTGGATCTGAGTAAAGGATACTATCAGATTCCAGTAAAGCCTGAAGTTAGACCATACCTAGCGTTTAGTACCTCAGAGGGACACTATGAGTTTAACAGATTGCCATTTGGATTGAAGAATGCACCTAGTGTCTTCTCTAGAATGATGACAAAATTATTGGACCCTCTGAATAACCCATGCATCACAAATTGCATGGATGATATCCTTATAGCAACAGAAACATTTGAGGAACACATTGACTCTCTGAACATGCTGTTTAATCGACTTAGAGAAGCGAATTTAACAGCCCGACCAACCAAATGTTGCGTTGGATGTAAAGAATTAGAATTCTTGGGACACACAGTTTATCAGGGAAACATGACCCCTGACCCAAAGAATTTAGAGAAACTAAAGAAAGCCCCGAGACCACAAACCAAGAAAGACGTGAGATCCTTTGTCTCATTATGTGGTTTCTACCAAAAGTATATCAAAAACTTTAATTCCATATGTGCACCGTTAACTGATTTGACACGTAAAGGAAATCCAGATCGAATTACATGGACACCACAATGTGAATTGGCTTATCAGGAATTGAAGGAAAAGCTTACAAGCAAACCTATTTTGAAATTACCTGACTTAAGTCAAGAATTCATAGTAAGAACAGATGCCAGCAATATTGGGTTAGGTGCGACTCTACTACAGAAATCAGATGCATTGGATGGGGAATTAAGCCCAGTGGCATATGCTAGCAGAAAGTTGAATAAAGCTGAAACCAATTACTCAACTAGCGAAAAAGAATGTCTTGCAGTAATATGGGCGATAAAGAAATTCAATATTTATCTGTATGGGAAGGCATTTAAGTTGCAAACGGATCACAAACCCTTGTCGTTTCTAGCGCAGGCTAGACATGAAAATTCTAGATTACTCCGTTGGTCATTACTGATGCAGCCATATGAGTTTTGCATAGAGTATATAAGTTGAAAAACAAATCTGGGAGCCGATTTTTTAAGCCGCCATCCGTGTGATGAGAATCACCCTAAGCCCCAGGAAAGATAATAAATTTCTCTATGTGTATATAGAATTATAAACTGACATATAACGTCTGTTTTAAGTGGGGAGAATTTGTCGTGTGAAATTCTAATCCACATATATAAATTATCAGGTAAATGTAAAGCCTAACACATAAATGCAATAAAAGGAAAGAAGAATGGTAAAGAACAGTGCTGTCACAATGATTGTACTCGAGATCCCCCTTTTTATGCTTCGTCTGCATATTCTCACGCTTTCACGTTGATAGTAAATGCCTACTGCATCAATACACGCTTTCTACAATAACACGTGTACTGCATTTCTAAGAAAAACCTTGAGATACGCAAGCTGATTAATGACCTAAATTAATACTAGCATTAATTACACTACGTTACCATAAACGAACGGACAGATGGACTTAGGATAGAAAGAAAGGGAGGGCTGAAAGCAGGAACGCATGCCACACTAAACACGCGTCTCGCGATATAAAATTAATGCCATTCTACGCTTAGGCTTGAAACACTAACTTTTTTTCAAATAGACAGTGATAAAAAAACACTACAAATACGAGAGTTAGGTTTTAAAAACTTAAAAAATGCTTATTGGGAAACATGACATTCTACTGGTTTACGTTTGAAAACATGACAGTACCCAGACACCACATCGTATCGAAGTGAACGGGAGGTAGAAGAAATTACATATTTTGAACGCAGCCACTTAGCCCCATTAAATTTATATATTTGGGTTCCTTAGGACTTGCTGACCAATAATATGTTAAGTGTTACGCAAATAGGTTAGGAATTAACAAATTATAGCCAAAAGAAAATAGTGAGGGTGTCAGACAACACCAAAATCAGAATCGCTCAGTGGCAGATTTTGAAACCACCATTGTTAGGGAAATAGGTCACCATGTAAAATCCTATTTGATTGGATAGAAGTAAATGTAAGGCTAAACACGATTAGTCGGGCTATAAATGCTACTTCTTTGTTGTTAGGGAAACGTGAGTAGGAGTACTTTTTTGAAAAGCTGTGTAAACATGGCACGATTGGTTAGACCCGCCAATATAGGCATTTAGAAGCGTCAGTTCAGCACCACATTTTGAAATAAAATTTCTAAAGCAACAGGGCGTTGAGATTCGGCTTATATTTTTCTAAATAAAAGCCTGAGACAGCGGCAGGTCGGATTTTGTGCCATAATTTGTGCCATTATTCATCACCAGTCAACGTATCTGTGTATTATTTCCATGAATTGTGGTAAGGCTTGATATATTCAATATCTTTTTAATGAAAATTGAATGTAAATTGATAATTTATGTCTGTATATATGTGTGGTTCAGTAGCGAACAAGAGGCAAGGCCTATATAGTGCTCCAACCTGAACAGAAGGTGTCGGAGAAAAGTAAAACTGCATGGAATTGCCAAACAGTACACTGACACCTATCTTATTGACTAGAAAGAACTAATGCTGGAATTGCAGAGGCGTAGTAACCATTTAGGAGGAGAATACTGGTGAAAATTGTTTCAGATGAAGATAGCAGTTGGCATACCGCTCTGAACTCAGTGTTTGTTATGTATTGTGTTAAGTCTGGAAATAGATTATAAATTAGTTATGAAATAGGAGGTACAACCTTCTTGTTTCAGGGACCGTGGTCCTAGAGTTATTGAGCAGCACCTGGTCTGAGCTTTACTGAATCTAGAGGCTGACAGCATACTCTTGGGTCCAGATAGCAACCAGTGAGGTGTCTCCAGAACCCAGGAAGCAATCGAGCAGAGGAGTCTTTTCCTGCCGTCATCACGAAAGTTAAGCTTACGTGGCCAGAGCTCAGCATTATGTGTCCCCCTCAAAACTGACTTTATAATAAAACAGAGGGACAATCCATTGTTTAAATTGATAGGAACTGTGACTTTTTCCCCATACTATTTCCAAGATAAACAAACACTGGAAGTCATGATGACAAATAATAAGATAGCTTGAAAAACAAAACCAGTATTACCTCATAGTACCACTACAAAACTGACACACATAAGATAATACTAATAAAATATGTCAATACAAGGTTCATATTTATAAATTATGTACATATAATTGTGATTACATTTGATTGTGATTCCTGGTTCACTGTGTAGTTGAATCAGGATATCCATTAGTGAAAGTAATTAATACATATATATTTGAAACTTTACTAATGACTCATTTAAGATAGTCTTATAGAATGTTAAATGTGTGTGAGTGTCACAGTGTTGTCAAGTGTGGTGGAATAAATTAAATTGTTTATCTGTCTGTTGTTGTTGTGACTTACAGTTCATCATTTACATAACCCTAGACATTTAACGTAGCCATCACAATATTCCAGAATAACTCTGACTGAGGTATAAATGTGGTAGCAAGTAAGGTCATCTGTAAAACACTACACATATTAAATACAGATACCTTCACAGCTGATCTCAGTCAGTACACGAAGTCCCCTATAAATATTTATAACATCCCACTTTACCACAACAACCCCGACTAATTACAAAATCTGGAACGAAGAAAGAAATATCTTTACCAAGGCCCATGTCATGCAAATAAAAAAAGATGATCATCGACCCATTATACCACCTACAGAGACCACAAATGGGCCAATAGGAAAAGCTACATTATATTATCAACCATCCAGCACCACGTCAGAGTCTAGCACAGACAACGATGTTTCAGTAGCACAACAGCACACCTCTAAAAACGACCAATTTCGTGAAGCAGTCAACAGAATGAGACAATATAGAAGCACATCCGACAGTGAAGACGACATTCCCCCCGCTGAGTTACGCGAAAGACTAGAATATCGAAATACCAGGTTACAGGCCGAGCAAGTTAATCCAGAACATACTGACACCAGGATAGATTCATGCCAGCCTATTATACAACAAACATACTATAGAAATGAACAACCCTCAACAAGCAACTACCACTCTGATGAACAGTCGGATAGTGAAGACGAGACGCCCCCACAGGTCATTCAAAGTAGGGCAATTCACAACAATCAGCATATTGATGATAATGATACTCGACACACAGCACCGGCTAATGAAGAAAACACACACATCACTACATGCACACTTGAGGAAGATATTATTCTTCCATCATCTCCATTGAGACACGATTCTGACCTGGATACAGCAGATCCCGAGAGTGACCATGAAAGTATGAACAGTCCAAACCACACTGACTTTCGCACATCAATGAAGCGCCCATATTCTGGCTCAACAGATGACTCCCCACCGTTAACAAAATGTGTGCAGTTACCTCAAGAGCAAGTACGTATGAAATTGCGAAGAAAACGCAGACAGCCCCACAACACGCAGCATGAGGTGCACCATTTCAATACTACTTCATACTTACCCTCGACAACTGCAGCCACCACCCACTCGACAGTGCGAAATACGCCATCCTCTTGTGATCAACGATTGACAAAAGCTACCTTGAGGGACATCGCCAAGTTCCTCATGTCAACGTTCGTAAACGTCCAGTTCAACGATTATTAGTTTATTGGAGAATCAATCTTCTCTAATAACAAAAAGGTACTCACCCAGCTATAGTACCCAACGAGTGCTCTCTCTACAAATAGCACTCTTCCTCGTTACCCCCATCATCTAAAGTCACTAGTGTCCATTTTTTTTTTTTTTGGTAGGAAATTTTATTTTTTCAGAAAGATGTCAGCCTCAGTCAAGACCCTGCTGATGATACTGATGATAGTGATAATTATGACATCTGCAACACCCACATATACTAACAAGTTATTATGGCGTGACGCCACTGTGTTTTAATGTTATATAATTATTTCACATTCTTCGCCAACATGAACTGTCATTAGGACTACATCTTTTACACCGCTATGTCAAGAAATTGAAGAACTTTTGCAAACATTCTATAACACTATATTATCCAGGTTAAACAGAACTTTAAATTATCTCAGTTCTCTAGTTATACAAAAAATTTTTTTACAAGTGTTAGGTACGAAATCTTTATGATTAGAAGAGTACCCAATGTACAAATTACACCACTTTTGCCTTTGTTTATAATAGGACTTATGCTTTACAACAGTTTTAATTTTTTTTCCCCTTTTTGGTGAATCTTGTGACAAAATCAAACACACTATATGCACACACATATTTTTCCTTTTTGACACATCAGAGATTTTTTAAAAATGTGTTAACTCACCGCTTTCCTTTTGTGTTATGGAAAAGCCGTTTTATTATGTTCAATCGCATCGAGCATGTATTTTGGCGATTTTTTTTTCCCTTAATGATGCTTTTTACAACCTGAATGATCGTATATGGCTTCTCACGTTATTCAAGCCGACGACCCTTTCTCACAGATATATGACAAATCAGACGTCAAATTTATTCTTCCCTATACATCCAAAGGCTTTTTCATCTCCTGTCATCTCCATCAAAGACGGAGCGTTTCTAAATCGATGCTCCTTTCCGAGCAGTCAAAATACTCAACATGAATTTACCTATGTTAACGTGTCTATCAAATTCTATAAATACTTCTTCGTAGTCTGGGAAACACCCCTTCTCGCATTCCTGAATCCAGTGAGACACACCAGAGGTCATGACCCGACACACTAGAGTGTCAGGACTATTGATTTTGCTTAGCATAATTGGTGTTTTAAATTTTAAGCTGTTTTGTGTATAAATACCATGTGTACAAGAAGATGAAATGTCCACAGCGGACATCGGTAAAAGATAATGAGGACATTGTTACCCCCCACCCCCCCGGACACAGTTAACGCCCCTAAGACCCCCGAGTACATTCCCATTACTGACATTCGTTCCCCTCTGTTGAGGATTGTTTCGGGGTCTGCAAGCTTGTGAATGTCTGCAGCATTCGCATGGTTGCACCACGAACCACTTCAGCTGAATGAGTACTGGAAAATCGCGCACAATCCTCAACACCCTCCCACGGTGATAAACCATACTCCGTCATTTATCCCAATATACACCCCACTCCACTAAATAACTGAGACATATATATTTTCACCTAAATTTGACTTGGTGATATGCGAGTATTTTGCAAGGTGGGTAAAACTTATATGCTAATCAACACAGTTCGCGGATTGGCGAAATACTACATTGTTACATGCAAACCATGACGATTTCATGGGAAATCGCTAACATGATAACGGATATGTTCACATGTTGATAAACCTTGAATTGAGAAATAAACATCACATATTGATGTACCTGTATTTTTCTGACCATTTGTCACGTTGTAAGCGGAACGCTACAGTATATTTTCTTGACATCTTGTTGTCCATTATACCTTGTATTGAGAAATAAACATCACATATTGATGTACCTGTATTTTTCCCGACCATTTGTCACGTTGTAAGCGGAACGCTACAGTATATTTTCTTGACAAATTGTTGTCCATTATTATGACCTTGCATTTGTATGCAGATTTTATATTTGATGACGAACCTATAAACAGTTTGGTACTTGGTTCATGGTAACTGAGATAGTTCATACTCCAACACCCGATAGTTTTTTGTATCGGTATAGTTGTCCTCCCTCATAGTAACGACTATTACATAGGTTGGAGATTAGAGACATTTTTAAATAAATACTTTGTAACTCCATGTAACCAGATTAATAATGCTATATTTATATTTTACGACGAACACATAAACAGTTCACCAAACTTGTCCAGATTTTTGGTGTTTAAGAACCATATACATCCTGGTAAATCACTGACCACAGTGGCAGGATTGGGGTCGCCTGTATCATATGATTGTATTATATTTACCACGTTCTATGCGTCCCACGGTCTGATGTTTGACCATTAGTTCTATGCTGTTAGGCTGATATTCGTCGCAGCTACTATATTTAAGATTGTTAAATACTTAATGAATATTAGTCAATTCTGTTAAATATTGCCAAAGTATGTTTTTGTTTTGTTTTTATTTGTGTTGTTTGCACAACCCATGAAAATCGTATGCGGTTATATATATTTTTTTTAATGTTATCATTAAGTATGTTATCATTATGGTGATGACTAACGCACAGCATTGTTCATATTGATATTGTTAAGAAGTAGTGTACATCAATACTGTTCAATGGCGAAATGTAATAACAAATTTATGTATCCCCCGTTTTACGCATTATAAATATACTGCGATCACTCGTTTTACGAACATTTTTTTTTTATAATTATTTTTTCCCCTCTCTCTAAGGGACCCTACCAATTGGTTAGTCGTTTATAACAATCACTAGCATGAGGTACTTAGATGATAGTACGCAAATGTCTCCCTCTGGGATACATTTGTGTGGCCAGGGACGTATGTGACCGCTTGACCTTTCACGCTAGCTTTGTCCCTACTACTTCACGCTAAGCATTTATGCGTGCTATAAGATGCTACATGTAAGAATGACAGACCTTAAAAGCAAATAAGACGTTTTTACACAAAACGCAGTATTCATTCAAAGTTCAGTTTGCTCTGGCAGGGCAAACGTAGGTCAGTCCCAGATAATAATGAATAGGTTTTATAAGCGCGAAAGTGGGAAATGAATGTTTGTGTGATCTGGTTTTTTAAAAATCCTATTGTTAAGTAGGAAAAGATCACACATGTGAAAATAAAGTCGAAATAACAGAATGTCGTGTGCAAAAAGGTCGAAAAGCTGAGAAGAGGAGTGCAAATGTTAATTATTGTGTCGTGTGAAAAAAGGACGGGTCGTGTGAAAAAAGGCGGGAAAAAAGAAGAAAGAGTATAAATAGAAGAGTTGTGGGCGATAGGCAGCGATTTCAGGACTTATGATTCCAAGGATACCATGATTTTAGACTAGAGGATTTTTATTGATAGCGTTAGGAGAACTTCGTCTTTGAGGATACCAAGACACGTTTTTGAGTAAACAAATCAGTAAATTATTTCTTGTGGATATACATATATTATTCTATCTGGATGTACCTATATTATTCAGTTGGATTACATATTTTTTTCATATCGGATAACCAATCATCATTGTGAAATTTACAGTGTTTGTCTAATTACATCAATAAACTCTAATTGAATTTTTCTACATTGCTGTTTGTGGAACTTTACAATAATTTCTTGTGGATATACGTTGTTGTGCTGAAACTGTTTTGCTTATCACCAAACTCAAAGGGAAGAACATTCCTGGGTTGAAAAAATATAACAAAAGGTCAAGTATTACGATCTCTGGCAGAACGCCAGTTAGCACTTGAACCACCACAACATATGAAGGATTAACTCTGACTACATAAAATCAATATAACTACTAGTGCCGTATAAACATACACGGCCACAATACGATGATGCAGCCTGCCTTTGCGTCGGGTTTTCAACACGTTTCCCACATGTGAATAATCATGTTGTGCCACTAGTGTTTCTATTTTTTCCCGACTTTAAATTTTCCGGGAGTCAGAAGGACTATTTGGATATTTCCCAGAAGTAAATAAATAAATAAAATAATATATATCTATATATATATGTGACGGTGCGAAGACGATGTGTGAAGGAGAATTAGGATTTATGTGTAATGTTGTCGTTACTCTCTCTGGCCTACTTTCACACACGTTCCGCAGTCACAGAAAAACGCTTGATGACAGGGGTCCCACTTTTATTAATGAAACCCTATCAGGTAGCACAAGAATCATACAGAAACAATGTTGTCCGCAAGTTTACTTTGAAGACAATTCCTAAGCAACACCATATAACCAAGCTATTTAGGTAACACCATCTAATAACCCAGCACAGACTGCTGGACTCTCTCAATGTCGTCAGTTCTCTTAGCACAGACGCAACATATGCGTATCAAATCCTCTACCTCACTGGTGTATCGTATCGAGGTTGCATACCGCACATGGAAGACGATCTGGCTTCCTTTCAACTCTGACTCGACTCTCTCACTGTTTCAGTTTAAATCTACATATCCCCAACCCTGTACCACATGATAGCTACGTCAAAATGTCAGGGAAAGCTCCACCCATTCCTCTAGGGAGCAAATCGGGAGTCCTATGCTCAGTATGGATGACATAAGATCACATATTAGCAAAGATTATCTTTCCAGACGCCCACAATTCAAGTTCCGCTCACTGGTCGTTACATTCCCACGATATCTCTTGCCTGGAGTCACACCTCACGGTTTCGTGCTCAACAAGGTGTGTTCTCAGACAGCGCCAGGATGTCTAACAACAGAGGTCTGTCTCCCACGCCTCACACGTCCGTCTTCTTCACGGATGGCAAAAGTGTGTTTCGTTTAAATTGCCCATTACCGGGTGAGAATGCCAACATGAGCACAAATTCACACCGTAGACTAGATCGGCAACAATTATGCCGTCTTTCTGGCCACACCGTCACATGTTCCGGTTTAAGACGAGTTTCCTCTTCTGAACGTTGGCCGCTTTTCTTGGCGCCCTTAGGGTAACAGTTGTCACGGCCATCTCTTGGCCTGCACACAGAAGGCAACCTCGATGTGTCGGTACGTTTGGAGAGGGCGCTCTTTGCGGGACAAACCGATATCAAGTGCTCTGGGGACTTACACTGAAAACATCGCTTCGGAAGCGGGCCCCGAGGGCACTTGGCTGCCATGTGGTCTTAAAAGTCTCCACAGTTGTAGCATCTTATTTTTCTAGGCTTCCTCTGTGCCATGGGTCGCCTCCTGCTACCCTTACATTCCTGGCCGCCAATGCCGCATACAAAGACCGCTTCAATGCCCTGAACAGATGGTTTGCTGTCAAATTCTACTCTCTCATTTCTCTCCAGACTACGGAATCCCTTTCTGAAAATTTTAGTGTGATGTACAAATACATCAACATCTCCATCATCCGGTGTAATAAATCCCCATCCTTTGTCGACATTATACCACTTGCAAAATCCTTGCCGTCTTTTTGGTGCATCTGTGTTTTTACTTACCTCTAAATCACTGCGTTCACTATCAACTGCATGACTCTCACATACAAGAAGGTCTAGTTGAGGTTCCTGCGGACACACCTCCTCGTCTTGCGTTGGCTGTTCCCGCGGACACACCTCCTCGTCTTGCGTTGGCTATTCCCGCGGACACACCTCCTCGTTTTGCGTTGGCTGTTCCCGCGGCTGGCATGGTGCTTTCTTTCTCTGCACCTCCTCTTGTGCTGGCGAACTGGCCTGTGACATCTGTGCTAACTGGAACTTTAGAAGAGATAATTCTGCTTTGAGTGCCTCCTTTTCATTCTGATCTTCTGCACTTGCTATCTGCACCAGTGTCTCTGGCTTCTTGGCTTCACAGAAAACAGCACATTCCCTAGGCCCCTGACTCACGGCCTGGAAATTCCTGGTCATCTCACTGACTAGTGGTCGGTCACCTGAAACTGCTACAGGCCACAACATCGAAGAGAAGACAAGAGCAAGCAATAAAATAAGAGACACTTTCTATTTATTATTGTAATATTATAATAATTGTTTTCTTTCCATCTGTTTTTGCACTGTATTTTGCTAGGTTAGGTCTAGAGCGGTGATGTCAACTCAATGCGCAGACGCAACATGCCAGTCAGAGCCTGGGAGCGCTTCGACAGCTGGAGGTGGCTCCCGTGAAGAAATACTCACACCAGGAAAGAACCAGAGCGATGAGCATGTGAGGGTGATATACGTGATGGTGCCGGAGGTAAGACGATTTGGTGAAAAGCCATGCCCCACTTGGCAAGAGTTTGTGAAGGAGGTAAACGCTGCATGGAAGGTAGGGCCCTTAACTGTAGAAGATAAGTTAAACATTGTGTGGAATAATGTTACACCAGTGGTCTCTAGGGAACTACGGATACGTGGCGGAGCCAAGGCCAGCCCTGAGAAGTTGCTCGAAATTGTTGAAGAAGCCTACAGCGAGCGACGACTAGTCAATGAGATGACCAGGGATTTCTTTGCCATGAGTCAGGGGCCTGTATTATCAGTAATGGAATTCTCTCACATGTTGCATGAATTATTTCTGAGATTGAATGCAACGCGCGTGAAGAAAGGCTTGGCTCCCGCAGACCAATCCATGCTCAAGGATCATTTTATTGCCCAGCTTAGTAATGATCTGAGCAGGGCATTTGTGAAGGAACATGTGCTAAAGAATCCTGATGTCTCATTTAGGGAAGTTAGGGACTATGCCCTTTTCTGGGAAGGCAAAAAGCATGATGCACCAGTGCAGGTAGCCAGTGTGAAAGCTCACAATGAAGAGGAGGCACTCAAATCAGAAGTAGCTAGTCTAAAGTCCCAGATAGCACAGCTAGCACACAGTATGGCGCCAGCACAAAAGGAGACGCGAAGAAAAAGGAAACAGTGCCAGCCGTGTGAAAACCTAGAGCAGAACCAAGGTTTGGATCAACTGGAACCAAAACTAGACCTTCCTGCAGGAGAGAGCTGAGAAGTAGCCAGATCGTTCTTGTGCAAAACTCGCCTCGTACGATAACCAACTGAGGTTTGGGTTTTTGCATAGTTGCGTCTGTGCTAAGAGAACTAACGACATAGAGAGAGTCCAGCAGTCTGTGCTGGGTTATTAGATGGTGTTACCTAAATAGCTTGGTTATATGGTGTTGCTTAGGAATTGTCTTCAAAGTAAACTTGCGGACAACATTGTTTCTGTATGATTCTTGTGCTACCTGATAGGGTTTCATTAATAAAAGTGGGACCCCTGTCATCAAGAGTTTTTCTGTGACTGCGAAACGTGTGTGAAAGTAGGCCAGAGAGAATGACGACAACATTACACACAAATCCTTATTCTCCTTCACACATCGTCTTCGCACCGTCATATATATATATATATATATATATATATATATATATATATATATATATATATATATATATATATATATATATATATATATATATATATATATATATATAATCACCAAAAGGTTTAAGGTGAAACAAATTATAAAATGTACGATCGATTTAAAAATAACATGATTTATTTAATAATTATGTTGTTTTTTGTTTTGTTTTTTTATACATTAACTTTGGAGGAAAATAAGTAATTGATAGATTTAACTAAAAGTCTGTTTCAAAATTTTTTAAGCTAAATTCAAAGTTAATTTTTTAAAATTTTTCTTTTTTTCAAAGTTTTATGGTTAATATTGCTTTAAAAAGGATGTTCAAATTAGTTGTTCGATTCCAATTGGCTTCAAAGTTTTTTTTTCTTTTCTGTGATTGACTTGTGTTTTCTCATTACTTTGATTCATTTTATTCAAGTCCAGTCTCATTTCATCTTCTCTGATAATTTCCATTGACAAATTATCATAATTTTTATTTATTTCTCCCCATTCTTCATATTCGCTTGTTTTCATTGCCGATGACGAGATGCCCCCTAAGAATGTGTTCATTAATTCTTCTGTGAAAGAGCACAAAGACGTTTTTTTGAAAAGATAGAAAATTGTATTATCTTTTTATGCTCTCCGGATTTAGGAGGAACATGAGGAGGGTAGTAATTTTCTTCTCTCATCGTTATTTGACCGTTTTTAGAAGACCTTCATGAATTTCTTCGGCTGTACGGTTACTTGACTTAAATAATTTTTTATTTCAATTAGAATTAGAAAACAGAGAAAGATAAAAAAAATATTTAGCTCAACTTTTGTATCCAAGCTGGCCTAAACTGTGTTGATTAGCAGCGAATTGTTTCTTGTTTTAACATGATCAATTCATGCGTCAAACAAAATACAAGCTTAAATAAGCGAGAAGAGGTGTGTGTTTCGTAAATACATTTAATTATACGATTTTTATTAATAAAAATAATTTTTCGAATTTTCCCGGACTACGTCCATTTTGTCCCGGGACTCGACTAATCAAAACTGTCTCTACATTCCTGGGAATTTCATCCCAGGAAATCCCAAACCAGAAACCCCAATGACTATTCGATCCGTGAAATGTTGGACAAACAACTCGAAGGTTGATACACCAAGATGCACCACGTGAAAGTGCGTCACGGTCTACGATAAAGGTCTAACCCTAGAATTCACGACAGAGGAGCATGAATTCCTTTGCAATCCTCTGTGAGCCCTTAAATTCACTAAACAAACAGTCACAACTCACTCTAAGTACGCAGTCCAGTACAGCCTATCACAGTAGGTGCAGATGACAACAAACGTGTTCGCGTCGATAGATAACGCATCATCAATGAACAGAGCCGTACATAGTATGGTGAAGTTTTGCTTGCTCAGGAACCCGCCGAACATAGAGTTCAAAGCAGCGTGTAGGTTCTGGAAATACAAAGATACTATTGTAATGTGATTGTGTAACAATTTGTAACGCCAACGCTTTCCTACTACAGTGAGGACGAAATCACGTGACCGTGCAATGCTCAGATGCATAAACAAAGATCTTCTTCTTCTTCTTCGTTCACCCTCAGATAACAATTTGAATAAGTTCAAAGAAAGCAGTGGTCAGCCTGAGGCTGTTGATTGAAGCAGATGTTCGGCAGTCATTTTATCGGTGCCACAATAGTTCCTATCTTTAATTTGTTGAATAGATGGTATCTCAATCTGTTATGACCCGTCCGAAGTCTGAAGATTACCACTTGTTCACTTCTGCTGAGCTGGTAATACGTATCATTTTGTGTGTGGCCTGGATGCTCTTCTTCCCATTTGTGCCTGTACCTGCGCTTGATAAAACTCTTGGACTCCTCATAGGTTATTGTTAAAGTCATATTTGGTATATTAATCTTTTATGATAAAAAAAGAAGGGAATTAATCATTAAGACTTGTTGTCAGGTCGGGTTGTTGTTATCTCGCCTGAACAGCGCGGTAGTCAGCTGTTGATTTGTTTAAAAGTGCAATCTAGTATTTACTTGTATGTTCTAAGAAGAAAACGTGTAATCACTACTAACATCTCTGCGCCGAGTTACCGCGTGAGATGTATTTTGATTAGGAATGTTTTGAACTGAGCAGTCGCTC
Organism: Oreohelix idahoensis; assembly: GCA_024509875.1. Classification (NCBI taxonomy): domain Eukaryota; kingdom Metazoa; phylum Mollusca; class Gastropoda; order Stylommatophora; family Oreohelicidae; genus Oreohelix; species Oreohelix idahoensis. The sequence goes on from JAMPIV010010599.1 coordinate 194,266, forward strand.
GCTAACCCGAGAGATGTGTTGTGAACTGTACTGAGCGATAGGGCTCGTAACAGTGTGTTCCTAGCGAGTGAAGGGGAAAGAGATTTTTTTAGCGATGTTCTCGATGTGTACCAGAGGATATTCTTGGTACCGGCATTTTTTATGCTTATGGGATATATGTGATTATCCGGCAGATGTATGTGTGTTGTTTATGACTGCAGTGGACGCAGTCCCTTTTGAGTATAATGGATAGTAATGGCCATATTAACAGTGTTGTTTATGACTGCAGTGGACGCAGTCCCTTTTGAGTATAATGGATAGTAATGGCCATATTAACAGTGTTGTTTATGACTGCAGTGGACGCAGTCCCTTTTGAGTATAATGGATAGTAATGGCCATATTAACAGTGTTGTTTATGACTGCAGTGGACGCAGTCCCTTTTGAGTATAATGGATAGTAATGGCCGTATTAACAGTGTTGTTTATGACTGCAGTGGACGCAGTCCCTTTTGAGTATAATGGATAGTAATGGCCATATTAACAGTGTTGTTTATGACTGCAGTGGACGCAGTCCCTTTTGAGTATAATGGATAGTAATGGCCATATTAACAGTGTTGTTTATGACTGCAGTGGACGCAGTCCCTTTTGAGTATAATGGATAGTAATGGCCGTATTAACAGTGTTGTTTATGACTGCAGTGGACGCAGTCCCTTTTGAGTATAATGGATAGTAATGGCCGTATTAACAGTGTTGTTTATGACTGCAGTGGACGCAGTCCCTTTTGAGTATAATGGATAGTGATGGTCGTATTAACAGTGATGTTTATGACTGCAGTGGACGCAGTCCCTGTTGGAGTATTGATGCTATTCGATGCAATGTAAACTGTCTCTCGTCTGTGTTGTGTCGTGAATAAAGTGTTCGAAACGTCACCAGTTGTTTAACATTCGATGACTTCTACGTGTGTTACGATGTGGTGAGTAACTGTACACACATATCTGAAAAATGTCTACACAGTGACAGAACACCAACAGTACTCATTGACATAAATAATAAAACAGCATATATATCATTGATGGCCGATATAACATTGTGAATATAAAGGAACACTATATAACATTTGGTGGTTTTCAGTCTCAACGGGAATTTACACCTATGAAATTCGCGTTAATAGCCCTGTGTGGGCGTGGCCAATTAAAATTAGACATTTAACATTGATTGCTGATGTTAATCGCATTTATCTACGTACTAGAACTTGGATTATTAATAACCATCTACAACTGCAGAAGGATTTCAAGTTCGCATTTACGGTTGTTCAACACGGGTGCTTCATGTACACGATTTGGCAGTTTCCAGTTCCAGTTGTCCTGTGCGGTGTACGAGCATAGACCATTCTGTATCCAGTACGTGAAGTGAGAGGGGTCAAGCTCCAGTGACTTTCTGCGGTGTATTGTTTTCATCAGCGGACTGTGTGATACCTACCGTTTTGTCGGGCAGAAAGTTCTGGATTATTTACAGTTGACAAGATAAGTGGGTTTTTGTTGTGAAAACTGTACCACTTTATGTCTGTCAAAAAGCCTTCCGAAATTGTGCATTATTGTCCTATTAAGTGTTTTATGTTGAACATTTTGTGTTTCATGTAGAATTATGAAGATAACATCCCAGTTTACCCAGGGCTTCATAAGGTTCTGTAGGAGTTAGTTTGTTTCAATTAAGCGATTATTCCGGTAAAAGGATACAAACATTGCCGTAGGTTAGGTCACTAGTTGTCTCTTGGGACAATTATTGTTTAGGTGTGACGTAACGTTTCATTGTTGTTATTGTTGTATTTTTCTTTGTTCCTTAGTTTATTGATTAATTTGTTTGTCGGTGTCTTTCTCTTTTCCCTATCTTTCATTTTTTATACACATTTTCGTTTATACACTGTGCTGTTTCTTGTCTTGTTAATATTTGCAGTTATCATTACATGCTATGTAACATTATTTGCTTTAGTTCCGCTGTACTGTTCAGTTGATTTCTGCAAACGTTTTTTTCGTTTGTTTTCTTGTATCTTGTCTTTGTAACTGTTATTCTTTTTGTTTATATCATATGTTGGTTGTTTGTGATTTATTGGAGGACTTTATGCATATGTGATTAAGGCTATGTGATAATATTGACACACTTCATAGTGATATAAATTTATCTCTCATACTGATGTAACAAAAGTTCTATACGCAAGAACTTGTGGTATTATGGTATACAGAGATGGTTAGATATTTTCAATCTTATGAAGAAATATTTAGTTCGTAAGCTGGAAAAGGAATTATCTAAACTTTAAGGGACATAAACTGATAATAATTATAAGTGGTGAATATATATAGTGGAATTGGTGATTGAACCACTATGGATTCTGAGATAGATCCTGAGGATATGGATCCTATATTGCAATATATATTTGATGGAGGTAAATATTGTGAAAGATTGCGAGGCCCACAGCTGGAAGGATTTGTGATGGACCGTTTTTTTGGTTGATGTGGCATGGGCCCTAAGGTTTTTTGCTGAGGATACATTTCATTCCGTTCCTCACTTAATGATGGCTAGGCATTTGGCGGATTTGGTGCATTACCTTCGGGTATTTTTGCACAAGAATACTGAGTCTAAACACGATTTTATGACGGAGGTGATACACGATATAATTCACAACGACATTCCTAACAATCACAAACAGGAGTTACAAGATGAGGGGTTAAAAGACATAATTTATAATGATATTCTTCATGACCAGAAAAAACATTTAGAAGAGGAGGAGCGTATGAAAGTCATCAAGCGAAGTGCACTACAGGAAAGGGAAAATTTCTTAGAAAATATTGCTAAAGAGAGCGAATTACAGGAAACAGTATCGAGACTTACAGATGATTTAAAGGAATCAAACACAGAACTTACTAAAGTAAAAGCAGCGTTAGATTCTGCATTGAGCAAAATCAAAGATTTGGAAATTCAAGTGGATTATAAATATGGAGAAGTTAGTAATCTCAAGCAGCAACTTCAGGAAAAGAAAGAGAGGTGTGGAAAATTAGAAGCTGAGACAATTGACCGTGATAGGTCTTATACAGAGACGCTTCTTGATTTATTGAGTAAAGTGAATTCTTGTATGGAAGAAGAGATGTATACTGTTGTTGCTGTCATTTTCGACGGAGTCATCTGTCAAGTTATTTGCTTATGTTTGTATCATAAGTATAATTGTGTCTTTACCTGCGATGTCAGGTTGATTAGGGGTTGTCTTCCCTTGTTTATTCATTCATTGTGTTTGACCTTTAGGGTCAGAGGTTGTCAGTTCGGGCGTAGGCCTATGGGAAGGTTTTTTAAGCGGGAGTGAGATATACTTCCGGGAAGCCGGGAGGTCCTGTTTTTCTGAAGGGACCAAGAGTCCATTGTTTTTCGGGGAGAATCTTCGAAGTAACTGCTAGGGCAGTTTTCCCCAGTGAATTACACTCAATTCATCATCCGCTCGCACTACACATCTAACAACATGTAAACTGTCTTGGGCCAGTGATCACCTCAACAAAGAGAAAAAGACAGTTACAACTGTATTTCCGAATGAAGTTGAGGAGCTAATGAATAATGAGAATAATGAAGTTGAAACACAGCAACTAAAGGTAGATAAGGGAAATGATGAAGAAGAGACATTAGAAATGTTAATGGCTGAGAAGGAGAAAATGATTAAGGTCGAGAATTTACTGGTGGAGGAAAGTGACAAAAGGTTGACACTTGAGAATTTAAACAACAAATTGGGTGAAGAGATTTCACTTCAAAAGGTGGAGATCAGTGAATTAAGAAACAGGGTGAATAGATTGGTAGATATTATTTTAGACTGCAACGTGTTGTCTCCTTTCAATGTTGACAGTGGTAGACAGAAAGTTGATTATCAACATGTCTTAAAGGCACAGAGTCAGCAACAGACACTCAGCGCAAACACTAACAGTAAACATAGTAGTCGAAAATCCCTGCGCGGAAAATACAATTTTTCACGCACCAGTGATGCTAATATTACTGATTCTTGGCGACATGCCAACAAAAGAAATTCTACTGGTACATTCGGTACTGTAGATAACAAGAAAAACTGTGAGAAATTTCAAGGCAAAAATTATAATACCAACCATAAATCTACTAGTGGAAATTCCCATAATGTCATAACTAATGACAAAGTTAGTCGTACTTGTGCCCGAAATAATACTAAGTGTGTTGGTAACCACAATGATTCTATTATTCCTATTCCTGATCAAGGTGTTAAGTATATCACCACAGAAAAGATTAGAAACAGTGTTGTTAGGAAAGATAATCCAGATCTCGAACAGTATCAAAGGAGTGTACAAAATTGTAATTCTTCTTTGCCAAGAAATCAAAGAAAGGCTAACAGATATCAAAATTCTGGTTCTAAGGATTTTAAAAATTCTAGTGGAAATAACTACTATAGAGATTATCGATCATATGATAATTTTTCTACAAGACAACAAGAGCCATCGGGCAGATATTTTTATCAAAAGAGAAATAATAATGCTTCCAATTATAATAGAAGATCGCATGCTAATTGTGCCCAACAAAAACCTAAGGTTATTATTAATAAAGGTAATAATAAGATTGGTAGTCTTTCTAATACTACTACTTGTTTTCGCTACCTTGGGTGTAAAACTTTATTTCAGCCTACAGCGACAACGCCCTTGACTGACTGTCAGCTTCTCCCTGAGCATTCCTTGTTGTTCACAAGCGGGGAAGGAAGGTTTATTGACAGCCATGAGGGGGCCGGAGATTCTCACAACCACGGGTGATGGTAAAAGTGGCATTAACTTTCGTCTTGCCACATTAAATTTTACAAGTAACTACAGTGAAAATTTTCATTTGTATTTTTTCACAGCGACGGCTTTGCGTTAAAGGTCAGCGCTCATGTGTCGCATGAGATGAGAAAAAATGGATACTACCTTACGCCTTTGTGATTAATGAGGTGAAGTCAGACAGCGTAGAATCCATATTATACGGAGTTGCCCTTTCAAATTAATGGATGATTTCTACACCGAGTTTCTACACCGCGGAAATTGTTTATATTTAATTTTTTGGATAAAATATTACTGTATGAATAATGTATTATTGTATTGTATAGTATGGGGCATTATATGGCGTTGCATCAAATAATGTGTATGTTCATAATTATGCACTATTGCATGCCCATATCTTTTCCGTGTGACTGTGTTTTTGATTACGCGCCAGTGCATTGCATGCTATTTTTACTCTATGGTGATTTCGATAGACATGATGCACGTATTATGATTGGAATCTGGTGTAGCGTATCGGTCTGTAGTAACTTGTCTTTATTGTTTGATGAATTAGTGGACTGTTGGTATTTACACTCCAGTCAATGTCCTTTGACCGATCTATGCCATTTGTGTTTGACCTTAGCGTTACGTTCAGAGGTTTGGAGTCATAGTGAAGATTCATTAAATATTAACGTGCTTTTGCAACAGTGATTGCTAGTACAATTTACTATGCATAATGAGTTTGCCAGCCCTATGCACAAACTCATTAGCTACGAGGGTTCCTAAGTATTTTTGTTCACTGAATTTATACTTCTTTCTTGTATTTTGGATGTCATGTCTAATTAAGATATTAGCACATACAGAGATTGTGTTAATTAACTGTTATGTTCTGTAATGTAATTTTGGAACATAATTTGTATGTATCAGAGTTGATTATGTAATTTTAGAAACAGATTGTGAAACACTGATTTTTTTTTTTTAGAGCATGATACTTATGAATTTATATAATTTGATCTTCTTACCAGTTAAAAATTCAACATTTTCATTCAACAGTATGGATATTTTTTGAAACCATAACATAATTTTTTATAGAACATTTTCGTATTTCATTGTATCAGGAGATTGTAGATTTCTTTATAGTGTATTGCTATTAAGTTGAGAAACGCACAAGTTTACAGCTAAAGAACATTAATAGCTCAGCTGAACGTAATTATCAGCCTAAAGTAACTTAAAGGCATTAAGTCAAAATACATTATATTATGCTTATATATGTGCAAGTTGTTATGCAGATAACAGGGTATATTTTTTCCATGTGTTTTTCGGTGTCGAATTTGATTTAAACTAGTATTCGCGTATTGTGCGTTTACTTAAGGATCGGTTTTTTTGTTTTTTTTGTGTTAGAGATTACATGTATTTTTTTTCTTTATTAAACCTGATTGCATTTTTGATCTATTAATGATAGCGGTAAACTACTTATAAAAAAACAATACTATTTTTATGAAACTTAATTGTTACGAAATATTTTTGTATTGTACTTTTTTTTCCCCTGACATTGAATTTTTTTTCTGTGCCCAACGCTCGATTGTGCGCTAGGGGAGTAATATTGTTTAGTGGTGACGGTACATGTAAAAGATGATTTCTCTGATATTAGGAGATTTTTTCTTTTTTTTTCTTTACCTAGCACTTCATTGTGCGTTAGTTGTAATTTATTTATAATGGCGTTATTATTGATCTTATGTTAATGATATCTATGTGATACCGGCTAGATTTGCTGGTTTCTCACTGAATGTAATTAAACGTTAATGTTATTATGTCTTTGAAACCACCGCTGATAACGGCGCTAAGTCTAAATGTTATATAATCTCTGTTTACACCCACTGTTGCGAGTGTAGTGGTTTGGTCTATATCATCGCCACGCAGGCTAATTTAATATATGTGTGCTGCTGTCCTGTCACTGTGTCTGGAATGTTGACCTGGGTGTGTGTTGATATGTTCGCACACCACAGTACGTACATAAGAGTACATTCAGGAGTCAAAAAGGGTTGCAAACGACTAGAACAGTTCGATACTGTTTATTCCGTACAACACAGACACGATGACATAAATGACACACATTCGACAGCAAAACACGAATCATATAATTTCCACATTGCATTAAATATATATAATACGGCCTGTCCACATCCTGGCCTAAACAGTACTTCAATACTCAATAAAGCCTGCACCACACGGCAGCTATAATAATGTTCATATGGCCTAAACAGTACTTCAATACTCAATAAAGCCTGCATCACACGGCAGCTCTAATAATCTTCATATGGCCTAAACAGTACTCCAATACTCACTAAAGCCTGCATCACACGGCAGCTATAATAATCTTCATATGGCCTAAACAAATCTTCAATACTCAATAAAGCCTGCACCACACGGCAGCTATAATAATCTTCATATGGCCTAAACAGTACTTCATTACTCCATAAAGCCTGCAACACACGGCAGCTATAATAATCTTCATATGGCCTAAACAGTACTTCATTACTCCATAAAGCCTGCAACACACGGCAGCTATAATAATCTTCATATGGCCTAAACAGTACTTCATTACTCCATAAAGCCTGCAACACACGGCAGCTATAATAATCTTCATATGGCCTAAACAGTACTTCATTACTCCATAAAGCCTGCAACACACGGCAGCTATAATAATCTTCATATGGCCTAAACAGTACTTCATTACTCCATAAAGCCTGCAACACACGGCAGCTATAATAATCTTCATATGGCCTAAACAGTACTGCATTACTCAATAAAGCCTGCAACACACGGCAGCTATAATAATCTTCATATGGCCTAAACAGTCTTCACTGCAGTTTATCAAATAGGCTGTACACACAGCGAAATATATAAGTCGACATTTTCTCAAATCCTACGTAGGCATACATTATCCAAAAACACTGGGACTCGACCTACACGGTCCACGCCCAAAACACAACTCCCTAAATCACACACTAGTCCCACCAAAAAACCCGTCACGAGATTCGGTTGTCTTGAACACCGTTCTCGATAACACATGCAGACTAGCGAGCTATTCACATAACTCAAAACAGTACAGAATAAATACATTAAACAGCGTTCACACGCTTATCTGTACTCTGTCACCCGAAAAATAGGAAAAGATAATTCTATCCTAAAGTCAAACAAGTATCCGCTTAATCAAGCGTTGCAACTCGAAATTTAATATGTCTAAAAAACCATTCTAAAGATTACTTCCCCTTCCATAAGTTCCACCTGCAACAGTTACCACCCGCTCCGGGGAAAAAAATGATTCTATCATTTTTTTTGAAAAAATTAACTCCCAAAAACGAAAAATTTAGAAGACAATTAAGCTCTAACGTATGCCTACAAAAATATCTTATTTTAAATCAAATTATATCTAAAACAAATATCAGCATTAAAGTGTAAAGTAGCCATAAAAGCATACAGCATAATCAGCTAAGTATAAAAAAGTAATTAGCTAAATATACAAATATGATCAGTTTCAGTTCCAAAATTAAGTTACGTATATTTAGTACAAACCAAACCGAAAACAACCAATCGAAAGAGAAAACACAAGATCAATCAAAAGAAGAATGATCTGTAAAAAAGGAAAGTAAGAACTCAACAATACCATATACTCATAATTAAGTTGGACAATTACATGTAAAATAAATACAACTATCAAAAGTAGATATGTTATATCAAGTCATATAACCACTCCAACAATACAAAGAATAGAGGTATAAGTGTTGAAAGAAGACAAAGTATACAAATAGAATCAAGTAAAACGAAGATGAGGTACGAAAGTATAAACAAGATATGAAATCCATACCGAAAAGACAACAGAAAAGAAGGAATGAAATGAAGAATAGTTACCAAAGACAGATAGAAAGCAAAGGCACGAACGCAAAGAAAGTCAATAACAGTATATACTAATAACTGTTTTGATCAGATAACCTATTCAAAAAAAAAATATATAAACATGATCGAAAGGCACAACACAAAATATCAAAGTATATCTATACTAATACCATCAAAAAATAATTTATAACTAAACAAAAGCTAATAAGTAATTTAACTAAGTTATAAGAGTTATACAAAACTAACATAAATAAATTATAGGCATCGAACAAACAAGTAATAGCATTACTATAACTAATACGACCAACGCACAATCAAGCGCTAAAAATAAAAAATACATCATAATAAAAAACAACTTTTTACAAGAACTAATCAAACTACATATCAATGATATCACGAAGTCAAATGCTGGGCACACACAACAAAAAATTACAATGCCAAAAAAAAAAAAAAATCATTTTTTTCAACAGTACCGTACAAACATATTTTTTTACGATAAGTTACATAAAAACAGTATTTAATTTTTAAGTAATTCAGTAATACTTTAAGTAAAGCCTAATAATGAAATCAATATTTTAACAAAATGAGTGAAATATAAAACAAAAATCCTATCTCGAAGGAACCTTTAAATCAACACATGTAAATTTAATTTATCCTTTAAGTTCTTTCTGCTGACAATTACGTTCAGCTCCGTACAATGCTATTTAGGTATAACTCTATCTCTTACTCAAATCGATAAGATATACATTATAAATAAATCTACACTTTGTTGTTACTATGAAATATAAAAAAGGTTCTATAAAAAATATCTACAAAAAATAAGTTTTTTTTAAAAAAAAAAATAATCTGCTAAGAAAATAATCTACATGTCTGACTGGCAAGAAAATCAAGTTCTGGAAAAATCGAAGTTTCACAAAAAGTTAACAAATCCAAATACAAGATCATGTATGATACATGCAAGCTATTTTCCAAAATTACATTTCACAACATACCAGATAATACACATCTTCTCTGTATGTTCTATATATTAATTAATCATGACATCAAAACATGAGAAAAATATAAATTAAGTGAATAACGAACACTCAGGATTATCTAAAAGTAACCACTACATCAACACAATAAATGAGTTTGTGCAATCTCATCATGTACAAAACTATCCTAAACAACACAGTTGCAAAAATTCTAAGTTGAACAGAGTAGTATAAAGGATAATAATTACATACTACACATTATCAACACAATAATATATAAATAGCATAAAAATGTATTAATACATCATCAAAATACAGACATATAAATAACAATAAAAAAAAATTATGGCAATCAAATGATGCATAGAAATAATCATGACAACAAAATTATATGTTATTTCAAAACAACAACATGTCATGTACTAATATAGAATAAAAAAATTTTTACTATCTTCACATAAAAAAAAAAAAAAATCAGACGCGAAGTCTCCCACTCTCTTGTAAACATGCTTGACCTTCAGAAAGTAACCATCAGTTGCTATTTAGACGCTGACAGGTTTCGGTTGACTACTCGAGCGGAAAGTTGACTCACATTTCTGACCGTCAATATGTCACAGAAGCCTTGACCCTTATCGCAACGTAGCTTCTGTCAACAAATACAAATGAAAATTTCCATTTTACTCAATAGTGAAATTTAATGAAAAAAAAAAAAATAGAAATCACATTTACAATTACCCAGTACCGGCTTGTGTAAAAACCCGGTCTCTTCACGATGTCACTAGCTCTCTCTATCACATGTAGATATCATAGAATTCTTGGGGACAACATGACCGACCTTGAATGTCGCCGCTGTCTTACGCTGAAACAAAGTCTCACATTCACAACAACAAGTAGAGCAATCAATAGTATTCAAGCATCCACTGTTATTTTTACTCTGTTTACTTTGATTATAAATGACTCTGGGCTCATGTTGAACAAAATTAGCACAATTGCGCTTATTATTTGTTCTACGATCACAATACTTATTATTACCGTTGTCTTGTTTACAAAAAATGACTTTAGTCTTTTGTTTAGGAACATTACTCTGGTGATATAAAGCAACATTTGAAAAGCTATTATCTCTATCATACTTTCCAACATTCTTACAATCAAAACTTTGAGATTTGTTAAATTGTCTACAGTATCTACGAGAGGGAAAATTATTATTTTCTGATCTCCCTTGGTACTGTTTACTCTTGGGGTTATCTCTCTTTCTAGAACTGTTTTTCTTTTCCCTTATGGGAATATATTTACCAATAGTTTCAAACTGACTGTGCTGAGTTTGACAACTGCCAGAAACAATAGTATCTCTATTGTTCCGCATATGGGTTTCATCTTTGGAACAAGTAGTAATAGTCTCAACACCCGCTATTAATTTCTGAGTATTTCCAGTAGTAGACAAATATTTGCTCTTATGAGTCTTGACCTGAAATATATCACCTTTCTTTTCCTGACCAACGAACTGCCTGTTACACTAGAATCTTTGTTGGTCTGACGCCAAGAATTATCACTGGAACTATCAGTAATATTAGAACTTTTAAAGTTGTATTTACCACGATAAGATCTGTCTTTACCATGAATGACATCTCTCTGAGCAAAAAGTATATGGGGCTGACTTTTCGCAACTTTCTGTCTATCATTGTGAACATTGACAGAAGAGCACCTTTTGTTTTTCAAAACCATATCTATTAAGCCAAATATTCTTTCCCTTGCTTCCGCAATTTCAATATCTTTAAGTGAAATCGTTTCACTTAACCTTTTATTTAACTCCTTAACAGCCAAAACTTTGTCGCTTTCTTCTGCTAGCAAATTTTCAATTTTAGCGACCTTCTCTTTCTCAGCCGTCAACTCCACTAAAGTCTCTTTCTCGTACTGTTCTTTATTTGCCCTCAACTGAGTCAACTCTATCTGAAGTGTTTCAGTCTGGACATCATCATTGTTTTTCATAATCTCATTACTCTTCTTGGGGGGTACAATATTCATCTCCCCAATTTGATCACTGAGCATCGCATTATCATTCATCACCTCATGAAGCATTTCTATGTAAGTCTTCTCACAGACATTTCTCTCAACCTTCAATTTCTCATACATCTCTTTCTGTTCTTGAAGTTCCCGCATGAGATTACCTATCTGAGTTTCCAAGTCTTGGACTTTGCTTAAAGTTGAATTTAATGTAGCTTGTGCACTAGAAAGTTCTGAGTTTGATTCAAGTATCTCACTTTTAAGCCTATACACAGTTGCCTGTAGTTCGTTCTCTTTAGCAACACCTTCTAGGAAATTCTCTCTTTGCTGTAGAGCACTTTGTTTGTTTACTTTTGCTTGTTTCTCAATTCTCAATTCCCTTTCCTGCTCATCAGATGTATGGTTGTGGATTATTTTGAACATGCTTTGCATTATATGTCCGTGTTCAAGTTCAATATTCTGTTGCAAAAACACACGAAGGTGCCGTAGCAAATTCACCAAATCCTTAGCCATTATTGAATTACACAGAAGCTTAAAGTTATGTTCAGCAAATAACTCTAGAGATGCCGATACATTAACCAAAAAATCGTCCATGATCCATACTCCAAGTCGTGCACCTCTCAATCCCTTACCATCTCTACCTACCACCAATGCAGACTCCAACATAGGCCTTATATCTGTAGGGCACATATCACGATCCATGGTGATTCACTTACTTAATCAACTATATATAGTAATCACTTATAGTTATGACAAATTACTGTCGCAAAAGGTTTGACAATTACCCTTCCAGCTCACAAAGTTAACTATTTGTCAAGAAATGAGCTTATTCATCAATTCTGTATCACCAATTCCTTTTTATAGCACCTTTATCAAGTCACATCATTATCAGGAAAATCGACATATGTCAACAGCCATTAACACCTATGCATCAAATCTTAATCATATGTCAAATTAGACATAAACAACAATAATAACAAAATGAGCAATTAGGGAGGCCTAGCGACATATATGAAGTGACACAATTTACACAAGACACAATCACTTATCTTGTCAATGATCCCGCTTCTTTTCCGCCACGATACTGGATATCACATAGACTGCTAAAACCTCCACTGCGGGAAAGCACTGGAACTTGATTCGCTTGTCTTCAGGTAATTTCGTCAATATGATATGTGCTTAACAATGCACACGTTGACAGGAACCATAATACAGCACACACTGCCCCTCTTGACTCTTCTGTAGTCTGAAATGTACACGGCAACTCCGTGTATCATAACATCTTGAACTTGTGATGGTGATAACTGGCACAGGTAACTCGAATATTGCAGAAATCTGTGACAACCCGTACAAATGCTGGTACAAATACTGTCCAAGTCTAATTGAACTTCCTTGACCACTGCAGACGTTGTTGTAGTCTATAGGCACGAAATAGGACGTCAATTGCTACTGTTGTAAAGTTGCATACTACCAAATAAAGCGTGCGTTGTTTCTCAAATGCGCCACCCACGCAGATAATATTTAGGTCACAGTTCTGAAGTACACCAGATTCAAGCCACGCCTACATAAGGCTAATTATAACACAGTCAAGTGTTCTACACTCTTGTCACGTGAAAGTCATATGTATTATTTCCAACTTGTAGTGACTGATCCTCTAGATATGTTATGGTCTGGTGGACAAAATTTGCTTCATATTATCCTCTTGCTTCAAGTACATATCACTGTAGAGGTAACAATTTCTTAATCGTATACGCCACCCAGGCACATCTTAAATCATATCCAATGATACAAAACTACGCCACTTAGGCTATCGACGCGAATAGTCGTAGATGTCAGATCCTGTTAACTGAAAACCACCAACTGATACCGACTAGATTTTGCTGGTTTCTCACTGAATGTAATTAAACGTTAATGTTATTATGTCTTTGAAACCACCGCTGATAACGGCGCTAAGTCTAAATGTTATATAATCTCTGTTTACACCCACTGTTGCGAGTGTAGTGGTTTGGTCTATATCATCGCCACGCAGGCTAATTTAATATATGTGTGCTGCTGTCCTGTCACTGTGTCTGGAATGTTGACCTGGGTGTGTGTTGATATGTTCGCACACCACAGTACGTACATAAGAGTACATTCAGGAGTCAAAAAGGGTTGCAAACGACTAGAACAGTTCGATACTGTTTATTCCGTACAACACAGACACGATGACATAAATGACACACATTCGACAGCAAAACACGAATCATATAATTTCCACATTGCATTAAATATATATAATACGGCCTGTCCACATCCTGGCCTAAACAGTACTTCAATACTCAATAAAGCCTGCACCACACGGCAGCTATAATAATGTTCATATGGCCTAAACAGTACTTCAATACTCAATAAAGCCTGCATCACACGGCAGCTCTAATAATCTTCATATGGCCTAAACAGTACTCCAATACTCACTAAAGCCTGCATCACACGGCAGCTATAATAATCTTCATATGGCCTAAACAAATCTTCAATACTCAATAAAGCCTGCACCACACGGCAGCTATAATAATCTTCATATGGCCTAAACAGTACTTCATTACTCCATAAAGCCTGCAACACACGGCAGCTATAATAATCTTCATATGGCCTAAACAGTACTTCATTACTCCATAAAGCCTGCAACACACGGCAGCTATAATAATCTTCATATGGCCTAAACAGTACTTCATTACTCCATAAAGCCTGCAACACACGGCAGCTATAATAATCTTCATATGGCCTAAACAGTACTTCATTACTCCATAAAGCCTGCAACACACGGCAGCTATATAATCTTCATATGGCCTAAACAGTACTTCATTACTCCATAAAGCCTGCAACACACGGCAGCTATAATAATCTTCATATGGCCTAAACAGTACTGCATTACTCAATAAAGCCTGCAACACACGGCAGCTATAATAATCTTCATATGGCCTAAACAGTCTTCACTGCAGTTTATCAAATAGGCTGTACACACAGCGAAATATATAAGTCGACATTTTCTCAAATCCTACGTAGGCATACATTATCCAAAAACACTGGGACTCGACCTACACGGTCCACGCCCAAAACACAACTCCCTAAATCACACACTAGTCCCACCAAAAAACCCGTCACGAGATTCGGTTGTCTTGAACACCGTTCTCGATAACACATGCAGACTAGCGAGCTATTCACATAACTCAAAACAGTACAGAATAAATACATTAAACAGCGTTCACACGCTTATCTGTACTCTGTCACCCGAAAAATAGGAAAAGATAATTCTATCCTAAAGTCAAACAAGTATCCGCTTAATCAAGCGTTGCAACTCGAAATTTAATATGTCTAAAAAACCATTCTAAAGATTACTTCCCCTTCCATATGATATTTCTTTTCTCGTTGGACAATATGACTTTACATACGTTGATTTTTGTAACTAGATATTAGATCTTTATCGACCCCCCTTATTTTGTCGATGTAATATTCAAAAAATGATAGAATCATTTTTTTTCCCGGGGGGCGGTGTAGATGTTAAAGTCATATTTGGTATATTAATCTTTTATGATAAAAAAAGAAGGGAATTAATCATTAAGACTTGTTGTCAGGTCGGGTTATTGTTATCTCGCCTGAACAGCGCGGTAGTCAGCTGTTGATTTGTTTAAAAGTGCAATCTAGTATTTACTTGTATGTTCTAAGAAGAAAACGTGTAATCACTACTAACATCTCTGCGGCGAGTTACCGCGTGAGATGTATTTTGATTGGGAATGTTTTGAACTGAGCAGTCGCTCGCTAACCCGAGAGATGTGTTGTGAACTGTACTGAGCGATAGGGCTCGTAACAGTGTGTTCCTAGCGAGTGAAGGGGAAAGAGATTTTTTTAGCGATGTTCTCGATGTGTACCAGAGGATATTCTTGGTACCGGCATTTTTTATGCTTATGGGATATATGTGATTATCCGGCAGATGTATGTGTGTTGTTTATGACTGCAGTGGACGCAGTCCCTTTTGAGTATAATGGATAGTAATGGCCATATTAACAGTGTTGTTTATGACTGCAGTGGACGCAGTCCCTTTTGAGTATAATGGATAGTAATGGCCGTATTAACAGTGTTGTTTATGACTGCAGTGGACGCAGTCCCTTTTGAGTATAATGGATAGTAATGGCCGTATTAACAGTGTTGTTTATGACTGCAGTGGACGCAGTCCCTTTTGAGTATAATGGATAGTAATGGCCGTATTAACAGTGTTGTTTATGACTGCAGTGGACGCAGTCTCTTTTGAGTATAATGGATAGTAATGGCCATATTAACAGTGTTGTTTATGACTGCAGTGGACGCAGTCCCTTTTGAGTATAATGGATAGTAATGGCCATATTAACAGTGTTGTTTATGACTGCAGTGGACGCAGTCCCTTTTGAGTATAATGGATAGTAATGGCCGTATTAACAGTGTTGTTTATGACTGCAGTGGACGCAGTCCCTTTTGAGTATAATGGATAGTAATGGCCGTATTAACAGTGTTGTTTATGACTGCAGTGGACGCAGTCCCTTTTGAGTATAATGGATAGTGATGGCCGTATTAACAGTGATGTTTATGACTGCAGTGGACGCAGTCCCTGTTGGAGTATTGATGCTATTCGATGCAATGTAAACTGTCTCTCGTCTGTGTTGTGTCGTGAATAAAGTGTTCGAAACGTCACCAGTCGTTTAACATTCGATGACTTCTACGTGTGTTACGATGTGGTGAGTAACTGTACACACATATCTGAAAACAGTCTACACAGTGACAGAACACCAACAGTACTCATTGACATAAATAATAAAACAGCATATATATCATTGATGGCCGATATAACATTGTGAATATAAAGGAACACTATATAACAGTTATATTTGTATCAAGTTGAGTCTGAGTTACAAAGTAAAACATTAACAAATAATAAGGAAATTGTGAATTATACAACATGGCGTATGCTCCGTCTAGAGCATTATTTTCAGACAATATAAAGGATAACGTAATACATTGTAATGCTAACTTATCGTACAGCAAGAACATCCAGCAATTATTTCTCACAGTCTAATAGTCACCCTCAACCCTAGTTGAACTAAAGATCGTGAGCTGTCAATCAAAGTAATTTGGTTAGATTAAACAACGCAGCACTGGTATTGTAGTTAGCGTTAAGTGCGGGTCATTTTGTATTGTTGTTGAAAACTTGATTGACAGTTTTTAAGTTTTATACCACGGTTTTCACACTGTTGAAGGTCATTCTAGAATTGACAGCCCAAAAACAAAACAATGTATTTGAAAAGTGGTTTTGTTGAATTTATGAGATGTAACTGTAAACAGACGACATCTCGTGGATTTAATTATAAACAGTGGACATGAAAACGACAATTATGACAATAACACCAAAAATCAAAGACAAAGTAATATAATTTGGTAGGACAGCTTATTTATTAATAAGAGAAGGGAATGGAATGTAAATAGAGATAAATTGTATTTAGGAAAATGAATTTGATGTTAATTTTGAGTAATGAACACCTGTGCGTGGGAAAGGGACATTGCATATGAATTATTGATAGTTTGGCATTTGTTTTAAGGAGAATATACGTAGCGGTATATTGCTGGGGCATAATTTGGGCGTGAGAAAGAGATATTAGATTTAAAAGATGCTGAGATCAGCATTTCACGCTGATTTCAGGTTAACAAATCATGAAATCCTGACATTTTTTCATAGAACAACAGAGAAAAACAGGTGCCAAGGACAAACTGAAAGTATAAATTCTAGAATTAGTACAGTCAAAGGGAGAGCTCGGAATCCACCATGTAGGAGTAGACAACAGACAGAAGTGCTGACTTGTAGTTAGAACCAGCTGTTGGTACCCGGCGTGACCCGGTCTTTTCTAGTAACAATTTGGGAAACTTATGTACTCTGGAGCAGAAATGTCCAGCACTACCTACAGCAGTCTTCGTGAGACTCGTCAGCATACTGAGGTAATTAACTTTTAAGTTCTAACTAGTAGTGACCACGTGAGATAGGAGAAAGTAACTTTTGTTTCGTCAAGAGAGTTTATAAAGATGATATTCTTTCGTTTCGACCATTGACTTTATAAAGCTTCAACTAATCTCAGTGTGATGCTAGGCTACTCACTTCTCATGAGAACATTATAGCAAGAGTGCTTCTAACTACTTTTAGAAACGGGGCCATAACAACTTTCGACTTATAGAAGCCACTTTAACCAGATGAGAATTGCAGCACAGAACAATAACTACAGATTTTTTTACAAGAAGCTAGCTCAGTGATTCTCAACCAGCTATTATAAATACTTGATGACGTGACCAAACAGGCAACTTAGGACTTGATATAAACGACTGACGACTTAGAATGTATTCCAGCCTCTAGGAAGACGACTATGAACATTCTATAAATTTTGAGATGCTATTTGATATTTACTTTCAAACCAACGCTTTGTTCTGGGATCTTCCTCAATAAACTTAAGAAAACGTCTGCATCTGTAGTTGATATCGTCCGGCGTACTTTGTGTGATGTCAAGAAGTTGTGTATTCCAATTAACATTGTACATATTATGGTGGTGGTAATGACAAATAACAAGCTGCAAAAGAAAAGCGGGGCTAGTCAGAGAACCTGGTAACTGAGGTTTTCACTCTCCTCTACAAAGTAGTGGGAATCTACATCTGAGACGTATAGCCTTTCGTTCCACTGCAACACAAACCATTGAACAGTTTATTAAACGAAACTTATTCTGAAGAATAAGCAAATCTATATGGCCACTGGACTGTCCCGCTGGCACAATCATTAAATATAAGATGGAACTAAATTTGTGTGCAAGGACCTTGTTACCAACAGATTACTGGTGATAATGTATATTGTTGTTAAAATATTTATCTGTCGGAGGGAAGGTATTTGTTTTTAGAATCAGGATGCTTTCCTGGCCAAAGATATATCACCCATGATTGATTGATACTTTTGTTATATGGGTTATCTCCCCTGGAGATCGAATTTGGCGTATGAATCTGGATTTCGTTAGTCTGTGCCTTGTTGGGCCAGAAAACAGATTGTTCTTGCTTAGGTTTATGCAGGGATGTTTATGGTCCGAGTCTATGTTTACTCTGTGTCTATTTCAGACGATTCGGTCTTATATCGTGATATCTTTGTATGTCTATGTCGGACTATTTTCCTTGTACTGTACTTTGGGGTCAGGTACTTTCGGCGCATGAAGATACGTTAGGGAGTTCTTCGGTGATGAAGGAGCCTGGCGGGATGTCATGTCTTAGACCTGTCCAAAGTTTGTGATCTCTTCGATTTATTATGGGGACGAAGATAGTTTCTTCTAGGATTGTTAAGTCCATGAGTTCCCCAGTGTTGATTCAGTAACGCCAGGAGAGCGTTTGTGTTTGCTAGTGTATTTCCTATGCCAAGGTAAAAGAACTGTTCACTGAACTCTTTCATTCCTAGGCTCAAATGGGCAGACGTCTATATGAATTTACCTATGTCTATATGTCGGGACGACATGTTATCTAGCAGCACTGAATATGTTTATATGCAGCAATTATGAGGACAGAATATGCTGATTCTTGAGGACACATTTGTGTTTATGAACAAAGCTTCTATTGAAGATTTGCTATACATTCGTATAGTGAGCGATGCTCAACAGGGAACCAGAAGCCATTTTGGATCCTAACGTTTTGTCGATCATCAATCAGAGAACGGGGATGCCCCTTATTATCAGGTGATGGTTAAGAGATCACAGTTATAAAGAAAACCCAATATTGGTGGGTTAATATTGTCTTCACATAGATTTGCTGAACTTTACCTAAAGGAATCTTCGCTAGAAAAGAGGTCCTGTTTAGGAGTCATGTTTAAACAGTATTTATTAACTGACATGCTCGGTCAGTAAGGCCTGATGATTGTATTGATAAACAGTGGAAATCTAAGTGCTTGTCTACAGATATTCCATTGCAATGTTATTCAACATGAATGCTAACTTATGATGGTAGACCACTGATCAACAATATGCTATTTATGTCGACCTGTGTTCCTGTAACGATGCTCGTACTGTCTAAGTGTGTACGTCCTATTAAACAGTATGAAACGACCACAGTAGTCCAGCCATCCTTGACTTCCACCTGTGATTGGAGTGAGTGTCCTGTGCACCTGTCGAACTGTCATCCATTCGCGTTTGTCATTATTGATGTCTACACTCACTCATTACATCAGAATATACGCACCTAACAGTACACCTTGTCAGGGCCCCAACAGTCGGTAACCTGACCCATTTACAGAACATTGTGACTGGACGAGCTATATCACAAAAATCAGTCCATACTAATCTGGTGCGAGAAACAAAACCTTTATCAATGTGGTGGCCAGTATGATAAGTTGTTATTCAAAATCATCGTCATCATCAGCTGCCATCTCCACATCGAAGGTTGGCTGCAATGGACCTCCAACGTTTCCTGTTTCTTGTCTCGATCAATGGTGGACTCTAATACACAATTTCCTGCGCATGTCTTGATGTTATTTTCCTTTTTATAGCGTTGCGTTCCATTTACACGTTTACCTTCAACCAGGGCCGAATTAAGAACCCCGGAGGCCCTAGGCCGGTGATTTCCAACCTTTTTTCAGCTCACGGCATACGGAACAAGTTGCTACAATGGTCAAAGCAGACCATCATTTTTTTATAAAGGAGATATTTTATCATTAAAAACGAGTTTTAAAATTGCGTTTAAAAGTTCAATAGCTGAAGCTCTAACCATTGTGTTATTTTTTAACAATAACACTGATCTGGATTTCAAAAGATTTCTCAAATGTATATTCATGTTTGTTATTATTCTAATAATTGAAATGAGATCATTGAAAAGATGACATTTATTTTTATTAAAATCCCATGACGTGTTTCATTGGACAAAAAAAAAAAAAAACCCATTCCTCTTCTTTCTCTGTCACACACCCTCTCTTTTTTTTCTCGATGACATAATGAAAAATCAGGTTTTGAATAAAATAGTTTGCTGTGATGAAAAATGTAGATGTTAGATTTATGTAGTTAACCATTTTGACCGTATTTAAGCCAGAGAAGTTTGCACCAAGGGGAATAATTTTATAATTATAATTCATTTTAAAGAGAACTATCCGCTTGTTATAAAATTTAAAATTGTATGTAATTTATTATCTAAAACTTTCGTAATTTAACAATGCAACTTTTAAAAATTAAGCAATTAATTTTCGATTATAATAATGTAAAACAAATGTTTTAAGATCTTTCATTGCAAACGTTAAAAGTTTTGTATAATTTAAAGCCGTTCACTTTAGAAAGCAGATTGGCAGTATGATAAAAATTACAAGTATGCTTTGGAGTGTATATCTGTACCTGAAAAAATATTAATTTAATAAATGTTTACATGGCATGCAATCATTTAAAATGCTCCGAACTGCAATGAGGTCGCTGGAAACATGAGTGTTTGCAACATAGTAAAGGGGACATTTTCCGCAATTGCAGATAATGTCACGCATATCATTGACAAGGGGACTGCAAGCAAGAAACTGATGCCACTTGAAATTTGACAACTGATGGATGCGGGACCGAAAACTAAGCAAGTCAGATAAGAATACGACAGGTTAAATAATAAAATAATAGACAAATGTAGAGCGGCAAAAGAAGCATGGCTAAACCAGAAGTGCAAAGACAGAATTGCAACACTGAAAAGAAACAACGCGAATTAGTGATTAACAGTGTAATTCTCTGTACGGTAAATGTACAAATAACGGCAAATATATTATAAGAAAATGAATACAGAGGACCACAGAAGTAAAAACAGATCTACATTTTAAGTTTTATAGACTACGCTAATATATTTGACAAAGTGAATCACGAATAAATTATCAAAATGTTATAAAACATAAACATCTGTAGTAAGGACCTGAGAATAACAAAGTACAAGTGTTGGCAACAGACAGCAGCTGTAAGAATCAACAGTCAAACAGACACATTTAAACGGATAAAGAAAAGTGTTAGACAGGGATATGTGCTTTCACCAAATCATTTCAACCTGTACAGTAGTAAAAAAAATGAATTCCACAGAGGACATGCTAGAAATATCAGTCTTCTTCTTCGTTGATCCTTAGCCTCCGACCGTCAAAGCAGTCAGTGGCCATCTCGCCTGGTGGCATCTTTTAGGGCAGCAACAAATTGATTTCACTTTGCTCGGTCGGTGGCCATCCTTCATACAGTGCCCCAACTGTGGTTCATTCTTTGCATCTCAGCCTCCACAGTCCTCCGCCAAGTCGTTTTTGGTCGGCCTCTCTTTCGTTTTCCTTCAGGAATCCATAGCATAGCTGTTATTGTGATGGCATCGGGGTCTCTTCTGAGGACATGGCCAACCCAACTCCAGCGTCTGCCAACTATGATGGTGTGCATATCATCTTGCTTGCTCCGAGTAAGCAGATCTTGGTTGGTGATGGTATTCGGCCAAAAGATTCGGAGAAGTTTTCTTAGGCAGGTTGTGTGAAAAGAGGACAATTTTGACATTTCCTTCTGTTACTCTCCAGCATTCCGCACCATAGAGAAGCACAGAAAGCACACTGCTATGATATAATCTTAATTTTGTGCTTGTGCTGTACTGAGAGGACTTCCAGATGTTTAGGCTATAAAAGGCTGTTATTGCTTTGTTCATTATGTTGTTGATGTCTTTGCTTGCTCCGCCATCTGGTGTTACTATGCATCCTAGGTATGTGAAGGTGTCTGTCTGTTCCAGTTGTTGATTCTTTACTGTTATGGGCTTGGTGTTGCTCACATTGAGTGTCATGACCTCTGTCTTCTTTAGATTGATGTTCAGACCCACCTGCTGGCTATACTTATTAAGTCTATCCGTTTTTTTTTTCTGTATGTGTTGATGTGAATGTGCCAGTAGTGCAATGTCATCTGCATATTCCAGATCTTCCATTGTAGAAAACGTAGTCCATCTTATTCCTTATGGACTGCCCTCTGTTGGTCTGTCGCATCACCCAGTCTATGACTGTTAAAAATAAAGTGGTTGATAATGGGCATCCCTGTCGTACTCCTGTCTTCGCCTCATAGGTTAGGTTGCTCTGCCCTACGCTACACGTAAAGTTGGCATAGAGGCTTTTTATGATTGACACTATGCAGCTTGGCAGCTAGAGGGTAAATATGTGATCTGCACATCTTCTGTTCTTTCTAAATCCCGCTTGTTCTTTCCACAGTTTGTGGTCTACTGCTTTTGACATTCTCTGTATAATTATCCTGCCTAATATTTTGCTGGGAACTGAGAGAAGAGTGATTCCTCTCCAATTATTGCAGTTTGCAAGGTCTCCCTTCTTTGGCAATTTGACAATTATTCCATTGTTCCTGTCGTATTTTGAATCTGTCTAACAACACGGTCATATTTACCGCGCTCACTATAGGATAAATGGACCGATGGAATAGCCAATCAGGACACTTCTTTTCTGGTATGTATAAAGAAACCTTTTTATGTTTGACAGAAAGGGCCTATTCTGTGTACTTGATAGGAAGGAGTTATTTTATTTCTTAAAGAATAACGATATATACAGAGAAATACATAACTATTATAACATCTGGGATATTACTTAATAAGTAGGTACAAAGACGGCCTCATAATAGTAATTTATTTAAAGAGAAAAATTGGTTTTAATGATATTTCTACTTCAGGGAAGCTCCCGATTTAGCTAATTAAAGACTGTATAGATTTAAATGCCATATAATAACTAAACAACAAAGATATAGAAAGATAGAGATAAATTGGCAGTTTAAATATCACTTTAAATAATAAAAAAAGGCCCAGTAATAAGTTAGATATAGAATATTTAAACTTAGTCACTTTATACGGGCCAGCTGAAAAACGCTTAAGTTTTGATTCTGAAACACACATTTGGACCGTGCTTCCGATTGGGCGGACACGGCGCTATATATAGAACTGTGACTTAGGAAAGTCCGCCACAAAATTTAAATACCGAGCTGCATGAATCGATCGCAAATTGTTACTGCAGGGTCTTTTGCCGCTGTGAACTAGGATCAGACTTAAAATTCCCATTGAAAGCCTGTATTCAGCATGTGTATTATTGCCTGAGGGTAAGAAAGATATATATAATTTGTATATACTGTTGATTATTTGCCTGTGTATACCCGCTTATTTGTTCGGTGATGTGTAGAAAGTGAAACTACAGGACTAGTGTGTTGCAGCATTGAGGGCATACCTGTGTGATTTTGGAAACGAAAGCCAGCGTTAGAAAATGTGTATAATATTTGTAAGTAAGGCAAAAATTACGACTGTAAGTTTTAATAGGGTATATGAATGAGTATTTCAGCCTAGAATTACACACTGTTCACGATCATAAGATAGGAGTACAGGAATGGTTAACATGATGTAATCAAGTTGTCACTTGCTATTGTGTACTTAACCAAATCATTGTATGGAAGCCAATCATGGGATAGGGAATCTATCATAGGATGTTTACAGGAAATGAATAATCATATGGAACTGGCTGTAAGAGAAATGAAGTTATATGTCCTGTGCAAACTGTTAGCACAATTTCTGAAAAATGTTTATATGTGATGTTGTGTTTGTGTGTGTGTGGAGTGGTGCTGGAGCCTACATGGAATGCGGTTATCTTTCATTCCAGGTTTTGTCTTGATATTACAAAGTACGAAACATCCACTGAGAGGAATTCTGTTGGTGCATACGGTTCTTCATACACATAGAACTTAACCAAAGTTTCCCAGCCTGGAGTTGCAGTTTGTGTGATCCTGGCCTGATGGATGCATATCATCATCTCAGAAGTTAAGTGGAACCTAAGTTCCACTGTACAGCATATCCAGTCATAAAAATATATATTTATATGAAACAGAAAACACACTTATTAATAAACATTTTAATGACGATTTCTAAAGGATAATTGTTAACTACAGTGAATTATACAGTCCAGTTACAGTGATCCTATTAATAAGAAAGAAAGTAATTGACACTATCTCTTTACCTTTACCATATTACTTATTATGGAAAAGTACATTCCATATTATTTATTTAATGTTGTAAATACCATTTGATTTCTTTTAGAATTCCTGACCGAAAAAATAAATCGGTAGAGGACAAATAAATTGTAAATAATTTCAGTCAGTCTTGCTTAATACTTCTTATTAAGTTAATGTTCTGTATTGAGATTTATTACATATAATTAATTAAATTTTCCCCTAGATAATTAGCCAGTAAAACAAAAGTATATTCATTAATCAATGTGGGATCTAGAGAGGTAGCAGATAGATCTTCAGTACCCTACACTATCATCATACTTGAAGGTTTACATAGCTTGACCCCACTATTGATGTCGATACACCCTTGCTCTTTTCAGAGAAGGGGGTATTTCTTGTAAGACCAGTCTCTTATCTAGCACTATCCTGGTATCATCTGATACGCCTTTGTGTCCAGGAAAGTCTTATTTTAATAACATCCAAACCTCTCGCGACAGTTCCAATCCGTTGGTGTTGTCCCTGTTTTCCAGACTTGTGCAAATAGTGGTTCTAGTAGTTCTGCTGCTAGCTCAGGGTCTGTCTTAAATAGCTCTGCATTTAAGTTATCGTGGCCAGGCGCTTTTCCATTATTTAACCCTTTGATTGCCGTGATGATTTCTTCCTTCCGTTGAATGTCTGTATTAACACCTAGATCGTTTTCAGCCTCAGGAACATTCAACTGTGTCTCTGGTGGTTCTTCGTTCAGAGTTTCTCTGAAATGCTCTGCCCATCTTATTTCCTGTCCCTTTGCTGTCGTGATAAGATTTCCTTGCTTATCTCTTACTAATGTAATATTGTTTGCACCTCGTTTTCCGCTGATGGTTTTAGTTATTTTGTATACTGTGCTTAGAAATATCAGTGGTTGGACATAATATAAATAACTTGAGGTTCGCTGATGAGAGTCTTAATGGCAAACAGCGAAAAAGTACATTTAATAACCAAAAAAAAAAAAAAAAAAGACAGAAGCTATAGCCATCTGGAAGAAAATGATTTCACCTGGATGCTTTATCACAGTAAATTGAACAGTTTTATAAATGGTCAATAGATTGAAATACCTGGGCGCATTAATAAAATCGGATGAAAGTTGTATCTCAAAAGTGATGTGTAGAATAGACCAAGTAAAAGCAGCATTCTATTTACAGGCATACCTCGCTTTATTGCGCTTCGCAGAAATTGCGATGTTTTTCAAATTATTCATGTTTATTTATTAGAACGTGCCTAGGAGTCGCGCTAGCGTAGTGGTTACAACACCGCTCTGGCGACCGAGTGATTCAGGATCAAACCCGGGCGACGGCATTTGAGGATTTTTCGTCGACCGGGAATTGGACTGGATTAACTCGAGACCTGGCGAGGACATTTGAAGGAGTGTCGTCGACCATGGATTGGCGGCTCCTGAGCCGACCCAGCTCTAATGGGTACCTCCGAAATCGGAGAGTATCTGCCTGAATGGCGAGGGACACCTGTCTCTGTACAAGAAAAGGGATACTCACGTAAAATCAATGTCAGGTTAGACATTAACAATAACCTGAGATTTCGCCTCGAGTATTAGCGGGCGTACGAAAAAAAAAACGTGCCTTTCTCTTCCGATAGATTTTGGCTCTCCGCCAGCAAAAAGATTATGATTCGCTGAAGACTCAGATGATGAAGATTAGCATTTTTTTAGCAATGAAGTATTTTTAATTTTACAATACATTGTTTTTTTTAGACCCAGCGCTATTGCGCACTTAATTAGACATAGTGTAAACATGATTTTAGGCCTTTATATGCACTGGGAAGCCAAAAAAAAAAGGGTGTGACCTGCTTTATTGCGATATTCGTTTTATTGCGGTTGTCTGGAACCGAACCAGCAATATCTCCGAGGTATACCTGTACAATGAAAAGCATTTTATGCAACAACTCTTTGTTCGGTGGAAGTAAGAAAGAGAGCTCAGAGTTATATAGGAACAATTCTAATTTACGGAAGTGAGGTATGGACAATTAGTAAACAAGCGGGAAAAGCACTATATGCCACAGAAACTTGATTTTACACAAGAATGTTAACATGGACAGCTACATTGGGAATGTCTTGAAAGATGCCAATATGCAAAGGACATTTATTCCTCAGGCTAGAAAGGAGCAATCAACTTTCTCTTGATCATCTTATGAGACGAAGGAAGCTGAATTATATCGGGACAAAAGGAAAGATAGAAAGAAAAGTAGATAGGGGCGACAGAGAGAGAAGATTCTGGACTGTTTCAAATCAGGACAAGGAAAGAAGTCAATAACATATCTGATCAATAGTACTGTAGATAGGAAATTCTGTTATATTAAGGTAGGTCACACAGTTTAAATAAATTCCGGATTAATATTTAAACAAGAATTTCAGCTTTGGTTACGTTTTCCTTTATTTATTTTTATGTTTGAAAAGTAGAAGACGTTATTTACAGATTCCCAGTGCAAAGGACGAGTAAGGTCTCTAGTCATATCTATATACGAGTATAATACGAAATAACATCACAAATTATGCCAAATATAGCGGTCATCACTTTAAAAATACAAATAGGTCTCACGTTAAATTCTACGATGTCCTGGCTGCGATGTTTAAAACGTTTGAATATCTTTAGGTAGCGATTTCTTTGTTCCTTGTAGAGACGGGTATACGAGTTGAGATAATCCAGCTGTGACAGTTCTGAAAGTAGAATCAATCAAGCCCTTCATCTATCTATCTATCTATCTATCTATCTATCTATCTATCTATCTATCTATCTATCTATCTATCTATCTATCTATCTATCTATCTATCTATCTATCTATCTATCTATCTATCTATCTATCTATCTATCTATCTATCTATCTATCTATCTATCTATCTATCTATCTATCTATCTATCTATCTATCTATCTATCTATCTATCTATCTATCTACATATCTACCTATCTATCTATCTATCTATCTATCTATCTATCTATCTATCTATCTATCTATCTATCTATCTATCTATCTATCTATCTATCTATCTATCTATCTATCTATCTATCTATCTATCTATCTATCTATCTATCTATCTATCTATCTATCTATCTATCTATCTATCTATCTATCTATCTATCTACATATCTACCTATCTATCTATCTATCTATCTATCTATCTATCTATCTATCTATCTATCTATCTATCTATCTATCTATCTATCTATCTGTCTGTCTGTCCGTCCGTCCGTCCGTCTGTCTGTCTGTCTATCTATCTTCATCGCAATTATGTGGTGTTCTATCAGTCATTATCAGAGCTTGACCATGCTGCCTTATAGAATCTCGTAGACCTTTTCAGGACGTAAGTAAATGCAAAGGTCGTCCCATAACAGATACTGCCGTAGGGGAGTGAAGTGTTAGAGACTTCACTATACTAGGTCCAGCTTCGAGAGGTGGGTGACAAGTTTCCTTCCTTGCTGCCTTTTCCTTCTTTAACTCATGAGCAGAGTCGTGTACCCATTTATTTATTAACACTGCACTTAAGTGGACAGAGTTTACTTATTTCAGAAGGGCTATTGTGCTAATAATATAGAGGTCCGAGAAAAGCTAGGAGTGAAAAGAGTAATTAATTAAGGACATCTTCTTCTTTGCTGACTTTCAGACGTCAACTTGAATTTTCAAAGAAAGAAGAGGTCAGCTTGAGGCTGTTGATATCTCCCCAGAGTTTTTCCACGAATATTACTGGTGACGGCCATGTGTGCTTTCTCTGTTCATCTTATGCTGGGCGTGACGGAGATCAAAATGAGATAGTAAAAATATCATGGCCATGTAAAAAGACATAACACCTTGCTGATATGGCCTATTAGAAAGAAGAACTGCAGCAGACGTGCAAGAGGAAGACAGCGATATAATTGTGAATAGAACATCCAGAGATGGACCAGAAAGATCTCTCAGAGTGTATCTTCAAGATATCAGAGACAAAATATGTCGGAGATCCACTGTGGATGGCCTTCGATGTGGAGATGGTAATTGATGATGATAAATTGTCGTGTCTGATATAATGCACGGACTTCGGTCAAGGTTCAATTTGCACAGGAAAGGAAGCAACTCAAATAAACAGTGTTCCAATATGTAATTGTACACGCGGGGAAGCTCACACACAGACACGCAGACACAGACACATGCACACGTACACGCAGACACACACGCACAGACACACGCAGACATGCACAGACTGACACACTCACAGGCATACATACAGAGACATTAATAGACACACACACACACACACTGACATACACACATCAACAGATGCATACTTACTCTCCAGGTGTCTCGTGTTCATGGGTAGCTCGTATTGTGCAGACCGGCAGGCGGTTTCCAATCTTGAGACGACGTAGGTTGGCATGCCCCTCGTGTCAAGTTGTAGCTGGGGAGCAGGCCACCAGAAAACACTATTTAAAGGCATGTATGGTGACATAGACATATGAATGTCATCATCATCATCAGCTGCCTTCTCCACATCGAAGGTTGGCTGAAATGGATCTCAAACATCTTCTGTCTCTTGTCTTGGTGGTGCACTCTGATAGACTCTTTCCTGTCCATCTCTTGATGTTATCAGTTATCTTCCTCTTGAAAGTTTGTCTTTAACTCTGCCTTCTATTATGGTCTTCAGTGTCCGGTGTTATATCATTTAATATGGCCAACATATTTTAGCTGTCTAATTTAGATCTCCTTCATTAATTCTCTGTTCATTCCTAGGTTTTCTAGGGCCTCTTTATTCGTTTTCTTCTCTTTCCATGCGACGTGCCACATTCTTCTATGTTTCCACATCTCCAGAGCCTCA
Source organism: Oreohelix idahoensis (assembly GCA_024509875.1). NCBI lineage: Eukaryota > Metazoa > Mollusca > Gastropoda > Stylommatophora > Oreohelicidae > Oreohelix > Oreohelix idahoensis. The sequence goes on from JAMPIV010010599.1 coordinate 223,760, forward strand.
ATTTTTTATCCTAATCTAGCAGCTTCTTAATTGTCCATGTTTCTACACCTTTCAGCAGTGAAGAATGTTTATAGTATTTGACATTCTCGGTTTTCATTTATCATGTAACTATTTAGATGAAATTATTTGTCTCATATTGTAGAATGTAGCTTTGGCTATTCTCTTTTTGATTTATGTTTTGCATCTGCCATCTTCTGTTATTATATAACCAAAATATGAGAAACTCTTGACTTGTTCCAGGATTTTCCCATTTATTCTTATCTTTAACGTTGGCTTATTGTCTGTTTTACTAACGGTCTATAGATAAATTACTAAACGAATATAGGTAAATATATCTTGGTGTAGTTATTGATTTATCGTTCACAGAACTCTAGGTTTCATCTTTATTTATTTATCGGTATAGACCAGGAGCCGGCAACTGTTTGATCGATTTTCCCGGTAGCTCTAAGAGGATGTTCATTTTTAGTTTTCTTATGACGGAGAGGGGGAGGGGGGAAGCATTCTTAAGATAGGGAAATTTCTGATAAGCCCTCTCCCACTGACAATTAAAAAACGTGAACTTTGACTTTTCCGATCCTCTGGGGTTACGAGTTTTCACTCTTCTTTCGTTGTCCCAGGTAGTGAAAGGTACATGTCATTTTCAATTGTATTGTATGTTCATACAGGGTGTTGGTGATGGAGGGGTTTGGTGGTAGCAATTGCTTCCGCAGGTCTGCTAGTGCCAGGCATTCCAGGAAGTAGTTGTTCTAATGCTTCTAACGTAAAATCCCCAGGATTTAAGGAACTTTCCCGCGTTCACAGTGAAAATTCACGGGCGTGCTTATTAAAATTCACTCTATTTGTGAACTTCATAAGATAGGAATGCATTTTTTAAAATGACCTTAAGTTAACACTCGAAAAATAACATCATTTAGTTTGAATTGTCCAGCACTCTGCTGGTCAAGGTTCGTAGGGTGAAGCTCGTTTCCCAGGAAAGTCTAGGAGAGTCTTCAAAGCTGATCTTCCGTTTTAAAGCGTAACCACTCGTCCCTTCTTGTCCCACAAATGGTCCTCTTTGCTGGTACAACCAATAAGCCAATCTTGGCTCACAGATGTTTTTGCTCAGAGGACTTAAAAAATGGCACTCGCAGCTGCCTTCTTTCACGTGTAAAGGAGATCGTTAATTTTAACTTCAAGTCCCTCTGACTCCGTGTCTTTCTTAGTCTCCTAGTCCCGGTGTTCCTTATTAAAATGTAGAGATTTCATGTGCTTTGTAAGTCGTATTTCGTTCTCCAATAAAAGGTTCGGTTAAAAAAAGGAATTATAAATCTAGTCTTCACTCTGGTGAGGTCTGATGTTGTCTTGGCGAGCGTGAAATTCACAGTGAAATAAAACTGCGAAATGGTCAGACTATATTCCCTGTCTTCCCACGTTTGTTACGGAGTTAAATAAACGCTCCAATCATATTCAAACAGGTCGGGTGTGGTACTTTCAAAATATTTCCGACATGGAAAATTTTTGCAAAGGTCACGTCTCCCATATGTGGCAACATGATGTCCGATGCCCTTGTGTACAAACTTACAGACAGATCGGGGAACTCACATGACAACATGTGTAAGCTGTAATATTTATTACTTTATTAGAAAGTAATGTTGTCATAACAAGTCGGCCCGGAAGCGATTATGTCACGTGTGTCACACAGACAGTAATCTCGTTATCTGTCGTATGAGTACGCAAAATCTCCGTGTCTGCCCATCTGGGTTACCAACCAAGTCGTCTTATCAGCGGTTCAATCTAAACACGCCGGCGACTATCTTATCTCAGTTGCTCACCGCAAGCCAGGATTACCGGGTAACAAACAAGTGACATCACAGAGAGGAGTGTCGAATGATTTGATAAAATCAAATATCTGCTACTTAGCGGAAAAATAACGAAGAAAGAAAGAAAGAAAAGTGCGATAATTGACAGCACATAATAAAAATCAGTACCACAAATGTACCGATACTGCCGGAGAGAAACAAAGATCGATAGGGGCCGCCCCGTTTCGTCACAGAAGATCTTTCGCAAACTTTGTGTTTTGAAAGTAGATCCTCACAGCTCATGTGTTGCCTGCCATTAATATAGACAGCAAAGTCAGATTAATAGTTTTTTGTTTTTGTTTTTGTTTTTTTTTTCACATTTGCATTTTCATGTCTTTTGTCTATTGTCAGAGACGTCTTTCAGTTGCCAGGATACTCTGAGACAAAGAAAGAATAGGCTCACTTCTCCCTCAGGCAACTCACACCAGGCAACTAATACGAGATTGTGCATGATGCTGGCAACCCCATCACGTAAAACAAATTGTTACAGAAACCAGCCGGTGAAGGGAACGTGAATGTTTGGTGTAAGTAAGGGAACAAACTTCTGTGATGGCTCCATACTCCATATTCAGCGAAAATGAAAAAAAAAATAATAATGATGTTTTTATAATTCACTATGCATAATAATTGAGCGTTCGATTTCTTTTGCCATGTTTGGATCAAGTACTGTTGAAAAATAAAATTAGTATACCGTTTTATGAAACATAATTTATATATTTTAAAAAGGGGAAGCAAAATTAGATTTAGGTAACTTAATATATTAAATCCCTTGCTCATTGAGTTGAATGTATAGTCACATTGTTGTAAAAAAAAAATCATTTTAAAGATGATAAGTGTGGAATGCAAACAAGTCGAGAGTGCATAAACTCTGATGGTAAAGCTGAAATTCAATTGCTTGAGCGTTATCCAAGTCATGAGCCGTATACCGTTGTAAACGCATTGAGTTTGGAAGATTCTGTATTACAGAAAAAAAAACAACCTGCAAGTTTATTCAAACACTTTGACCAAGTTATAAGATGCCGTGTTTAAGTCACGACTAACGATGCCAACGTTTCTTTCAACTATTCTTCTTCTTATCATCGTCGCCATCATCATCATTGACCACAGGCTAAGAAACCCTGTACTAAATAATTTCATATGATCTACCGGTAGAACACGATCGACCGGTTGCCGACTCCTGATCCTGAGTTTTCTTCTCTGCAGCAACTCGGACATAAAGCGTTATACACATAACGGGGAAGTTCTTTAACTTGTAATGTTTGTTACACAAAGATAAGCATGTTAACAAAACAGACTGAAAAATTAGAGTTTGCTAATAATTAGGCTGTTCTGTCCCATAAAAGTAACCAAAGACAAGAAACAACTAAAATACTGGATGAGAGATCGCAGCTATGGGGTCTGAAAATACAAAAGGAAACGACAAATCAAATGGGCAAAGTTGGAGGGACAGATGGGATTTTAAAGATAAGAAAACACAAGGTAGAAAGAGCTTCCATTAACTTTGAAAACATATATATGGAAATCAAAAGAAATCAAGTCTTACAAAAAACAAAAATTAAACAAATCATAATTTTTCACATCAAATGTCAAGCCAGTGCTACTGTATGGATCTGAAACAACAACACGCACAATCAAGAAGTTAAGACCTTCATAAATTGCTGCTTCTTTAACATACAAAAATAAAGTTTGTGATCCGAATGACGAATTTAATTAATAAATATTGGCCGTCCACTTGTATTTTATCAAATACAATTATGGAACATTTGTTATCTTTTTGTTAGTGCGTTGGGTAACAACAATGAAAGTAATTTATAAAACTTGCTTTTTCATTTACTTGTATTGTGACTTTCAGCCATTACAGAATATTTGTTTTTTTTTCCAAAGAGTGAGATTTATCTTTGAATAAATTATACTTTGATACGTTTAAACACCTAATGCAAAGCGCACAAGAAGGTTGGTTATTACTACAGTTGTGCTTAAAACAAAAGACTCACTGACCTAGTTGTTCTAAGAAACACAGTGATTTAATGGCACATTACAATTTACCAAACGACTCCCGCCCCTTCAAATACAAAACGTTTCCTCCCCCTCATTTGCAGATCATTATTTCCCCTACTTTGAAATTGTTACTTTAATTGAGTTATTTCCACCTTATTTACATTGTTTTAATTATTAAAAACTATCGGCAAGGTCATAACTTGATAGATTTAAACCTACCACAAATTTTTTTGTAAAAGGGGGGGGGGGGGGGGGAAGCGGTTGATGTGGGAGGGTGAGCTACGTGCAAACATTTACCTCCATACTATTCGATGAGTGGAACATGTAGATTTTAAGCGACACAGATTTGAAAAGCGACAAATAGCATAAACCGATTTTGATCTTAAAGAAAAGTGGTTAAAAAAGACGAGATTATAATTACGTGTAGAGTGGCTACTTACCGGAAAGAATGCTATCTTTCTCTCGGCGTTCTGACTGACCATTTTCTCAAACTGTAAGTGTTTATCAACCGGCTTGGATTTAGAGTGCCTTTGAGATACAACAGACTTGGTGGGCTTTGGTGATCTGTGTGCACAGTGTACAGAAAGGTTAATTGGTTCCAGTTATCTGATGTCGTACACTACAACACTACACAAAGGTAAAGGTGCTGTTTAGACTTTTTTTAAATTATAGAGCGACATCCCCTCGTAATGTTCGTCTTGGTCATGTTTCGCAGGCGAGTATCGACATTAAAAAGAGACTACTTCACTCTATAATCATCATCATCAGCTGCCATCTCCACAACGAAGGTTGGCTGTAATGGATCTCCAACGTCATCTGTCTCTTGTCTTGATGGTGCACTCTGATAGACTTTTTCCTGTCCATCTCTTGATGTTATCTTCCTATTTATAGCGCTGTCTTCCCTTTCCACGTTTACCTTTAACTCTCCCCTCCATTATGGTCTTCTGCAGGGTGTTATGCCTTTTTATGTGGCTAAAATATTTTAGCTGCCTAATTTTGATCATCTTCATTAGTTCTTATTTCAGACCTAGGACCTCCTTATTTGTTTTCTTCTCTTTCCATGAGAAGCGCCCCATTCTTCAATACATCAACATCTCAAGAGTCTCACTTCGTTCTTCCAATTACTTATTCATTGTTCATGCTTAGATGTCAGTATGTTCCATGTTGTTGAATGTAGCTTTGGCCATTCCTATTCTCTTCTTGATTTCTGTTTCACATCTGCCATCTTCTGTTATTATATGACCAGGACATGAGAAGCTCTTGACTTGTTCCAGGATTTTCCCATTTATGCTTATCTTTAATGTGCGCTGATTGCCAAAAACCTTCTTATAGCCAATGAAGCACATGTACATACTTTTTTGGACCTCCGTATATTTTTCTGCTAATATTCTTAGGCAAAATATTGCCTCTCTTTTTCTGCTGTTCCGTCTAAAACCAAACTGCTCTTCTTGGATTTCGCTGTCTGCCTTACTTTTTAGTCTTTCCTGTATAATTTTGAGCAGCATTTTAATTGCATGACTCATCAGGCTGATTGTTCTGAAGTCTGAACATTCTGTTGCATTAGGTTTTTTGAGCAATGTTATAAAGACTGATGTCTTCATGTCAAGTGGTACATATCCTGTATTGTATATATCGTTGTATAGATCTGTGACTGTATCTATACCAAAGCTCTCCAGGGCTTCTATCATTTCAATTTTTATATTGTCCATGCCTGCTGATTTTCCTTTTTGTATCATGTGTGTTGCGTTCTCTACTTCTGATCTGAGAATGTTTGGGCCTTCATTGGAATCTGGTGTTGGGTTTTTACCTCTGTTGTCCTCGAATAGTTCTTTTACGTACTCTGCTCATCTGTTTGATATGTCTTTCTCATCAAGTAAGATTACACCTTTTTTATTCTTGATACAGCCTCCTCCTTGGGCAAACCTCGACCTATTTGATAATTTCTTTATCTCTTCATGCATATCCCTTGTCATGTGCTTTGCTTCCATGTCTTCTATTTCCTTGCATTTTGTTTCTATCCACCGTTCTTTTGCTTCTCTACACATAGTGCGTATGTCGTTGTCTATTGATTTATATTCTGGAGTGTTTTTTGCTCTCTTTCTTTCTGCCATTTTATTCAAAATGTCATCTGTCATCCAAATTTAATTTTTATTAGGCTCCTTTTTAAAATATATATCCTCTATAATATAAAAGTCTAAAGAGAACCTTTACCACATAAACTGGAAGCATGTTCTAAATTCGTCCTTAAAATCAGTGTATTCTATTTTCTGTCTTCCATTTTGCAGTAGAGCGCGGCATTTTGATGAGGTCACTATAAATTCTCTAGTCATGTTGAAATTCCACGAAGACGTGACGGGAATAGTGCTGTTTGTTGGCGATACATCATAACCCTTAAAATACGGAGCTGCGTTTAACAAGGCTGCGTCCTGGCTCAGACCCTATTTTGGATCTTATTTGTTTTAATCTTGAATCATGCGTTCTGGGACACAACCGAAGGAAAATGCAAGGCGAGGAAGTGAAAGTTGCACCGATTATGACTATCAATAGTTATGAATTATCAGTTGTACACCACCTGACTAACCTGAGGTCCACCATCAACGACACACTCTTTCTGGACTCAGAAATTGACAGCCTCGGCCATTTTTGTCTGCCTCATAACTCCTGATTGTGGACATAGTCGCAATAAAGACCAAAACGGTGGTATATGAGCCTGCGTAGCCAGCACGCTTCTATGTGGTAGTTAGACGTGGAAAACCTATGTTATGCAAGAAAAAAAAAGTTAGTTGCTTATCCTTTACAGGACGTGGCAATAGTTTTAGACGTGGAAAACATTCTATTTGTTAACGGTACGCTAGAAAAATCACACAAAGCGATCTGCTAAAAACCTTTGACCTACGGTATTTACGTTACATCCTTGGTATTTCACGGAAGAACATAGCACTTCCATATGTGTCACTCTGACACTCTGGCGTAAGATCTCTAATATTTGATCATGTGCATTAATGTAACCGTAGGACCCAGTATATACGTTGAACGGAAAGTGCTTCGCCAAAAGTAAGCAACATTTAATTTTAAACAAGACACAAAATATACTTGTTCCAGACTGCTGGGTCTTTATATTTGAACATACGTTCTAATCTAACCAACAGACTCAGTGTCTAAGTTGAATTTCGGAAGTTTCATATGCCTAGATCACCCGGGCATTGAAATCGTGTGTACCCTGCTAAGACAGTGCATATTACGATGCTGGCTAGGCTATGTCCGCCGCATGAAAGATGGTTGCATTTCCAAAGATATTCTCTATGGACAACTGGCATATGGCAAAAGAACAACCGAGCGACCACAACTGCGGATCAAAGGAGTGAAAAAGAGAGACATAAAAGCACTGAGCATAGGTCCAGTATCCTGGGAGGATAAACTGCCACCGGTATTACGAAGAATTAGAATTAGTGGAAAGGCTCCTAAAAGAAACAGAAGAGAACAGAATACGTCAATCGGAACGCCCGGCAAAACGCAGCTGAGGGTTACAACTTCAAAAGCGCAGCATACGATAGTATGTTATGATTGGAAGATCTACTACTACTACTGTACTTTGGTGCGTTTTGGCTTGTGGTGGGGAGCAGGAGACACAGAGAAACATATAGCGCGAGAAATTTCTATTTAAAGTAAAAGTCGCTGAAATTGAAGCTTTTGGGATCCAAAGACGCAGCAATAGTGAACGCAGTCAGCGACTCATAGCTTGACTGCTTGCGTCAGGACCAGCGAACCAGAGCTGGTCAAGACCGCACTCCACCTCCACGTGGTGGTCCTGGAAACAGTCTGCAGCAGTGCAGTCTGGCTGAGCAAGTGCGGATCGAAATGGGAAGGCAAACCCGGTCCCAAAAAAATGCTGTGCAGAAGACGGATGTGTCGACCGAAAGGTGCAGATATCACAGCTTAGGCGCAAACAGACACAACGCAACCACCGTCCTTTTCAGGGCGAACGAGGAAGAAGAAGAAGAAGAAGCTTTTCCTTTGAAAAACGAAAACCAACAAAACTAAAAACAACAAAACTAAACACAACAAAACTAAACACAACAAATTCAACTTACACTGGGGCTGTTCCTCCACTGGTTGTTTTCCTGAAACGATAAAAGTACCTTAACTTAAATTGAATTAATTTAGAATAAAGGAGAAAAGTGATATCTACAATGAGATAAATTAAGCAAAATGAGATCTTTACCAATCAAGACTGGTTTAAGATATTTTAGGGTTCCGTTGAACAACATTCCAAAGTAAAAAATTATTGGATATGTATGACAAAATGAAAGAATATAAAATCTAATCGTCACCAATGCTAGTGTTGCTTATTAATAGTAAATATATATATTTTTTTTAAACAGCAACATTAAAACAAAATTCATGACTGATCAAACGCCCCAGAGTAAATAAATGGTTAACTTTGCCGAATGGGAGAAGATTGGCTACCACAAGTATGAGAAACTAAGAGCCAGGGATCCAGACCTCGAGGACGACCCAGAGTGTGCTGGGAGGACAACATTAGACAATCTCTGAAGGACCGAGGACTAGATTGGAACCAGGCCAGGAGGAAGACAGCTGATAGGATAGCATGGCGCTCTTTCTCTCTGGCACACGTCTGCACCCCAGGGTAGAAGAGGAACGACTAAGTAAGTAAGTATTTACAGCTTACTTTTTCAAGTGACGATTGTTGCTTCTGGGTTCACAAAAAAGGAAGGATGCAATGTTAGCAATAATGCAATACCGCTCTGCTTCTCATCGTAAAGCATGATTATCAGCAATGCTATTACCGTCTTCACCAATATTATTATTATTGTTATCATCTTATTTATAAAGCGACATCTCAATCTTGTAGTGATGACAGTGAGGTCTGTTATCTTTGACCATGAAGTTTCTAGAGGAAATGTTACTGTTCTGTCGTATGTATCACTCGTCAATCAAATATTTTAAAGGCAATCTCCCTCTAGCATCATAACACACACACAAACACACACACACACATACACACACCCACCCACCCATCCACCCGCCCACTTAAAGTAAAAGTTAGGTTTCGTATCACAGCCCGATCAGTAGACTGCTTGTATTAATTGGTAAGTAATCTTCACATGCGATGACTTCATTCTGAACAACAGGTGACAAAAGAACTATGATGACAGCAGGCTTCATAACTCAAGAGGTAGACTTTATTTACATAGAAACATGTAAAATATGCCAGGTGCTGGCTCTTGACAGACTTCAATAACATGCCCAGCCTTCTGCATGTGGCTGGCGACTTGTACAACCAAATTCAGTATATAACATTCTGCCTCAATGTCTATCGCTCTCTGTATAAAACTGTCTCTAGTGGCTATTAGGGTCACAAGTTGAGAACCACTGTTGTTGTTGCTATACTGTCAATATCTCCCTACTCGAAACTGTTTATCTTAATGTTCAGTTATAGTCAACTGCAGCCATCTTGGCGTATCTCTGTTAAGAGAAGTGGCCTACCGCCATGGATGTACGTTTACCAAGCTCATTCTGCCTACTCGACTGTCTGCATGTCACTTAAACAAGGGACGTAAGACTCATCTTAACTCCCATCTATATTTCTACTTTATTACTTCCCTTAGACCATTATTGCAAAAGAACCTTAATAATTTCCCATTTGCCCTCAAGAGTCTTCTCGGTTACACGTGCACACATTTCAGGATCAGTAAAAAATTGCAGACGTTGACTCCTTTGCTGAAAAGCAAAGACACATATAACTTTGGTCAACATGACCTCCAAGACTGAAATCTGGAAAGTCTTCAATTTTAGTGGTATAGAACGTGTAGAAAACGGGTGAATACAGGGGTAATTCAAAAAGTTCCCATAAAGAATTATGCTCAGGTCAAAGGGACACTTTTCACCTGAGAGGGTCTCGGCTGTGGAAGTCGGGGGTGTATAGAAGGCTGAAAACTGTCTCAAAAATTGCCAAAATAGACAGAGAGAGAGAGAGAGAGAGAGAGAGAGAGTAGTGAGCGGAAGGGAGAGTAGGAAGTTGGGAAAAGAAAGGGTTATTTTAAGAATCAAGGCTGCCTAGTTAAGGAAGTGGTACCAACTCGTGGGCTATTGATAAGACTTTCTGGCGAAAAATGTGCAGAAATAACCCAGCGTTCAACATACGATATTTAAACACAGCAGTAATGCGACTACGCCTATTATAGGTTCTAAATTCTGCCAAATTAATTAAGAGCTTCGTGTGTATGTCTGTTGGTATCTATGGTAATGTGTTAATCATGATGGCTTTAAAGACTGTCGATTTTTGTCTGGTTTGTAAATCGATGATTTCATGCAGCATGTTTTTTTTTTGTAGGTGTGATTGTACGGCATCCAAAAAAAAAACAAATGTTCTTCAGTTTCCGTGATAATCTGTTTTTGGGATGTCGAAAACTGCGGCAATATAAAACATCTTCGGTAAAATGTATGTATTTAAAATTAAACTTCGTCCAAAATTCGTTGTGGTTTTGCACTGTATCTGTGAAGCATGTCTCGCATTTTGTATGTAGGTTCTTAGATGTGTATTTGTGTGACGCGGTTTGGGTGTGAGGGAACATTAAAGATTTTGCGGACTGTTTCAGTGATACATTCTTTAGAGTCTGTTAAAACCACGGAAGATTTGTTAAATTATTAGAAACTACCGCATAAAATTTAGTTAAATTTGATATGCATAGTAATAATAACGTAAATACTACACTAAACTAAATGTTTTTACAATTTTCACTGAAATCAAAAGTGTGCACTTAAATTATTTTAATTGTTTTGTAAAATGAAGAAACATGGAGTTACAAATTACAAAAAAATGTATTAATGGATTTATCATTTTAATTGTGTCCCTTTACTTTCCTAGACACGTGAATTTAAATTCTTTTTCTTGGTTATGGCCCTTGCGCAAAGGAATATCATCGGAATAGTTTATATAATTTTTTCCTGCCAAAAAAAAAAAAAAAATGATCTGCTAAGACATAACCTGATGACATTATATCTTTATACATATATAGCGTCTATTGAAATGTGTTAAGTGAGAATTGAAATGGCCCGCATGAAACGTGTGAATTAACAGTTGGAAAGTGTCTTTTTAATATAAAAATATAAAAACTTGTACATACCCTGTCAGTGTTCTTGAGATATCGACTTTCCTGAAATGAAAACCAAAAACAGTGAAGAAATAAATTTTAATGAATTCAGGATAACCCACTCAAGATGATAATCACATAATCAATAAGGGAAGTTTAACAAAGATTATCATAATCTTCATTATTGTTTTATCATCATCTTTATGTCGTTTTTATATTTGTTGTCCCAGATGATACGTAAGTCTGCTCTCAATTTCGCTTTCCTTTCTACATCACGTGTTCTCTAAGATACTCATTTTATCTTGAATCTAGTTACAGATTATGGGATAGATCCATGAGGCTGGCATACATATCATGTATAACAAATTGCTACAGAAGCTATAACGCTGCAAGAGCATGCGATTGTTTGGTGCATGATTCCCGGAAGAGGACAAGCTGCAGCAGTGGTTATATGGTCTGTAACATCAATATATATAAAATCCCAGCTTTTTCTGTCATTAACGCTAAGGGATGGAACTTTGGTTGAAAGTTGGACATTAATTGTATTGTTTCCCTTATATGTCCTCTCCCGAAAATAGTAATACTCGACAAAGATAAGAGTGCAAATGACGGTGTGCACAAAAGTATTTATAGAATGTGTGATCCCGTATGCACACATTGGGATCCTCGCTGCTGCTATGTAGTTCGTGTACTGTGGTGATGCACAGTGGGTTTTTAAAAACACTTTTAAGGTAGTAGGCTACCTTGATAGGGTAAAAAACTCAAATTGTCCTTTCAGAATCAAACAACCATGGGTATAGTGTTAGTATGGACTTAAAGTTTTTGTCCACATAATGACCTCATTAATTATGCAAATTAGCTATCCAATATGGCCGCCGTAGTGAACAAATTAGCCTTATTAGTCATCCAAGTAAGGTGATGTTAAGGATACTTTTGAACAGAATAAAACAGAAATCAGAAGAAATCTTGTCAGAGGAACAGGCTGGCTGTAGACCAAAAAGAAGTACCTCAGAACAAATCTTCAATATTAGATTACTGATCGAAAAACATCTCCAGCATCAACATGATTTATACCATAACTTCATCGATTTCACAAAAGCCTTCGATCGAGTCTGGCATGAAGGTTTATGGCAAATAATGAGAAAATTCAATTTTGATACCAACATCATAGATATCATTGAAGCACTATACAAGGACGCAAGCAGTGCTGTTTTTGCAAGCAATGACATTGGAGAATTTTTCAAAACAACTGTAGGAGTTCGCCAGGGATGTATCCTGTCACCAGTGCTCTTTAACATTTATCTAGAACATATTATGCAGGAGGCTCTCTACGATTATAAATCAACCATATCGATTGGAGGCCGACCTCTGTGTAATCTACGTTTTGCTGATGATATTGATCTGATAGCTGGAACAGAATCAGAACTTCAAGACCTTACCTCTAGACTGGAGAAAGTAACAAGAACATATGGGATGGAAATTAATATAGAAAAAAAGCAAGATATTGGTGAATAGCCATAAGAAACATGTTCCGACCAACATTACGTTAAATGGGCAAACGTTAGAAGAAGTTAACACCTTTAAATATCTCGGGTCCACTATATGTAGTGATGGAAGATCAAATAAAGAAATCAAGACAAGACTTGAGATGGCCTCAGCTGCCATGACAAGGTTGAATGTGATCTGGAAAAGTAACATCAGTTTTCCTGTGAAGATCAAATTATACAAATCACTTGTATTATCTATTCTCTTGTATGGGTGTGAGGGCTGGACACTCACTGCAGATACGGAGCGAAGGATTCAGGCTTTCGAGCATAAATGTTACAGAAGAATTTTGCGCATTTGCTATAAAGAGCACAAAACAAATGTCTATGTTAGAGAGAAGATAAACACCTATGCAGGCCATCAAGAACCACTTTTGTCAATAGTGAAACGTCGAAAGCTTGCCTGGTTTGGGCATGTAACTCGTCATGACTCCCTTTCGAAAACGATCCTCCAGGGAACAGTCGAAGGTAAACGGAGAAGAGGAAGGCAAAGAAAATCCTGGGCTGATAACATCAAAGAATGGGCAGGACACGGTTTCTCCACACTTGTACGCATTGCTGAGAATAGAGAGCAGTGGAGGACCCTGTCTGCTGATGCTTCCACCATGGCACCCCTACGACCCATGACGGGTTATGGGTTGAGATGAGATGATTAGTGAACAAATTATACACCTTTTTCAAAACATCATAACTATGTTATTTGTACAAGGATCTGACTGAAACTTGGCAAATTGAATCATTATATATAGCGTGAGGTCATGACCTAAAATGACAGAGATTGACAGAAAGGTTAATTTTTAATGAATTTTCAAAATTTATATTTCTGGAATGTTTGATATTTGTGCCTCATTATATATGCATGATGGTCATAAAACTAAAACTTTGAATTCAATTGTATCCATTTTAGGTCAGAATCTGTAAGATTATATGACAACCAACTGTGTTAATTTTCATGTCAATTGAATGTACAGATCCAGAGATATCTTGTTTTAAAGATCACCAATTATGTTAAAAAGACAATTCCGAGAAATCGAAGAAAAACAGAAAAAGAACTCACAAAATGAAGTTTAATGAGCTCCTGTTGAATAAAGGTCTCCTTCAACTGCAGCTGCAGTGTCTATGAATCCCCTTTTCGGTGCTCTTAGAGTCTTTCCATTGCAATGTCCTTACTTGCTGAATAGATCATGTGCAGCGTTCTCCTGTATGCTTTCTTTGCCATGGGTTGACTTGTGTTCATGTATATCGAACAATTCTGCAATGCACTGTGGCCTTTCCCAATAGAACGCACAAATGCCACCATTCGCACATTTACTTCTTTGTGTTTGTGAGTAGCTGGAGATGAAACATCAGAAGTATTGACATCCGAAAGGCCTTCCCAACTGGAAAGATCTCCTCCAATTTTAGGGCAGAAGCTATGGCACTACTGCAAGCCCTGAAGATCCTCACCAGACCTGAACAGCAGCCACAAGCTAAGATAGTAATCTTCACCGACTGCAGATCATTACTTGAATCAATACAAAACACCAGAAATGATAACATGATGAATGAGATCAGATCTGAGCTTAACATCATCCAAAGGTCATCAACCATTGCCCTTCAGTGGTTACCTGCCCATTGTGGAATCGCTGGTAATGAGAAAGCAGATGCTCTATCAAGAAGTGGCAGTAAAATGGAACAATACAGCCACCCATTGCCCTATCGGGAAGCAAAAACCATCATCCACAACAAGTACAAAAATCAGTGGAAGGAGGAAGGGGATATATACAGCAGAGATGACCCAATCCACCACCTAAACAGACACCAACAGACGACAATTTTCCGCCTGAGAACTGGTCACTGCAGATTACTTGGACATCTCTATCGCCTCAAGATATCCCACACGAATGAATGCCCTTGTGGAACTGATATCCAGACTCCAGAACACATTCTCCAGAACTGTCCAACCCATGATAAATTGCGACGTGCGACCTGGCCAAAAGGTGATGAGCTCCAGCAGAAGCTATGGGGCTGCCGCGCCGACCTGGAAAAGACTGTGGACTTCGTCCTGGCGACAGGCCTGCAGATTTAGCATGACTACAAACCGAACGCAGAAGAAGAAGAAGAAGAAGAAGTATTGAAATTGGCATTCCATTCGACACAGTTTGTGCTCTTGATACTGATTTCATGATAAAAGCCATCCCGAGTCTCTTCGACGACCTCACAGGTCAGTGAGTACTGATAACATTTGTCACATCTAAAGTTAGCGCATAAAAACCCAAACAGCAGTTTTACATCCATAAGGATAAACACATTTCCTCTGTTGTCATTTTTAGCTTGTCCTTCACTTTCTTGGACCTTTATTTTCTTTGCTGAGGAGCACAGAGGCTTTATAGCGTCACTATCGACAATAGGTGTCTCATTTTCAGGCAACGGTTTGTTGGTGTACCGATTTCCAAGGAACTTACTTTGTCTTATTTCCCATTGTGAATAAAAGAAGCTCTGCTAACTACTATTATACAGAATCAGTATAAAACTAGCAATAAATAGAGTTGATGTGGGGGAAAATGCACAATGCATGTAACAAATGCTGAAATTTACGATCAAAGCTTTCTAGATACACACTTTTAAAAAATTCATAAGAAATCATTGAGTGATTCCCCTTGGAAAAGTTATAAATATCTTTTTCCTGTTGCCTCAGTATAATTATAATTTCGCAGTTTTACAATTACGCACCTTCATGTTGGGTCATTATTCACATGGTAACCAACTATAAACATTGGTTGCTATGCAAATCACTCAAGGGGGTGTGTGTAGAAAAACACTGATTCCTATCATACCAGAGTATCTCTAAGCTTCTATGAATTATTTTTAGTACAAGAACATGTTGACGATGATTTAAAGCATGAAAATGAAAATTGTTGGATTTTTATTTTTTTAAATCTTTTGTGGGTAGCCTACTACCTTAAACACTTTTAAATTTTAAGTAAAACTGTCATTAGGTATTGGGGCTTTTGAATTTAATTCACGTCTTATGACTGGCTTTTACACTAGTGATGAATAATATCGGGATAAATGAACCACGGCATCGGCAAAATCTAGAACGTCGAGCTGTGTGAGTGTTTTTTTATTTTTTCAGTGTACAGCCGGTATCAGAAGCGCAGCAAACAACATTAACACTGTACTTGTAAATTCATCGTACAAGGCAACTAAGGAAGGTTGGGCATCCCATCCTTTATAAATATCCAACCAAACACGCTTCAACAACATGGACAAGTCCTCAAAAGCAAGACCTGCAGTTCAGCGATCGAAGAAAGAAAAAGGTAAATCTATCAAGCAGAACTGGACTCTTATGAAACATAATGGTGACATTAGAGTTAAATTACACGGGCATACTTATAGGCGTCTGTTATGTGTTGGACGCACATGGATGTCATATACCAGAGCTTGCTTAGAATAGAAGTATTGAAATGGTGTGACGAGGTCACCAATGGTAGTACTGATGAGAAGAACCAGACAAGAGCCAGTGGAACAAGCGAACAGAAGGAGACACTGGCGATTTATTGGATACACGCTGAGAGAACCCGGTGATAACATTTACAGGCAGTTCTTGATTTGGAATCACAAGTGTTAAAACAAAAGCAGCAGTGGACCGAGGAACACACGGAAACACCTTGAGCAGATGACTTGGCCGAGGTTTCTTGATTGCCTTTCTTGCTTTGGGAGTTGACAGCGGAAAATGATGATGACGGTGTTTCACAATTTCTTTTACATGATGCGGATGCCAGCACCATGCACAGTTTCATATTAGTCACCAGTACGACATGCCTGAAGGTGAAGGTTGTCTTATGGCTAATTATAGCTTTTAAATAAAGAAGCAGTGGGTACTAATGACGTCATTCTCTCCCATCTTATGGGTAGTGAGATCGGATGCCTACACTTCTCGGATAAGGGTGAAAACAAAAAATTGGAGGTCCCGTATGCAAGTTGCGCACATTAAAAATCTATCGGCAGTTGGAAGTCGTAAAGAGTAAGCCGTTCGGCGGCTTTCGTGGTGCAATTTACAAAATTAGGAAAAACCTACTGTTAAGTTATTTTATATTCCTAAAGGGGGAGTTAAATGTTTGAGATCCTCACATGTGAGTCTAGTATTTTGTAGACGCACATTTGAGCGCATCTAAGTTAATTGCAGGTTTATTGTTTTATTTGCGTACGACGGTGCACCATTCTTAAACGGGTATTGCGCGGTTTGTCGCGGTGATCTGTTGCTATCCAGCAAACGTACTGGAGGCAGATCCCGATATCCTCCGTCTTGTATAGACGTGAATTTTTCGTGTGCTTATCCTTAGTTCAGGAAAGACACGGTCATAAAGTAATTATAATCATCTATAAGATGAAGATGTCGTTCTTGATGTGAAAATACCAAGACTTGCTTGATTTGAATATTTAGCCAGAAAACGGCTTATTTGCCTCCGATACTTCGTCTCCTGTAAACGTTATGGCAGAGCTTCAATTTGACCAGAAATGTCAAATTGCTAATGCGTCCCCTCTAACGCTAGGAGCTGTTTGAAGCGTACAGGAATATATAACTACGTAAAGAATATAAACGGTCAATTCGACAGAACCATGTATACTAGCAAGCCGTTAACATTAACGTCGTAACGTCGAGTGCTGTCAATCAACGTCCATGTTGATTATTATATATACCAATGTATATACTGTCAGATCCATATCGATGAACTGTATTTGAACATGATGTCAACGACTTTCCTGTAATAAATCGTATCGTCATTCACGTTCAACAATGGGTCCAGTATGTCTTACTTAACAATTGGCCAGTCTTATGACCCAGTCGTTACCGTTACGTTTGTCTTGTCATCGTTATCCATAACGAAGCGACGGCCCACAACAACATTCGCACCATGTCACCAATAACAGAAACGCATCGGTAACACCTACCGACCACGAAAATCCAATACCATAATTTCCGCCTTATGGTTCTTCGGTCTGTCGGTCTGTCACACTTTGCACACCATCATTTGCGCCCTTTTTTCTATTTTCGAGGGAGTGCATTAACTTTCGAGCACAGCTAAGGGGGTGCAACTGTGTTTGAAAGTTAGACAATAATTGTATTGTTTCCCCTTATATGTACTCTCGCGAAAATAGCAAAGTGTTACGGTGTGCATTAAATGAACAGACAATCAAGATACACTTCTGTCCAGTTTCATTCGGGAAACAATTAAAAAAGCATACATTTTAAGGTTATTTTTAATTTTTCTTTAAAATAACCTTAAAATGTATGCTTTTTTAATTGTTTCTTTAAGGCAAAATTTTAATTTAAAATATTGCAGACTTAATATTATGGATCAAAATGATAAGATGGCTAAAAGGAAGAGACGATCGCGTCATTCACAGCGAGCAAGCGAGACTATAGAAGAAGCAGCAATGTAATACGTGTAAAAGAAACAACACACTATAATTAAAACCCTGCCAATTTTGACGGGTTGTTGCTAGTATTTATAGAATGTTTGACTCTTGTATACACACATTGGGATCCTCGCCGGTGCTACGGAATTTGTGCAGTGTGCTGCGATCCTTCCCTGTGTGATCTTAGGGAGGAGGTCGGAGCACTGATGTTGTTGTCCGTAGGGAATGAAGATAGTCCTTAAAGACCAAACCAAACCAAACTAAATAAAGAACATATTTTTAAAATAACTATTTAGTAAAGCCCTAGAGCACGCTCCTGTATAACTTTGGAGGCCCCCGTATTGTTCGGGGGGGGGGGATAGAATGTGTGATTCCTATACATTATTTACACACATTGGGATTCTCGCCGGTGCTACGGAGTTCGTGCACTGCGCTGAAATTCTTCCTTCTGTGATCTAAGGGAGGAGATCGGAGCACTGATGGCTGTGTGCAATGAAGATAGACCTTAAAAACCAAACCAGTACACACTGTTTTGGGTGTGCTAATATCCAGCTGCGCATGGGATTTGAACTTCATCAGGTAAAACATATTGTTACAGACACTGCAAGAGCTCATAGATTTTTGTATGCAGGCTTCTTGCAAAGAGACCAGCTGCAATGATGGTTACGTGATCTATATAGAGCACATAAAAAAGAAAGAAGGTAAAAGAAGAAGAAAAATATCCAATTCACTCACAAGCGAACTTCCTCTCTATCCGCTCTAGTGAAAGAGTACTGTTTTTCTTTTAGCCAGGGTGCAGGTTTCATGGTCTCGTCTAGACTCGTTTGGATATCTTTTAGGGTGAACATTCCTTCTGACAGCCTCGGGCATTCTGGGCGCTTTCCATAAGTTTTAGATCCATACATTAAAGCTAAATAGATTAGTTGAAAGATTAATGGGCATGTGTAACAGCGGGTCTTTCAACTTTTAGGCAAGTTTTACAAGGTATCTATCTATCTATCTATCTATCTATCTATCTATCTATCTATCTATCTATCTATCTATCTATCTATCTATCTATCTATCTATCTATCTATCTATCTATCTATCTATCTATCTATCTATCTATCTATCTATCTATCTATCTATCTATCTATCTATCTATCTATCTGTCTGTCTGTCTGTCTGTCTGTCTGTCTGCCTGTCTGCCTGCCTGCCTGCCTGCCTGTCTGTCTGTCTGTCTGTCTATTTATCTATCTATCTATCTATCTATCTATCTATCTATCTATCTATCTATCTATCTATCTATCTATCTATCTATCTATCTATCTAAATAGATCATTAATTTTCAGGATCTTTGTAGGGTGGAGTTCATAACGAGGGAACAAAAAATATTGAATATCCATAACATGACTTGTGTGTACCCAATGAAGCTCTAAAACTACCCACAGATAAAATACTGCTCTAACGAAAGAAACATAGATCTAGAGGTAATCCATCTATTACTAAAACAATAAATGAATACCCTTTAGCCTCCCAAGGAGCATAGGCCTTCAACCATCACATGCCAAGTCCTCTTGTCACGTGTCCTCACGATTTGCCTTCACTTTGCTCTGCAGGATTGGTCCAACAATGGCCAAAACCTAGAGTATTTATTGTGGGTCTTCAAAGGTAACTACCTTCGCAAAGATTACTCTTGGAAGAGACACAGATAGAAGGGTGGTGATGCTTCTACCTCGAGGGAGTTTTCACAAGATATTTCAGAAGTCAAGAACAATGCCGAGTGTGTCTTAGCAATGTTAACTTTTATCTGCCCGCCGCCTTTTGTGAAGAGATATTTTATAATTTAATTTAACTCGTACAATCCCCAAACTGAATTAACAGTAACATTGTCCTTATTATTTGGCTCTGTAGATGTGAATATAGATATATTAAAGATGCTGATTCATCCGTGTGCACGTCTCTCTGTTACAACTAAATCAACTATGAATTTGATAAAAAATAAAAACATGTTACAAATTTAATGATCAATTATTTTGGAACAATTGTAAATAAATATGAACTGGTGATTACTTAAAAAAAAATAAGTTTCGTCATTGAAACTGATATCGGCTTTAGGAAGCTTAGTTGTGAAATATAGATCAATAAGTTATGTTGTATTGGCCTGCTAAAAATGTCATTTAGCTTCCAAACTTCTGGAGTGTTGATGCTGCTGTTTCCGTCAATTCATCTTAGTGGCGAGGGCACGTCTCCTTGTCATGGCAGGTATCTTCACGACCCTTTGAAAGTAGGTTTAAAGTGTCGATCGCAAGCTTTGAACCACAGAAGTCGGTATCGTAGAATCGTACCTCAAATGATCTCGTAAACTCGTACCACAAACTTTAGAGGGAATAAATAAACAAATTCCGCTGCAAAGTCTTTGTTTTCCTGATATTAACCAGGCGCCTTTCCCGCTGTCCGTCAAACAATTTTTTTCTTTGAATTCTTACTCTCCCTGGGCGTATATCATAAAAGTCGGGGGATATGATGAAAATCACCATTCTATTAGTTAATTTACTGTGAAAATATTTCAACTGGACAGCGGCAAGGGGCTTGTGCCTGGATGGACATGTTTAAATATACATTCAATTAATATTAATTATAGTAAATGTACGAGTATAAATATGATGGCATCATCTTGCACTCCCTGCTCTACTTGGAGTCTAGGGATACCGCTGCTTTTGTGTCCCTTTGAGAACACGCATGAAGCAATCACCAGTGCTTTGCAGTGGTGGTTCATGAATATATGATTTTCACGTGCTGAGGTTGCCAGCCTCGTAAGGACATGTTTAACCATCAGCAAGTTCAAACATGTCAAATTCAAAATGTAAAAATATGTTATAACTTACCCAATACTGGGATCATAGACCTCTTGCTCAGTTGAATAGTCTCGGCAACATGATGCAGATGCCTTGAAAACACGTCTGGGGTATTATTTCTATTACAGAATCCTTCTGTGACTTTGTGAGTAGGTCCTGTAGGAGTCCGGTTTCCGTTTTAAACTGTAGAGTTTCCTTGTTGTAGTGTTCAGAAGGTGCCCCAATACATCCGGTCCTATACGGTCAGAATCCTTACTTCTATTCTTTCCTGACTTCAGTCCGAGCTGTCTGCTTTGACGATTCTGGAATGCATTGTTGTCTAAAATGTTCTACATTTTATTGTAGTTTAACTGCCCACGCTCACACCTGGCGTTTCCGACAAAACTTCCAATCAACGTGAATGGATATTAGTTTCTAAACTGCTAAGCCAATAGCATTCGAAAGTGCATGTTATGATAACTTTCCTCATGGATTTTTCTGCATGGCTCATGCGTTTGTAAAATTCAAACGTTCACTCTCAGTATATGGAGTTGGTATTTAAGTCAGTTCTCGATAATGATTACTACTACTCCTTCTTACATTTATTTTGCTTATAACAAGCCTGTCCGGAAGTTTATTACCGCATTTCCAACGTCTCAGGTGTGTCTGTAATATGCCACCAGATCGATAATTGACCAGCACTCCCTATGCAAACAAACACTGGGCTTTGTTACTCGAAAATGACTGGTCGCCCATCTGGGTTTACCTGTAACTCATCTCCGGGAGGAGGGGCAGTCAAATGTGACACGTATGAATGGAAGAAGTGTAAACTTTGACACGAAAATACCAAATACTGTCGGAGAGAATGTGCCAACAATAGAATGGCGCACATAATTAGTAGGCATAATAAGGTAGATAAATACTGCCGGAGAGGAAAAGAGAGGGAACAAAATTATGTGACATCTCAGCTCAAGTTCTTTCCACGTCTTCCTTATCATTTTCACTTCTGTCTCAAGTTCTCTTCTTCGTATGTTTCTCTGTCTACCTCTACCTATCTTACCCCGGTTGTTCTAGAACAAGAACTGCTTTGTAATGCTATCCATAGGTTTCCTCAATGTGTGCCCTCTCCGTCGCCAGCGTCTTCTTCTCACCTCTTGTACCATTGACACTTGTTTGGTTCTTGTCATCAGTTCCACATTGGTGACATTGTCATTCCATGTTAATCCTTCTATTCTTCGCAAGAACTCATTTATAAAAGTCATTTTAAAACAAACAAGCTAATTAATATATGTGGATATCATTAGAACAGTCCCAACTACGAAGGTGTGACCATGTCTGCCGAATGGGAGAAGATCGGCTACCACCAGAGGTATAGGAAACTAACAGCCAGGAATCCAGACCTCCAACACGACGTCTGTTGGGAGGACAACATTAGACAATCTCTAAAGGACTGATGATTAGATTGAAACCAGACCAGGAGGAAGACAGCCGATAGGATAGTATGGCGCTCTCTCTGTGGCAAACCTCTACATACCAGGGAAGAAGAGGAACGACTAAAGAAGTAAGGATATTATTACTTGGAAGTATCAATTAAAGAAGAAGATGAAAGCGTTAAGGTACAACTAGTTTTACAGACTATTGGTCAGAACGCCCCTGACAGCAATAACAAATAGACAAGTATTTATTCTTTGAGCGCTGAAGATGAAAACAAATCAGCTAACAGAACTACGCAGTAAAAAAATGAAAATATTAACAACACAATTATACAGGGAATTTGAAGAAACACCACTACAAGATGCATAATTGTTGCTGTCTATTTGGCATAATTGTTTAAGACATCAACCTGTGTAATTCTTTTGCTAGTCTAAGAAAGGGAACTGGTGATTTACGTTAGTGACAGGTTTGATTTATGGTTATCTTCCCCTTGTCTTATGTTGACCTGTGTTGGGAAGGTCTTATATATTTGTCATGTCTTAAGTCACTATTCACTTGACCATATTACGGAGCGGCTTTGCCTCTCGCTTGAGGAAACGCCCTGGTCTGGTGTTAGTTTCGCTCAGGTCTGTGCTGACTGCACATGCGCAGGTTTTGGCGCAAAGACCGGAAGACTTCCGCCTTGGTAGTGTACCCTGGGCGTTGTGATCGGACAGAGGTCCGAAGATTTTTCCTTGCCATCTTTTCGGGGACTTGGAAGTTCATTGTATGACTGAGATGTCATCTTTCCTTCCCCTAGTTAATTCTGTATGCCAGGAATGGCAGTGTTGTGTTTAGTGCTTTCTAGGATTCTGAAATAAGGTCATAGTCATTTTTTATCTTTCGTATGCCTAGAGTATAGAAATACATTTTGGCGACATGTTGAACAGAGCTCACAGCTGATATGTTACATAGAGCCCCATTATTGGTGCTTGATACGGGATCCAAGACCAAGTCGTCTTTTGAACATTGGAAGCCCAGAGGAAGTTATCTACTTGGGTAACCCGCTATACAAGCGGTAGGATTGGCAGGAATATGTACACGGAAAGATAAAGCACTAAGGTTACCTTATATTGGAGGCCCACTATTTGTGGCCTGATGCTGTCGCCATAGAGGCCCGTTGTTACGGCCTTTATTCTTCATGAGAAGAAGAAGTCATAGCCTTTTGTTAGGCAATTGAAACCGCCTTTCCCGTGCGGTATATTTGAAAGGGGGTACCTGACGGGTTTTGTCAGGGTACCAGTACTTCAGTAAATGAAAGCAGAACGTATACTGACAGGCCATTATTGTTGGCATCACATATCTGAGCTGATGCAAAGTGTTAACCACCATTACCATCATGTAATGTCCATGATTCTTGTACCATTGACTGTGTCGTCCATACTATCGTACGTCGTATAATAAATACTGTGAAACGTCAGCAGCATTACCTACCTTCACTGACTTCTGCATGTGGGTGAGTGGGTTCAGTGTGCAGCTATCCAAGAGCCTAAACGCATTCGCCTAAACCTACACTTACCACATCATCCCACATCATATTACAAGTACTACACGCCTGAAAACATGTATGCTGTTTGTGTGAATGTCTTCATTACACCCTAGCAGCGCCTCACGCTGGTGACCTAGATATACACCGCAACACTGTACTGTCCAGGTGATAAAACGACACGCCCACTCGACCAACTTTAATATCACGACAAACAGACTTTTACAATAATCATACCTATTCCTTGGCAGCAATATAGACATAGCTGGATGGACAATGATATCAAAATAAGAGTCCAAAAGGCTTAATGAGCTTTAATCGCTTTGGGAAGTGTTTGGAGATTGAGAGAAGTCAGGTCCAGCAATGGAATTGGAGTTTGCGGTTCAGGTGTCGGGTCTGTACTGTTGTGTTGCTCTGGAGCATGAGAGCAACAGGCATGGCTACCAAAAAGCTACTGACTTTTGTGGGTGGATGCTTGAGTGGAATCAAGGAATTTGGGGTTGTGTAACGGGAGCAGTGGAGTGGAACTGATAACAGGGGCCAGACAAATGCCGGTGGGGTCGGAGATGAGGGGGAGACGACTGGAGATGAATGGGACGTGCTGTGAGGAAACTTGTTGACAGTGTTGTCTGGCAGTCCTTGTTTTGGAGAATCCCCGGGTGGAAGAGGTGGAAGAAGGTCAGGGATTACACGGAGAGGGGTGCTGTGACAGACATAAAGGTAATGAAGAGTACGTGGACAAACTTTGAGCTGATGGCACATGACAGGATGGCACGTGACAGGATGGCACGTGACAGGAGTTTGTTGAGGGTCTAAGCTCCTTGAGGAGCTGGAAGGTGATGAATGAATTAGACAGAATGGGGGTGATGAAAATTGAATGAATTAAGACAGAAAGGGGGTGCTGAATAATAAATGAATTAGACAGAATACGAATGCTGAATAATGAATGAAACAGATAGGAAGAGGGTGCTGAATAATGAATGAATTAAACAGAATGAGGGGGGGGGGCTGTATGATGAATGAATGAGACAGAATGGGAGTGCTGAATAATTAATGAATTAGACAGAATGGAGATGCTGAATGATGAATGAATTCGACAGAATGGGGGTGCTGAATGATGAAAGAATTAGAGGGAATGGGGGTGCTGAATGATGAATGAATTAGGCAGAATGGGGTTGCTGAATAATGAATGAAGTAGGCAGAATGAAGCGCTGAATAATGAATGAAATAGACAGAATGATGGTGTTGAATAATGAATGAATTAGGCAGAATGGAATTGCTGAATAAAGAATAAATTAGGCAGAATAAGGGTGCTGAATAGTAAATTAATTAGACAGAATGAAGCGCTGAATAATGAATGAATTAGACAGAAAGTGGGTGCTGAAAAATGAATGAATTGGACAGAATGGGGGTATTGAATAATGAATGAATTAGGCAGAATGCGGGTGCTGAATAATGAATGAATTAAACAAAATGGTGGTGCTGAATAATGAAAGAATTAGACAGAACTTGATGCTGATAAGTGAATGAATTAGATAGAAATGGGGTGCTGAATATGGAATGAATTAGACAGAATGGGGTTGCTGAATAATGTATAAATTAGACAGAATGTGGGTGCTGAATAATGAATGGATTAGACAGAATGGGGTGCTGAATAATGAATGAATGAGACAGAAGGGGGGTACTGAATAATGAATGAATGAGACAGACTGGGGGAGCTGAATAATGAATGAATGAGACAGAATGAAGTGCTGAATAATGAATGAATTAGAAAGAATGATGGTGTTGAATAATGAATGAATTAGGCAGAATGGGGTTGCTGAATAAAGAATAAATTAGGCAGAATAAGGGTGCTGAATAGTAAATGAATTAGACAGAATGAAGCGCTGAATAATGAATGAATTAGACAGAAAGTGGGTGCTGAATAATGAATGAATTGGACAGAATGGGGGTGTTGAATAATGAATGAATTAAACAAAATGGTGGTGCTGAAAAATGAAAGAATTAGACAGAACTTGATGCTGATACGTGAATGAATTAGATAGAAATGGGGTGCTGAATATGGAATGAATTAGACAGAATGGGGTTGCTGAATAATGAATAAATTAGACAGAATGTGGGTGCTGAATAATGAATGGATTAGAATGAATGGGGTGCTGAATAATAAAGGAATTAGACAGAAGGGGGGTACTGAATAATGAATGAATGAGACAGACTAGGGGAGCTGAATAATGAATGAATGAGACAGAATGGGGGTGCTGAATAACGAATGAATGAGGCAGAATGGGGGTGCTGAATAATGAATGGATTAGAACGAAAGTGGGTGCTGAAAAATGAATGAATTAGACAGAATGGGGGTGCTGACTAATGAATGAATTAGACAGAAAGTGGGTGCTGAATAATGAATGAATTAGACAGAATGGGGGTGCTGAATAATGAATGAATTATACTGAATGGGGGTGCTGAATAACTATTGAATTAAACAGAATGGGGGTGCTGAATAATGAATGAATTAGACAGAAGGGGTGCTAAATAATGAAAGAACTAAGACAGAAAGGGAGTGCTGAATAATGAATGAATTAGACAGAATGGGGTTGCTGAATAATGAATGAATTAGACAGAATGGGGTTGCTGAATAATGAATGAATTAGACAGAATGGGGTTGCTGAATAAAGAATGAATTAGATAGA
The DNA here is from genome assembly GCA_024509875.1 of Oreohelix idahoensis. Taxonomy (NCBI): domain Eukaryota; kingdom Metazoa; phylum Mollusca; class Gastropoda; order Stylommatophora; family Oreohelicidae; genus Oreohelix; species Oreohelix idahoensis. Next base: position 250,123 of record JAMPIV010010599.1, read on the forward strand.
ATGGGGGTGCAGAGTAATGAATGAATTAGACATAATGGGGTGCTGAATAATTAATGAATTAGACAGAATGGTGGTGTTGAATAATGAATGAATTGGGCAGAATGGGGTCGCTGAATAATGAATGAAGTAGGCAGAATGAAGCGCTAATAATGAATGAATTAGACAGAATGGGGGTGCTGAATAATGAATGAATTGGACAGAATAGGGGTGCTGAATAATGAATGAATTAGACAGAATGCGGGTGCTGAATAATGAATGAATTAAACAAAATGGTAGTGCTGAATAATAAAAGAATTAGACAGACCTTGATGCTGATAAATGAATGAATTAGATAGAATTGGGGTGCTGAATAATGAATGAATTAGACAGAATGGGGTTGCTGAATAATGAATAAATTAGACAGAATGTGGGTGCTGAATAATGAATGGATTAGAATGAATGGGGTGCTGAATAATGAATGAATTAGACAGAAGGGGGTACTGAATAATAAATGAATGAGACAGACTGGGGTGCTGAATAACTAATTAATTAGACAGAAGGGGGTACTGAATAATGAATGAATGAGACAGACTGGGGTGCTGAATAATGAATGAATTAGGCAGAATGTGGGTGCTGAATAATGAATGGATTAGACAGAAAGTGGGTGCTGAATAATGAATGAATTAGACAGAATGGGGGTGCTGAATAATGATTGAATTAGACAGAAAGTGGGTGCTGAATAACGAATGGATTAGAATGAATGGGGTGCTGAATAATGAATGAATTAGACAGACAGAAGGGGGTACTGAATAATGAATGAATGAGACAGGCTGGGGTGCTGAATAATAAATGAATGAGACAGAATGGGGGTGCTGAATAATAAATTGATTAGATAGAATGGGGTGCTGAATAATGAATGAATTAGAGAGAAGGGGGGTACTGAATAATGAATGAATGAGACAGACTGGGGGTGCTGAATAATGAATGAATGAGACAGAATGGGTGTGCTGATTAATGAATGAATTAGGCAGAATGGGGGTGCTGAATAACGAATGGATTAGACAGAAAGTGGGTGCTGAATAATGAATGAATTAGACAAAATGGGGGTGCTGAATAATGAATGAATTAGACAGAAAGTGGGTGCTGAGTAATGAATGAATTAGATAGAATGAAGGTGCTGAATAGTGAATGAATTAGACAGAATGGGGGTGCTAAATAATGAACGAAATAGACAGAATGGGGTGCTGAATAAAGAATGAAATAGACAGAATTAGGGTGCTGAATAATGAATGATTTAGACAGAATGGGGTGCTGAATAATGAATGAATTAGACAGAATGGGGTTGTTGAATAATGATTGAATTAGACAGAATGAGGGTGCTGAATAATGAATGAATTAGACAGAATGGGGTTGCTGAATAATGGATGAATTAGACAGAATGGAAGTGCTGAATAATGAATGAATTAGACAGAATTGGGGTACTGAATAATGAATGAATTAGACAGAATGGGGGTGCTGAATAATGAATGAATTAAGACAGAATGGGGGTGCTGAATAATGAATGAATTAGATAGAATGGGGTGCTGAATAATGAATGAATTAGACAGAATGGGGATGCTGAATAATGAATGAATTGGACACAATGGGGTCGCTAAATAATGAATGATGTATACAGAATTGGGGTACTGAATATTGAATGAATTAGATAGAGAAAGGAGGTGCTGAATAATGAATGAATTAGACAGAATGGGGATGCCGAATAATGAATGAATTAGACAGAATGGGAGTGCTGAATAATGAATGAATTAGAATGGGGGTGCTGAATAATGAATAAATTATACAGAATGGGGTTGCTGAATAATGAATGAATTAGACAGAATGTGGGTGCTGAATAATGAATGAATTAGACAGAAGGGGTGATGAATAAACAATGAATTAGACAGAATGGGGGTGCTGAGTAATGAATGAATTAGACAGAATGGGGGTGCTGAATAATGAATGATTTAGACAGAAAGTGGGTGCTGAATAATGAATGAATTAGACAGAATGGGGTGCTGAATAATGAATGAATTAGACAGAATGGGGGTGCTGAATACTGAATGAAGACAGAAAGGGGGTGCTGAATATTTAATGAATTAGACATAATGGGAATGCTGAATAATTAATGAAACAGATAGAAAGAGGGTGCTGAATGATGAATGAATTAGATAGAAAGAGTGTGCTGAATGATGAAAGAGTTAGACAGAAAAGGGGTGGTGAATGATGAATGAATTAGACAGAAAGAGGGTGTTCAATGATGAAAGAATTAGACATAAATGGGGTGCAGTTTTCCAGTTTATAGTCCCGTGAAGGATAGAAACAAAGCGAGGTAAATAAATGCATTACGTGGGGCTGTCCAGCTGATGATGCAAAACAAATTCCCACATAAAGCACTGTTGCAGGATTATGTGTTTGCATAGTGGTCCTATGCTCCGTAAGTAGCTAAGAGGGAGATCGTTCATTATATTCTTTAGTACCCCAGGGATTTGGGTTTTCACGCTTGACCTTTGCGGCATTTAGGGAATCGTTTTTTTTTGGGGGGGGGAGGGGGGGAAGGGGGCTTTTTGCAACCCAAGAGGACTTCCCCAGCTGAGCGGGCTCAATATTGGTGGAGGTCACACCGGACCTACTAACTGGCGGGTGATGAAATGCCACAAGTTCGATGGTTCTCTATCCTAAAGGTGGGTCCATAAACGGAAGACGAAACACAATATATAAGCAGCATGCAAGAATGAAGCTGAAGGACCTTAAGCGCTGATATACAAGAAAGTACCCGACCGTGTACAAGTAACACCAATACCTTCGAGTCATGGTAGCCACTAGCACAGTGGTTAGTGCACTGGCATCCTTGCTCAGTGGTCTATGGTTCGATCCCCAGATGAGGTGGGATTTTTTTATGCCACAAACGGCTCCTGGGTCGACCCAGCCCCAATTGGGTACCAGAGCAACTTCTGGGAAGGTTAAGGCTGCCAGCGTGATGCTGACCACATCACCCCTAATGTGCCGATGGTCAAGAAAATATGGGCCTAACACCATATTCCCAATATGCCTCAATGGGCGTGTAACGGGATCTTTTACCTTTTTCTTACCATGGTAGCCACTGAAAGAAGGGATGACGAAATAAGACAGAAACACAAGACAAACAATGCAGGTGCATAAGCAACATGCGAGAATATAGCAAGACGACATGTAGGGTTCATACATAAGAGAATGCCAGTTCGTGGACAGGTAGTGTCAACATTTTCCTTATTGTAATAGTCATGAACAGAGAGATAAAGCACGAAAAAGAAGATGAAAGAAAAAAAAAAAAACTACAAAGAAGAAAGATAAAAAGCAGAAAGAGTAAAAGAATAAGATGTAGAAGAACAAATGGATATCTCACCTGTCAGTTTTGTTAATCTACATATCTCACCTGTCAGTTTTGTTAATCTACATATCTCACCTGTCAGTTTTGTTAATCTACATTGTAATTAAAAAGCCACTCCTTATTTTCAATTTTTATATTCTCATTTATGCCTTTTGCATATACAGTCACACCTCGCTTTCTGAAGATTCAAGATTCGCTTACCGACCTTTCGCTCATACGACGGTTTAAAATTGTGACTATACCCAGAGATTCCGACAGCTGCTTCGCTGATACGATGATTTAGCGACATGAACCTGTGTAGTGGTTTTTGATGTTATTGTATGGTTGTTATGTTACCTAGTGTACTGGATGAGGTCAGCTGTGAAGGCTCCTGAGATAAAAGTTTATGTGAGTTACAGAAGGCCTTTCTGCTACCACTTACGACCTCAAACAGACCTATTCTACTATAATGAATATTAGCTACGTTAAAAGTCTAGGGTACTGAAATGTAATGTGTAGGTAATAAAATACACACACACACACACATGTAAATAATAAGTCTAATAATAATAATAAACTCTATGATAAACTGAACTAACACTGGCTTTAAGAATTTAAGTTTGAAAATTTTATTAATTTATTAGTCCTGAACCAATTGTTTCTTTTGGTCAGAACATATGAAACAATATGTATTTATCAATAAAGTGCATAAATATATTGCATAATCAAATGAAATTTTTGTACATAGGTATATTCTTACATTGGTTAATATTAATAATATCTACAATGTCTTGGGAAAACTAGCACTGGATAATTAGTTGGGGTGGCGTCATCATGCCCAATCTATGGTTACAAAGTTCGTTGTCCTTGACATATGGACTGATATTAGTGTTTATATAACAAGATTTTATTTCTTTATTGATGGTGGACACAGTTGATGAATCTACAGCAGGCCAGGTTTGCACTTAACTGGCCTGTGACGATGTAATACAGAATTCTTGTGGCCCACTCCTCTCAGTAGCTGGAGTAAAATGTTAGGCTGCACAGGCATCCGCTCTTGTACTTCTACAAAAGCATCTGGCACAAGCGTAGTGCCAGATCAGAAACTCTGAAACCAAAATTTGTGCCATGTGTCAACACTCTGTTTACTGCACCACTCTTACACACAACACAGCAAAACAACATTACATAGATTGGGTCAGATCTCTCTGACCAACTTAGCACATCTCACCCAGTTGTTATCAAATAGTACCAGTTTCCCAAGACTGCATTGCATCCGAAATATGTTCAATAGTTTCCTCTTCCATCCAATAAGGTGGGTGATATGTTCCCACTGATCTCAAATATAGATCCGCCTTCCATAGTCTTAGATAGGTTTTCATATATTATTTGTTTGTCTCTAGGCCCTGGACTGCTGCTGGGGACTAAGAGTAAGCACTCACTTGTCGTAATCATTTTTCATGATATGGCAGTATCAATCACTCAAAATATTAAAATAAACAAGATAAATGCTTTTTCCCTCACCACAATTCAGAATTGAGAACACAGTTACGTAGTACTAGCAATACTCAGCTGAGCTGCTGGCTAGATTAGGGCGTCCCACTGATTTTTATTTAATAATTCCTGGAAATCACCTCTAGCAGTAACGAACTGTGTCAATGGACAGTCTTCTATAAAATGGCACAAGCATGCGTCTGTCTTTCAGTACTATAAAAGCTTTTGTCCAATCAACGGACTTCCCCTCTAACTTTTCAAACATTCAAAATATAAATGTCCAATTTCAGTCCAGCCTCAGTCTAGTATGTAGTATTTTTCTGTCGGTCTGTCCGTCTCAACTTGGTTTTTTCCCAAAATTACACTTATTTTTTGGACTAACTACAAAAAAAACTACACAAACCTGCCCCACTTACTTATACGATTTCTATGCTAAGTTATTTTTAGCTACTATCCTCCGACTTTGCCCCTAATTCATCTGCAGTTTGATTTTTGCATTTTTAGGCTCAATGACGCCAAAATGTAACTTTAGTGAAAATATGCACAAAAAACTGTTCGCTAGTCTGTATGGAACAATACGGTCTTTCGTCAATATCTTCCGTGTTATCTGTCCGTCTGTGTAATTAAAAGTATATTATTTCTCTGCTCAAGATGGGCTATCAAACTAGCTAGGTTTTAATTTCATAACTTTATTATTAAAGAAAACCCTACTTTTCTCAAGGTTAGTTTTGAAATTTGTTTTTGAACCTTCATGTACGGCGTTTGCCGCTATATTCAAATTAAAACGACCAATTACGGTAAAACGTCTAAGATACGTCTGTTTCAAATAAGAGCTAAGGTCTTTTTTTTTTTTGTCCATTTCCTTACATTGTGTCAACTAGTGGCGTAATTTTTCCTTTAAACTAAAAATTTGCGTCTTTTTGCCTTTTTAGATTCAAACACGTGTTCAGACCGTCATAATTTTTTTCTTTTATCTCCGTTTCTACCCCGTCTAAAAGGATATGTCGTTTAGTTTGCATGTTCCAACTAGTTAGTTTCAATGGCGGTAGAAAGCGCTGGCGTAGGTGAAGAAGCCTCGGCATATCTTGCCTATATTTTTATCCCTACGTTATTTTACCTGTTATCTTTATAATTGGAGATATTTTAACGTTGTATCACTGTATTTTCACCACAACCTGCCAGCTTCCCGGCTTCCTGCTGAAGTCAGTTTACAAACACTGTACGCGCTGTATCTCTGTTGCGCTTTGTGATCTAGTGAATTATAAACTGTTTATACCTGTCAATGAAAGTTTTTTTGGGTTTCTTGGCTTGTGTGAATGATCCTCTTCTTTTCAGTGGGAGCTTAATTGGTATGTTGAGTTATTGTGAGTTGTGTATGCTTGGGTTGTGGTATTTTTGCCTCAAGCGATGTTGTGAGCTGGAATGTGAATGATGCTCAGTGAAGTGTGTAAGAGTTTCACGTGTTTTGGTGAACATGAATGAAGGGGACAAATTGACAGAGCTGTGTGCTAGTAGAGGGTAGACAGCGAGGAGCGCAGAGAAGAGATGGCCATAGCCGTGTGCGAGTAGAGGACTAATGATGTTGAGCAGTGGATTTATTTATGAAATATCCTACTTTGCTGATGTAGTTATTCGAGTACCAGACTGCTTGTAAAATACTACGGACTTGTTATGTCTCCAGTGATCGGAATGGTCTTACGCCCATTGTGACTTGTTTTGTTACATAAATCCATGGAGATTGAACCAGCTGTTGGAGCTGTTGCATCATAAATTATTACCTGGACAGTGAGCCAGACGGTGGTATTTGTTTGTTTGTTGCTTGAGCCTCTACATTTCTACATCCACCCACATACACCTGTCACAAAATCTATTATTTTCTGTTATTGTTGTCTATAAAATAAAATAAATTAATAATGGTAGATAAAAGTGAAAAAGATAAGTAGTAAGGCAATTACAATAGATACACAAATTCAAATTATTAAATTTAGTGATGACGGTGTATAGAAGATTGAGATAGGTCGAAAGCTAAACTTACTCTCACTACTGTCGTTAAAAAAAGTTCTAGATCAAGTTAAAAATGCTACTTCATTTAACACTGCAGTGATTCGGAAACGTCATAGGATTATTACAGGTGTGAAGAAACTATTAATTAGTGGATCTTCCATCAAACTAGTCCTATGTTCCCTTAAGCCATGCTATTATTCAGAATAAAGCCCACGGTCTATTTGATGACCCGAAAGCTATGCAAGGAGAGGCAATAAAGGACGCTGAATTAGATATCGAGCAAGCAGATGTTGGCTCGATAGGTTCACAAAAAAGACTAACTTGCGTAATATTAATATGACGTTTGCAGTACAGTACATGCATCGACAAGTGAAAAAAAAAAAATGATTCGCTTTAAGACGCAATTCGCTTAACGACAATAATCCGGAACCTGACATGTCGTAATAGCGGGTACGCCTGTACATGAAACAAAATAATGACAAAACAAGGAGCTAAAAATATTAGTTGAATTTAACAAATATTGTTTTAGTCTTTTTTATTTCTAAGCACAAAATAAAATCGAAAATGGGCAACAAAAGAGAAAGCGAAAATTGCTACCCTTTATGACGTCACGTGTTCAAAATAACGAATCTCACTTTGAGCTGTGATGTTAATGTGCCGTAGCTTTTAATTTTATAAAATAACGGTGCATTTTACTTAATTGGACTTTTACCGTCATGGTCGTCCACATATGCCGTCATGCAGTTGTTACCATTTTTAACCCCCCTTCCCTTTGTGTCACTTTTCGTTACAAAATTCCAGACTTGATTATTAGCATTTCACAAAGATCTTCCCGTAAATGTACCGCGACCTTGTACGAGACAGGGTCCAACCTTTGCTCTACCCAACGAAATGCAATTGCAGTTGATCTCCACCTCACACACACAAATTGTAAAAGGTCTCACCAGCTCAGAAACAGTTTTTAAACTCGTATGTCTTTTATTTCATCGGACTGTTGTCGGGATTGTGATAACTTGCAATTGTTTTGTTTTTAAAAATCTAATTTTAAAATAAATTTGATTTAATTAGAATTTTGTTCTTTAAGGTGTATAACATTATATGAAAAAATAAATTTATAAAATAAAAACAAATAATCAATCTAAGCCGGTTAAAATCTATCACAAGTATCCAATATTTTAGATGCAATTATCATAGTAACTAAATTCTAGGAGGGAGTTGCTATCTATTGCAGATTGAAGTAGACTATAAAAATGTATGTTACAAATTCTGTTTCGTTCCGAGATTGTTTATAAAAGAAACGATTCTGACTCGTATTTTTGTGTGACGTCACATTTCTTTAGCACTCTTCCTCCTATCGTCACACTTGGTCACAACATTGTGGACCCCCTTATCCTCACTGCGAGACATCATATTTAGAAGACCCCATATATACATTAGTTGGAGAGGAGTCAAGAAATAACAAATTTAAAAATAGGGAATGACTTTTCCACCACCCTGTATAAATGTCTATGTTATTGTCCTGCTTCTGTCCTACCTGTGACGTGAGATGGTAGACCTTGTAGATCTCCATTAAACTCCCCGTTATCCAGAACATACATACATTCAGTGTCCTCCATCATCGACGCTTTTTTTTCACGACCAGCCTAGAGGATAGAAGGACGTCTTTTCAAACGAGATAAAGAAGAGTATATCGACATCATCACATCAGCTGCGTCTAACAGAGGCATGGTACCAGCAATGTAGTTGGTCTTCTTTGCAAAAAACCTGCAACAAAGCATTCGTGAGCTCTTACAGAGGTGGTTTCCATGGCAATTTGTCTGACATGATGAGGTTGCCAGTTCCATGCATGCAGCTTTAAATAAGTTGCATATTACGACGATTTCCTGAAGGAAGTAGTAGACGTATTCTTTCTCTGTCTGTGATAAAGGGGTCCTATTATTTTTCGTCTTTTACCTTTTTCATCAGCGTTTTTATTTTATTTCTGTCTCGTTTTGCTATTTCGTCATTTTTATTAAAGTAATCTTTCCTAATCACCGCTTTTAACAAAGTGTAAATTGAAGATTTCTCAAATTGGCAAACACGTGGCTTCGCAAGATCGTATTGCCCCCATTGGCTATTGCAACACCTGGGAAATGGGAAGAATTCGTTTACTAGCTTAACTCTTTAAGCCCCAAGAGCAACTATAATGGCTCAGGGTTTAGACCTATTTGGCCCAGGAGCCATTTAAGTGGCTTCGGATTTTTTGCTGCTGTCTAGAGCTCTGTTCCAATGTTAACAACCCAAAACGTCATTTCTAACAGAAAGTACTGAAGTACTTTCATTTTAAATAACTCGTATTTATGCATATGAACATTTAAAAATTTTTTTTTCAAACAATAACAACAATAAAAAAAAGCACTGTGGTAGCCGTTTTTGTTTGGGCCAAACGCTGCTTTTTGCTTGGGACTTAAAGAGTTAATCCTCTGTATGAACAACCGGTGTCAGGAATGGTTGACACTATAGCAGGCCAGCAGGAGCAATTCAAAACAAAGGACATCCGAGACGCACAAGCCAGATTCTGTACCTTGTGATCGCAGTAGCCACTTAGATGTCGTGCACGTGGCGAGGCAAATGGCGACGCGTCATGCAGCCGACACAAGTGCACATTAACTTGAAGCCGCGAAAGAGAGAAATAACAAGAGGTGCACTGTTACTCTACTTGACGTCCAATCCCAGACCACGGGACATCTAGCAAGCAGGCGAAGAGTTTATTATGACAGCCCACCAATATTTAGCGATTGACGGGCACGGGACTTTGCAAGCAGCGTTCGGATGCGACATGGCAATGTGGAAGGCAGATTAATTGATCAGAGAGCTGAGACATAGAACACAGCCCACGACGTATCACATATTGGCCATCAGGAAATATAACAACACTTTAGACATAAGTCAATACATTTTTACAATATATAACCGGAAGAGCTTCCAAAGCCTAGCCTGTTCCATTATTGGATTATATTTCATTCCAATGGAATCTAAGTTCAAATGTCTTCCCAAGAACTCGCGAAAGGGAAAAACGAGGTTTATGACTTTAGAAAAATGATTAATAATTTTTCTTTTTCATTATTTAAGATTGCTGTTTGTACTTAGCATCACAGCTAAATGTTCGACGGACTATTTTTTCCATTACTTCTATTCGTTAATGGTTGATTAAATCAAAGATTTTTCCACTATGAATAATAATATAAAGAAGTAACGTCTAGATATATACTTCACCTTCATCTAAATTATTAGATTATCATTACATACGTACATGAGCACACACCTTCACGCTAAATTTATTTAACACTTGTCATGTGCGCTTCATGTCACATATTGTGGTAAAGTGGGATGTTATAAATATTTATAGGGGGACTTAGTGTACTGACTGAGATCAGCTGTGAAGGTATCTATATCTAATAAGAGTAGTGTATTATAGATAACCTTACTTGCTTCCACATATGTATACCTCAGTCAGAATTATTCTGGAATAGTGTGATGACTACGTTATATGTCTAGGGTATGTGTATGATGAAGTGTAAGTCATAACAACAACAGACAGATAAACAATTTAATTTATTCCACCACACTTGACAACACTGTGACACTCACATACATAAAACACTCTACGAGGATATCTTAAAGGAGTCACTGATAACTTTTCAAATAACAATATGTATTCAGTGCTGTCATGAATGTATATGTGTCCTGATTCAAATACAAAGGGAACCAGGCATCACAATCAATTTTAATTACAAGTTATATGTACAGAATTTCTCAATATGAATCTTGTAGTGACATATATTTTTAATAGTATCCTATGTGTGTCAGTTGTGTAGTAGTAATATGAAGTAATACTGGTTTTGGTTTGTTCAAGCTCTGTTGGTATTTGTCATCATGACTTCAATAGTTTGTCTTTATTGGAACTAGTATTGGAGATGTTCTCAGTTCCTGATATTAAAACAATTAAATTCCCCTCTTAATTGTATTTTACACTGTCATTTTAAGATGGGGGTACATAATGTTGAGCTCCATGGGCACACTCTCTTATCTTTCGTGATGACTGCAGTAAAGGCCTCCTCTGCTCGATTACTTTAATGAGTTCTGGAGCCACCCCACTGGTTGCTATATGGACCAAGGAGTATGCTGTCCACTTCTGGCTTCAGCAAAGCTCTGACCAGGTGCTGCTCAATAACTTTAAGACCACGGTCCCTGAAACAAGAAGGATGTACCTTCTACGTCATAACTAATTTATACTCTCTTTCTACACTGAGCACAATACATCACAAACATTGAGTTCAGAGCGTTAGGCCAACTGTCAGCTTCATCTGAAATACTTTATACCAGTATTTCCCTCCCTAATGGTTACTACGCCTCTGCAATTCCAGCATTATTTCTGTCTAATCAATAATCTAGATGTCAGTGTACTGTTTGGCCATTCCATGCAGTTTTACTTTCCTCCGACACCTTCTGTTCAGGCTGGAGCAAGATAGGCTTTACATCATGTTCGCTACTGAACTACACATATATACAGGCATAAATTAACAATTTACATTCAATTTTCATTAAAAGATATTGAATATTTCAAGCTTACCACAATTCATAGAATAATAAACAGTTTCGTTGACTGGCAATGAATATAGCACAACTCCGATCTGCCGATGTCCCAGGCTTTATTTTATATAAAATATACACTGGTGCTCAACGCACTGCTTCTTAGTAGGTTTATTACAAGATGTGGCAATGAACAGACGCTCTGAATCGAGTATATTCGCAGCTCTACCCAATGAAACCATGTCTACACATCTTTTCAAAAAAGTACTCCTTTTTCACGTTCCCCTGACAACACAAGATAGTATTTATAGCCCGACCAATCGTGTTTAGTCTTATATTTGTTGCGCTCCAATCAATTTGGAGTTAACATGGTAGGCTATTTCCGTAACGTAAGGTTTTTTTTCAAACACGTTATAAAAAAAATTTTATGAGCAGAAATGATTTCATGCTGTCAGGCACCCCCACTATTTTATTTTGGTTATAATTTGGTAATTCCTAGACTATTTGCGTAACGTTTTACATATTCTTTGTCAGCAAGCCCTAAGGAACCCAAATATACAAATTTAAAAGAGCTAAGTGGCTGCGTTCAAAATATGCAATTTCTTCTACCTCCTGTTTCGAAGATGTGCTGTCTGGGTACTGTAATGTTTTCAAACGTAAATCAGTATAATGTCATATTTCCAATAAGCGTTTTTCAGGATTTTAAAACCTAACTCTCGGATGGGTAGTGTATTTATCACTGACGATTTGAAAAAAAGCCAGTGCTTGTGGCCTTACACGCGTGATGGCAGCAATTGTGTATCGCGCGACGCGTGTTTAGTGTTGCATGTGTCCTGCCTTCATTCGCCCCTCTCTCTCTCCTGCTTATCTGTCTTTTAGTTACGCCGTGTATGGGATGAATGAAATATTTAATTTAGGTCATTGTTCAGCTTGCGTATCTCAAGTTTAGTACACGTTTCATTGAAAAAAGCGGGTAATAATATAGTAGGCTTTTACTATCAACGTGAAAGCGTTACAATTTGCAGACGAAGCAGAAAACAAGGGGGATTTCGAGTACAGTCATTGTGACAGCACTGTTCTTTTACCATTTTTCTTTTCTTTATTAAATGTATGTGTTAGGCTTTATATTTACCTGATAATTTATATATGTGGATTAGAATATTTCACGACACCTCCCCTCTTAAAACAGACATCCCATGTCAGTCCTTTATTCTATATACACATAGATAAATGTAAGTCACTTGACTTTACTCTGCTGTGGTGCTATCATGGTTTTATGTAGTTGGGTCCATTCAGAGTAGGCACTACTCATGAAATCTGCCTCAGACTTCTACAACCAATAATATATTTCGGTTATGTTACTGAACAGCCGCAAGTGTGAGTGCTTGTCTTAATGCTGCTTTGTAATCCGTATTCACCATTTCTCTTATCTGAGTCTGCGCAATGACATGTCCAGAGAACATTATATTTCCCTCAAAATGTACGTTATGAGGAGATAACATATACCTGGTGATAGCAGAGTTTTCGTAGTGGATCCCATAATCTTCTTATTATCCTGTATGAAACATTCGGAATATCCTCAATCAAAGAGGCAACTCAGGGATTCATTACGTTCCTCCGAAATGTTTACATCCAACAATTTTCTCATCATTCTAGAGAAGACACTAGGCGCATTCTTCAATCCAAATGGCAATCTATTAAACTCATAGTGTCCTTCTGAGGTACTAAAAGCTAGGTATGGTCTAACCTCAGGCTTTACTGGAATCTGATAGTATCCTTTACTCAGATCCACTTTTGAGAAATATTTAGCTTTATTTAGTCTGGCAAACAGCTGATTTGTATCCGGCAATGGATCCACCTGTCCTTCTGTAATAGCATTCAGTCTCCTGTAATCTATACAGAGTCTATGTTCTCCAGAGGGCTTCCTTAAGAGTACAACACCGGAACTATACGAAGATTCACTGTGCGAAATAATTCCTTCCTTCAACAGATAGTCTATCTCTTCTTTCAAAGCTTTCTCCTTAGCAAACGGAATCGAATATGGTTTCATACAGACAGGTGTGGGGTCTATCAGTTTCATATCATATTCCAATAGGTTTGTATGCCCTGGTCGGTCTGTTAACACCTCTGCATGATTATGTAGAACCTGTTGCACTCTCTCTTTCTGAGTTTTCGTTAAATGTGTACTGATTTTCACCTGTGCTGCTGTCTCACAGGGGTGTAATGGATATTCAAATGATGAAAGTGGTTCCTTTTTCATCTCCATGGCGATGGACAAGGTCAACAAGTGTGTCTCTTCCTGATGTTCTCTTTCCAAATATTTCTTCAGGAGATTCACATGATAGATTTTTTCTTTCCCCTTCTTATCTATCTTATAATTTGTTCTAGATACCTTCTCTAGAACTGTATATGGACCCTGCCATCCAATTTGTAACTTATTCTGACTCCCGGGGAGAAGAAGCAGTACCTTCTCTCCCACAGCCAAATCTCTGTCTTTCGCCTTCCTGTTATAATAGGCAGCATGTTTCTTCCTGGCTTGTTTCAAATTTTCATTGGCAAGTTTCCAGCCAGTTTTTAAACGAGTGGTCAGCTCATTCACATATTGGTATGAAGATGTAATGTTTTCCTCTGCCTTTTCATCAGTCCACGTTCTTAACAAAGCTACATATGGACCTTTAATTTTGTGGACCTCTTTGTCCATGCACCGGTATGGTCTCTTCCACTCGAAGCTCTATAGTGATGATTTTTCTTCCCAGAATTATCATGCATAAAACGACCGCTACCAATTTTTCTTTTGGGGCTTTCTCCCCACTTAAAATTCTTGATGAGAGATTTCCTCTCTACATCCTCTTCCTCCAGTTTGTTTAAGTCCGATTGAGGGATGTTCGGCTTATCCTGGGGTAAGACATCTTTTTGCACTCTCCGCATAGTGGCCATTGTAAAACAGTTAAGTGAAGCTTGTCCGTGAAAAGGGCTTCCCATTCCATTTGGTCCACTTTATCAAATCTATTTTTCTTTTTATTATCAGGCCTAATTTTGCCCCGTGGCGTGTCCAGGTCCTGATCAATGTTCCCACTTGTGGGTGTTCCCTCATGTGCTATGCTACACCTTTCTACAAAATTCTCAATGTCCCATCTTGCTTTGGGCCAATAATAATTGTGAGCCACCTTTTGGATGATGGTACCTATTTTCTCATGGTCCCCATCTGGTTTCACATGTAGGCTCCTTATTAAGTCTGTCCTATATCTTTTTGGAAGAACCAGCTGTCCCTGACCTTTGGATCTAGCTCCAGTCTTCCTATACATCAACTTGTTTTTCATGTAAAAATCTCAATTGCCTGGAGTTGTATGACAAGTTGACAATTTTCTGAAACAAGGCTTGAGTGTTTTATCCCCAGTCTGTGCCTTCCTCATCTCTTCTGGAGTGGTATCCAACATAATATCCTCCTCCTGTCTTGAGGTCGACCTGACCTGAAGGGTGGCCATATACACAGGTTTCCTTCTGCAACGGTCAGTGTCATGATTGTCCATCGGACAATTTTTACACCACCTTTTTCCTTGGTTGAAAGATTTTCTTTCATCATATTTCCTTTCATCGAATTGTGGGAATTTATTTTTATTTTCATACCGTGGCCTATCAAACTGGTGCTTACCTTTATTTTGATCCCTAGGATCAAATTTATTAAAGTTCTGTGGTGCCCTAAAGTTGTCCACCTGTTTCTTTTTATTACCTGTTACCTCTGCTTGAGCTGCTTGATACCTTTCAGCAACATTTAGCAACTCACCCAGCCTCTCTGCACCTTGTTCCATGAGAAACTTTCTCAGGTCTGGAGCCATGGACTCTCTTAGTTGCTCTATAAGGACCATTTCCTTAAGATCTTGGGTTTTCCCCAGAGAAGTCCATTTCTCCAAGTATGTCTCTATTCGTGCAGAGAACTGGTGATAGGTTTCACCTGACAGTAGTTTAGCAATCCTAAATTTTTTCCTATAAAATTCTGCATTCTTTTCATATCTTAACAAAAGAGCCTGCTTTAGCATGTCATAATTTTCCTGATCACCTCTGCTCATTTTTGCAAAAACTTCATAAGCTGCCCCACGAAGTCCTTGAGATAACTTTAAGCTCCACCTCTCTCTCTCTAACCCATACGTGGTAGCTAATAGTTCATACCTATTTAGATAGCTCTCTATATCATCGTCTTTCTCAACAAAATGATCTAAATGAAAATTCATAGCTGAGGTTGAGGCTCCTTGGCTAGCAGTGGCATCAGAGGCAAAGGGACTGGCACCATTTTCAGGAGCATGGCCTTGAAACTCAAACTCCCTTAGTCGTAACTCATGTTCCCTTTGTAATCTCTTATCTTCTGCTTCCCTTTCTGCAGCTAATCTCTTGTCTTCCCTTTCTGCAGCTAATTTCTTCTCTTCCCTTTCTGCAGCTAATTTCTTCTCTTCCCTTTCTGCAGCTAATTTCTTCTCTTCCCTTTCTGCAGCCTGTCTTCTTTCCTCGGCTTCCAATGCTTTAGCCTCTTTGTCAGCCTCAATCTGCAACCTCTTAGTTTCTTTTTCAGCCTCTAACTTTCTTTCGGCTTCAAACCTTCTTTCTTCGCGTTCAATAAATTTGTCACATTCAGTAGTGACATAGGCAACCATAACTTGCCCATCTAATCCTAACTCTTTTGCAGTCTGAACAGCAGCAGATCGAAATTTGGCTAGGTCCGCCATTGTCTATCAGGTAAGTTTATACAATGTCTAACTAACAATTCAATCTCTAAATATATATCTAATGGACAACACAGGCACCGAGAGCTCAACCTTATTTAATTCCACCCAAGGATACCTTTTAATTCTTATTATTCCCTAAAGTGAATTACTCCCAATATTTGTAATAGGGAAAGATTCAAAATCCCGAGAGCGAGACCCCAATATATGTGGTAAAGTGGGATGTTATAAATATTTATAGGGGGACTTAGTGTACTGACTGAGATCAGCTGTGAAGGTATCTATATCTAATAAGAGTAGTGTATTATAGATAACCTTACTTGCTTCCACATATGTATACCTCAGTCAGAATTATTCTGGAATAGTGTGATGACTACGTTATATGTCTAGGGTATGTGTATGATGAAGTGTAAGTCATAACAACAACAGACAGATAGACAATTTAATTTATTCCACCACACTTGACAACACTGTGACACTCACATACATAAAACACTCTACGAGGATATCTTAAAGGAGTCACTGATAACTTTTCAAATAACAATATGTATTCAGTGCTGTCATGAATGTATATGTGTCCTGATTCAAATACAAAGGGAACCAGGCATCACAATCAATTTTAATTACAAGTTATATGTACAGAATTTCTCAATATGAATCTTGTAGTGACATATATTTTTAATAGTATCCTATGTGTGTCAGTTGTGTAGTAGTAATATGAGGTAATACTGGTTTTGGTTTGTTCAAGCTCTGTTGGTATTTGTCATCATGACTTCAATAGTTTGTCTTTATTGGAACTAGTATTGGAGATGTTCTCAGTTCCTGATATTAAAACAATTAAATTCCCCTCTTAATTGTATTTTACACTGTCATTTTAAGATGGGGGTACATAATGTTGAGCTCCATGGGCACACTCTCTTATCTTTCGTGATGACTGCAGTAAAGGCCTCCTCTGCTCGATTACTTTAATGAGTTCTGGAGCCACCCCACTGGTTGCTATATGGACCAAGGAGTATGCTGTCCACCTCTGGCTTCAGCAAAGCTCTGACCAGGTGCTGCTCAATAACTTTAAGACCACGGTCCCTGAAACAAGAAGGATGTACCTTCTACGTCATAACTAATTTATACTCTCTTTCTACACTGAGCACAATACATCACAAACATTGAGTTCAGAGCGTTAGGCCAACTGTCAGCTTCATCTGAAATACTTTATACCAGTATTTCCCTCCCTAATGGTTACTACGCCTCTGCAATTCCAGCATTATTTCTGTCTAATCAATAATCTAGATGTCAGTGTACTGTTTGGCCATTCCATGCAGTTTTACTTTCCTCCGACACCTTCTGTTCAGGCTGGAGCAAGATAGGCTTTACATCATGTTCGCTACTGAACTACACATATATACAGGCATAAATTAACAATTTACATTCAATTTTCATTAAAAGATATTGAATATTTCAAGCTTACCACAATTCATAGAATAATAAACAGTTTCGTTGACTGGCAATGAATATAGCACAACTCCGATCTGCCGATGTCCCAGGCTTTATTTTATAAAAATATACACTGGTGCTCAACGCACTGCTTCTTAGTAGGTTTATTACAAGATGTGGCAATGAACAGACGCTCTGAATCGAGTATATTCGCAGCTCTACCCAATGAAACCATGTCTACACATCTTTTCAAAAAAGTACTCCTTTTTCACGTTCCCCTGACAACACAAGATAGTATTTATAGCCCGACCAATCGTGTTTAGTCTTATATTTGTTGCGCTCCAATCAATTTGGAGTTAACATGGTAGGCTATTTCCGTAACGTAAGGTTTTTTTTCAAACACGTTATTAAAAAAAATTTATGAGCAGAAATGATTTCATGCTGTCAGGCACCCCCACTATTTTATTTTGGTTATAATTTGGTAATTCCTAGACTATTTGCGTAACGTTTTACATATTCTTTGTCAGCAAGCCCTAAGGAACCCAAATATACAAATTTAAAAGAGCTAAGTGGCTGCGTTCAAAATATGCAATTTCTTCTACCTCCTGTTTCGAAGATGTGCTGTCTGGGTACTGTAATGTTTTCAAACGTAAATCAGTATAATGTCATATTTCCAATAAGCGTTTTTCAGGATTTTAAAACCTAACTCTCGGATGGGTAGTGTATTTATCACTGTCGATTTGAAAAAAAGCCAGTGCTTGTGGCCTTACACGCGTGATGGCAGCAATTGTGTATCGCGCGACGCGTGTTTAGTGTTGCATGTGTCCTGCCTTCATTCGCCCCTCTCTCTCTCCTGCTTATCTGTCTTTTAGTTACGCCGTGTATGGGATGAATGAAATATTAAATTTAGGTCATTGTTCAGCTTGCGTATCTCAAGTTTAGTACACGTTTCATTGAAGAAAGCGGGTAATAATATAGTAGGCTTTTACTATCAACGTGAAAGCGTTACAATTTGCAGACGAAGCAGAAAACAAGGGGGATTTCGAGTACAGTCATTGTGACAGCACTGTTCTTTTACCATTTTTCTTTTCTTTATTAAATGTATTTGTTAGGCTTTATATTTACCTGATAATTTATATATGTGGATTAGAATATTTTACGACACATATCAAAATATGAGAACTAAAAACAAAGTGATTTGTTTTGAAGAAGAAATAGTGAGGATAAAAGAGAAAGTCTATTGATATTAGATGTACAAAATATGAAGCGGTCAAGTCACTTTTGTGTCTTCCTGAGTACACATTACTTGTTTGGCGTCTCTTCGCAAAGAAGCTAGCAATGCGTACGTCCTGATAGCTGAATTCACAAAATAAGACATCATTCATTTCCTAAGTTACAAGACATTCTCCGCGCCCGTGTTGTATACGTCGGCAGCGCAGCATTTAATTCATCTGTTTACCAAGTGCTCACATGTTGATTCGTGTACATATATACATACAGTTCAACTCACTCAAAAGCATATTTCCTGAATCAAGATCACAATTCACAAGCTGATGAGTATATTTATCAAGGTCACATAACCACAAGAGATTCGTTAAGATATCAAGATCAAGTACTCACAAATCACTTCACACACACACACACACACACACACACACACACATACACGCATATATATATATATATATATACATATATATATATATATATATATATATATATATATATATATATATATATATATATATATATATATATATATATATATATATATATATATATATATATATATATATATATACTTACTTACTTAGTCGTTCCCCTTCTACCGTGAGGTGTAGAGGTTTGGAAGAGAGAGCACCAGACTATCCTATCGGCTGTATTCCTCCTGGCCTGGTTCCATTCTAGTCCTCGATCCTTCAAAGATTGTCTAATGTTGTCCTCCCAGCGGACTCTGGGTCGTCCTCGGGGTCTGCATCCTTGGCTCTTTGTTTCCCATGCTTGTCGTGGTATCCGATCTTCTCCCATTCTGCAGACATGGCCAAACCATCTTAATTGGGACTGTTCTACTTGGGTCTGCAGGGGGTAGGATTTAAGGCTTTGACGTATCGTCTGGTTGCGTACCATGTCTCTTCTTGTTACTTCAACCACCTTCCTCAGATACCTCATTTCTGAGGTTTGGATCTGGCTTTTATGGGTTGTAGTCATTGCCCATGACTCGCATGCGTATGTCAATACTAGGACATAGGTGGAGCGGTATACAGCCATCTTCGTTTTCTTACCAACCTCTCTCTATTGCTGAGGAATCCTCGATTTATGGCCTGAAAAAGTCTCCCAGCTGCTGCTTTTCGAGGGGCCAACTCTTCTTTGATGCCTCCCTTTCGGTCTGTAATAGCTCCGAGGTATTTAAAGTGGTCGACCTGCTCCAGGACCTGTTCTCCCAGCTTAATCTGATGTTTTCTTTCTTCTCGTGATATCACCATGGATTTTGTTTTAGAGCTGCTTATGACCATCCCTCTCTTCTCCAGTTCTTCCTTCCAGACTTGCAGGTTGGATTGGAGTTGTGCCTCTGATTTAGCAATCAGGGCAACATCATCAGCAAATGCCAGCTCCGAAATATAGACCTGTCTCATCTTCCAGTACCCCACTGAATACTTTCTTGTTCTCTCCTTACATGCCTTGATGACATCGTCCATAAGGAGTATGAAGAGGTAAGGTGATAGGATATCACCTTGTCTTACACCAGTGGTGGTCCTGAACTCTTCCGACTTATGGTTTGCTGTCCTCACATAATTTCTGCAAGACTTGTAGAAGCTCTGTATAGCATGAATCAGAGGTGCTGGAATATTCTTCCTTGCCAAACAGTCCCAAAGTTTGCTCCAGGGGACCCTGTCAAACGCCTTTTCCAGATCAATGAAACAAAGATGCATCTCACTCTTATACTCAAGGGCCTTTTCACTCAGCTGTCTGAGTGTGAAGATTAGGTCTTGAGTACTTCGGTTTGCTCGGAATCCGCACTGGACCTCATCCAATTGTGGCTCAGCTAGGCGTCGGAGTCTCTGCTCTAGGATTCTAGAGTAGATTTTACCAGGGACACTGAGAAGGGATATGCCTCTATGGTTTCCACACCGTCGATTGTCACCCTTTTTGAAAATTGGTGTTATGATGACAATCTCCCAATCCTTTGGTATGGTCTTGTTGTACCACGCTGCCTGTAAAACCCTTAAGAGTAATAGGTCGCCTGATACTCCCATGAACTTAACTATTTCTGGTGTTATACCATCATGCCCTGCTGCTTTGCCCATCTTGATTTTCTCCAGTGCTGCCTTCAGTTCTTCCATCTTTATGTCATCTTCACCATCATTGGTTTTTTTCTTCTGTGCTAGTGTTTATCATTTCTGATGCTTCACCATGCCCACCATCCAGGAGTTCTGAGAAATATTCTTTCCATCGTCCCATTACTTCCTTCGGGGCAGTAAGCAATTTGCCTTGCTTGTCCTTTATAAATTTGAGAGGGCATTGTTTTTCCTTCCTATGTTCTTTAGGGTCTTATAGAACAATTTCTGGTTTTCTTGTGCATCTTTTTCTAGCTTTTCTCCAAATTCTTCCCAGGACTTCTGTTTTGCTACTAGCACTTTGTTCTTTTCTTCTGTTCTGAGTGTCACATATTCTCTATTTTTTTCCATTTGTCCTGTTGTGTTTTTAGCTCCTAAGTATTGTTTCCATGCCATTTTCTTCTCTCTTATTTTCTCTTTGATTTCCTCTGTCCACCAAGGTGTCCTCTTTCTCTGGTTCCCAAGTCGGACTTCACCGCATGCTTCTGCAGCAGCTGTCTTTATGATATCCTTGAATTTAATCCAGAGGGTTTCCAAGTCATCAGGTCGTTCTTCTGTGTTGCTCACCGCTGCAGCAATAAGCCCCTGATATCTGGTCTTAATTTCTGGCTCTCTCAGCTTGTAGGTCCTAATGCTCATTTCTCCTGCTCGTTTACTTGGTTTCTTGCGTGATGTTTGACAGTTCCTAGGCTGAGCAACTCTTTCAGTTGTTCTTGTGATTGTTAGCAGGTAGTGATCACTTCCAATCTCTGGCCCCCTCCAGACTCTAGCATCTCGGGCATATTTGAATGAGCTTCTCCGAACAATGGCATAGTCGATCACTGACTTCTCATTCTTTGTTGGTTCACATCTAGTGTATGCATGCATGCGCTTATGGGGGAACTTTGTGTTTGTAATGATCAGATTCTGCTCACTGCAGAATCTAAGGAGTCGCTTTCCATTGTCATTGAGAGTATCTTCTCCATATCTTCCGATAACTCCACCCCATCTAGCATGGTCATTTCCAACTCTGGCATTAAAATCTCAGAGCATGATAACTTCATCTAGGCAGTCATCCACTATCCTTTGAAGCAGCTCGAAGAATTCCTCCTTGACCTCTGCTCTCTCATCCTCATTTGGCCCATACACTATGACCAGGTTGACTATGGTTTCTCCTTCTTTTAGTTTAACAACCATAATGCGCTACGAGACAAAGTTCCATCCCTTGATACTATCTTTTTGATTTTGGGCCACAATGCAACCCACGCCCCCTTTAGCTCTTTCAGACACGGGTACACCACTGTAGAGCAGCGTGTTGCCATCGAGATCCATGACTCCTTGTCCTTTTTTCTTTGTTTCCGTTATAGCCAGGATTTCTAGTTTTGCTTTCCTCATCTCTTCCACCAGCTCTTCTTCCTTCCCATTTATACTTCTTGTGTTCCAAGTTCCATAAGTCGTAGTTCGTAGTCCGTTCCAGTTCGTCGCCTTTAGAATCAGTCCAGTTTTCTCTCTTGTGTTGCTAGTAATCGTGATTTAAAGCAAACAGGTGATTGGCCTGTTGTGCCTTTGCATGGTGGAGGGGCTGCCTCCTTGCGGCCTCGATGCAGGCCGCCCTCCTCCTTTTTCATCCGGGCTTGGGACCGGCATTGGCGGAGTTTATATATATATATATATATATATATATATATATATATATATATATATATATATATATATATATATATATATATATATATATATATATATTTCAAATCACCAAGTTCAGTTACTCAATGAGTCAGTGCGTGAAGAGAATCATCTACTCTAATCATGCACGAAGCACACATGTTAGCAGTAGATCATTTCGTGAAGAGCTCTAGTCTAGTCAGTGCCTTTTTACGATCAGACCGCTGACGTTTTCCTGGGACAAATGTCAATGGTTTGTCGACACTAGAGAGGAGTTCAAGCATTGAGGGATATTACATCTTACATTTTCTCACTACTAAATGTGCAAGAGTTTCAGCCATAATTACTCGTATTCAAAATAATCCACTCAGTGTAACAGTGTCCTACGTTGGACAGTCGGGGTAGACCAGTGCATACTCATATAGTGGAGAACTTTGAAATCCTCATGAACGGTGTAGAGTTGTCATCAGTGTGGTAACACTTAATAAATCACATAATTATTTCACTATTGACCTAGTTTCACTCTCATATTTAATTAAGTGCATTATTAAATTTCATATATGTGTGCATTGTCTTTCACCATCATCCTTTTTACTTTCTACTGACCCTATTGATACCACCTTTATTATATTGTTGTGGTATATCGGGCTTATAGTCTATGGCCGATTGATTTTCAGATAACGCGAATAACTAGTTTGGGCCGTTTGGATGGGCCAATGGTGAACAAACGAACATCGTTATGATGATGGGGGTCATAAGGTTGACCAACTGTAAAGAAATCTGGACTGGACCCATGGTGTCACATTAATGACGATTTATTCAACGTAGACGGATTCATCGAAGACATACATTATCAGTTATTCAATTTATAGTAGCATTGCATCAAGATACATTTTTATTAGTATATGGCATCAATCATGAACTTGACCGACTCTGACCGCCGACATCTCAAGGACGGCGAGAGCTCTGCGGTAAGCAGTTCTAATATTCTGGTTTCCATAACAGAGCTTTGAATAATACGAAGGGATTTAGGGAAGAAACTCTGACAATATAATGTAGTACAATCCAGATAATAATCAGCAAGGATATGGGCACACTAGCGACACGCTATGACAAGACGTGTCGAAGTTCTACCAAATCGTGTCACGAATGAATACGGTATCAAATATGATACATAATAAAGCCATGTGTTGGCTAGAACAAACGCTCCACACAAGGGAGGTGTAATATTATCTCTTCGTTGAGTCTTCCCACGACTTGGGGTAAGACTCACAATAATCTCCGTCAACAGACGTCTGTCTCAAACCACAGACTTTATGGATCTCTACATACAGCGTAATTGCTGTTTGGCAACAAGGAACCAATTGCACCTAGTTGCGCTATTAGGTTCAAGTATTGTGCCCGATGGCGCATAGATAACTAAACATATACAACTTACTTAGACGCGCTCACATGTGCGGCTATCAAAACTAGACGGGCATGTGAGAGTCTCACACACTTAACTCCCACGCGCAAAAAGGACTTAACAGTATACATCGCCTCTCGGAAAAAAAGTAACGCTTTAAAAAAAAAAAAATAGCGGAGAAGTCGAGCAAGTTCCATTTAACAAATCAATGTAACACCAGATAATTATAATTAATGTTAAGTCATTTGAAGAAATTAACAAGTGGGACGGAAGTGTGGACAAAGATTAAATTACTTAATGCAAACGAAAGAAATGAGATAAAATGTCCAAAAAGTACAAAATGAAAATCAGTAAGTGGCAGATGAAATGAGAGAATGTAATAATAATAAGAATAAAAAGAAATGGTGAATCAAGTGATATAAATCAATAAAAATGAAGGAAAGAAATTATGTCAACCAGTGAACACAATGAAATCGTCGAATGTATGTATGTATGTGCAAAAATGGGAGTGAGTGAACAATAAAATTAATGTGCAAAATAAAACACAAGAATCAAACAACCCATTCCAAAGAAAGAGTGTAGGAAGAACCAACTACACAGCTTAAGTAAGTGTGCAAATATGGCTACATGAACCACATCTCTGTGCCAAATGTGTCAAGCGCTAATGATGCGCGAGCATAAAATAATTGAGGTGAGATGCACTAGTGTATCAAAAATACTAAACCAATTAAGTTAACAGCACGATCATGAGTGTCCCACAGTGTTCATGGAATATTAAAATGTTAGTAATTTATCTAAAATTAAATTAATTAAAAGTGTCATAAAATCACCAAGTCGGCAAGTAAGATTGTCATAGACGCGCACAAATAGTTTTTGAAATATATGTGTAATGTGTTTAAGTCAAATGTTATGAAACTATTCACACGCTAAATAAGGTCAGTGTATGTCATTTCAGTTTTCCATAGAAAGCGAATTAAATTTACACAAAAGTTATTATTGAATTCACAAAGCTACTGATAGATAATTAAATATGAAAAACACCAACAACAAAAATGTGTCCAAAAATGGTGAGAAAAATGTAACGTTATATTTTAAAAGTGAGTTTATGGCTGGAAAACGTAATGTAGCACGTGACGTTATAGTTCGCAAGCAACCATTTTTCAGTAATGACTGGGATACGTAGGGGTGTCGCAAATTGAAGGGTGCGGAGGCTCGGTAGAATCTTGTGGGCACCTGGAGAACAAATAAAACATTGCGGTGTCAGAATCCCTGATGGCTGGTAATGTGAAGTCAAAATACGGACGTTGAAAGAAACTCGTACATGAATGAAATTCGCGGAGTACGTACTCGTAAGTCCAACAATCGTCCGCTGTACTGACGAAATGACAAAAAGTTCTCAAGCAGAAAGCGTAATGACCAGACAATGGTCAACAATGTGATGTCTATTGTATACTTAAGGCGTGCAGTTTCAATCAAATGGCGATAGACGTGTTGAAGGTGCACAGCTCCGAAACCCATCTCAAACACGTTTCTGCGAATAATGAAACGAAAATTTCTTTTTGGCAAACGTATGATATTTGTAAAGCAATATATTAAATTTATCTTACCGCATGTGGTCTGGTACATCTTTGACCACTGTCTCATGATAGGTGACCCCTTCTTTAATAAAAGAGAAAAGGTGGCATGGAAAGTAGCCAAGAAGTAAATGACACGAGTAACAACATAGGGCTACAAGATTGTCCGCATAAAGTAATAACATAAGAAGAACGTCGCGCAAATGGCTATGCGTAGCATAAAATACAAGCACAAGAAGAAATGAGAAACAACATGAGTGTGCGCAATGACGTATAAGGAAGATATAAATATTCAAGTGATAATGACGTCAACAGGAAAATCGAGAAGAAAGGAACTGTGATTGATGATCTGAAATGACATGTGAAACAAAGGAAAATCAGTAGACAAAGGCATAGATCTAATAGGATGAACTGATGTCGTAGCTTGAGTACTTGGCAATGAAAAAATCATTAACAATATAACGAAGAAGCAAAACCAGATAAGTGTGAATGGAGATTCAGTTGTGGCGACAAAGTTAATGTGTGTATCAGACACAACAGAGGAATCTTCCTCAATAATAGTGCTTAATGGAGAAACATAATTTGAGCAACGACGATCTGAAGCATGTCGTAATGGGCTCAAAGAAACACTAAAATTGGTGTAATGAATAATAGTATCATTATCACTGCAAGTTCCCCCGACCTTAGCAGAACGTATCATGTAAGCAGAATGTACATGGTAATTAACTTTTGGCATAGTTGTTAACGTGGTGGCAGTAAGGTTATGTTGGCGTTCCCAAGTAGATATTTGTTGAGCATTACACTCTTTAAAACCATGGATCCGACCGACAATCAGGTCAGCTAATTGCGCTGGAAGCATACAGACGTGTACGTTACCTGTAAAAAATAGTGTAGCAATGTGTACGATGGCAGATGGAAATGTCTCAACTGTGCCACCGAACGTTATACACTTTACCCTTTTTCCTGTTGAATATGACGGGTGAATTAAAGATTGCCTAATAACTACCGTAGAACAACCTGAATCAAAAAGTACTGACACGGGAATATTGTTCACAAGTCCCTTGTGCAAAGCAAGAGAGCCGGTTCCATCATGGGTAGACATGGCAGGTAGGCGATGACCGCAACTCAAAGTCGTAATCGCATCAGGCTGAAATAACGCTGTACACTCAGGACAACGAGATGCCTGCTCAAAATCAAGAGAACGTGAGGATGCATTATGAACATTATTATAATCACCTTGATTTAAATTTGTTTGAAGATCATGCTGAGCTGCGATAGCATGGCGATCTGACCTATCGTTTGAAGATCTATCTCCACATCTAGATCGATTTTAACTATTATCCCTGAAGTGATTATTGTTAATTCCCCTATTGCGATCATTATTTTGATTTGAACCCCAATGTGAATTGCTGTGGAAATTATTTTCCCTTTGACTAAAATATCTGTTTGAAGAATTTTGTTGGTTTTGAGAAAAATTAGATCGTGATTGCCAATCACTATTGTGATTATCTCTTCTAAAATTTCCTGAATTATTTCTATTAAAATCCGATGGCATATTAGATTGCCTCCAGTTTTGCAGTGCTGGAGAACTGCCACGGAATGGTTTCCCTTTGTAAGAATTAAAATTCTTATAGTCTCCCTTTCTTTAGTGTCGATCAACGTTATGTGATCTATTGCGGAAATTATTTCCGTGTGGCATAGCAGAGGCCACAGGCAACCATTCTCTGACCTGAGAATGGCTGACAGTCATATCTGGATGGGCTGTAACATATTGTCAACAGGTTTGCTCCATATCCTTTAAATTTGTGAGTTTCCGCTCATGTAGAGAGGAATGGAATGATGCATTGACTGAAGTCATGAAATTATCGCGAAGCATTAAATCGACTATGGCTTCATATGTATGTTCAATCTTCGAGAGGTCAATCCACCTATCAAATGTGAGGCGTATATTTGCTATGAACTCAGTGAAATCCTTTCCATTTTCTGGCAATAAAAATTTAAAACGTAGCCGATATCCGTCCTCATCGAGTTGAAATTTCCGAAGTAGAGCAGCTCTGACAGCATCGTAACTATTTTTATCAGGTTCTTGCAACATATGAACAGTTACCATTGCTTCACCTGAAAGCAATTCCATCAGTCGTACACAGTATTCCGACTTATCAATTTTATGCGCTTCGCATACAGCATGAAACCTATATAAATAAAATAGTATGTCATCGAAGGGTGGTTTAAATTGTGGCAATCTGATCTTAAAATAATTAGAATTGTCCTTGTGAGAGGAAGCCTAATTATCATAAGCAGTGTGAGAATTGTTTCCGTTCAATAACTTGAGTTTTTCAAGCTCTAAAGCTATCAACGTTTGCTCATGTAGTCTCCGGTTTTCATTTTCAGTAGCCTCTAATTGTAATTGGAGTTTCCTGTCTTCAGCCTCCATTTGAAGTCTTTGTTTATCAGCTTCTAATTTCCTGTCTTCAGCCTCCATTTGAAGTCTTCTTTCGTCAGCGTCCATCTGAAGCTTCTGTCTTTCAAGTTCCTGAGATTTCGCATACTCTGCAAGTGCGAATTGTTTCAACTCCTCAGGTTCCATTCCTAAAGATTTACCTTGTTTAATAATGTGATGAAGTGAATCTGTATCACAACGCGCTCAAATTTCCCCGCTTAAAATAACCTAGTTAACGCATTTTTACAGTCTATAAATAACTACAATATTTGAAATGTGTCTGAGGGGCAAAGTCAATTTACCGCTAAAAATTTAACTTCAGTATTTGAATATTTCTAAGAAAACAAGTTAAAAGTTACTACCCCCTACAAAACTTACTATCCCTCCCAATATTTATTAACGGACGTGATACAATTTAACAACCAATCAAATTGGTACCTCGTTTTGTAGAGTCAAAATAAAACTTGGTTGAAGTAAAAAAAATGCCGATTCTGTGTGTTTGACAAAAATTAAATAATTTATTTCTCAATAACTAAAGGGAATTAGAAAGAACGGGATATCTTGAATTATAGCGCTGATATTGATTAATATATCAACCTAAAGATTCCCCCTTAATAAAGTTATCTTGACTTAGAAAAATTTATTTTACTGATATTTTAGATCAGGGTAGATCTACAATTAATTACAAAAAAATTATCCAGATGAAACTGTTAAGGAATAAACATAGGAAAAGTAAATATAACGATAGAGGTCAGTTGACCGTGTAATTACCACTTTTAATATTGGAAATCGGTCCATAAATAACGGAGATATAAAATACACAAAGATAATCAGACGAACGAACACACGATTGCTCTAAGTTTATAGTCCAAAAATAGTTAATTAATGTTTTGACTTGACTTCTGATTGGCTAGAGGGTAGGGTAAAAAAAATTAACACCTCCTTGTAAGATCAGGACATTTGAATTTGAAAGCCATCGCAAGTTGAGATCAGCGGGAAAGCCTTCTCACCAAGCTTTTGCCGTCTGTACAAGAAAGCAGTCAGAAAACTCATTTACTGCTAGTCAACTTTGTGCATGTGTTATTATTCTTTACTTGAGGTAAGATAGATGATTTTATTTGTATATTTCCTTAGCAAGTATCAGGCTATAGGTGTATGCTGATACATTTTATTTCGATACTGCTAATTGGGAGATGGTTCAGGTTACGACGACCAAGATAGGAATGCAGTCTTTTTCGGAGTGAAATGTGTAAAAAGAATTTTGCTATTGCCCTTACAAAATTTGTGCCATAGTGCCGTGGTAATAAAATGGATATTGCCATTGGGAAGTGAACATACATGTGTTTGTAAATTTGCCATAACATTTTGCGACTGTAAGTCCAGGATACAATAAATTGGTAGTGGTTTCAGGAGTGACACAATGTTCAAATAACATGTGACTCTATACATAGAATGTTTGAAAGAAGCCATTAACAGGTCACAAGATATATTGGTACACCCTTGCTGATTATATGGAAGAGAAACAAGGCTAAAGGAATAGTGGCTACAATGCCTTATGAAAAAAAAGAAAGAATGAAAACACAGGAGGGAGTGTAGTCAAGGAAATATAGGGTTTGGTGCATATGATCAGCACACATGGCTGACCCCAGGTAAAATTACCATTGTTTAGTTGTGGAAATTTAATAGACAGGCTATAAAGGGGAGGAAACTGTCCTTCTCATTTCAGGGTTGTACTACCAGTAAGAAAGTGTTGCAGACACCCTGGTGAAGACAGAAATTGTGAGCAGTGAAGGCTCATACTCTACTGTGAGCTACAGGCAATAACCTCACCCCTAAAGCAGCATCATTTGAGTGACCGTTTGCATAGTCTGAAGCCCATATCATCAGACAGGCTTACAAGTTAAGTCCCTGTATACGGGCACATGACAGTTCCTCTCAATAAAAACCACCACAACAATAAGAATTTCCTGGGGAATGATGAAGAAAACAAACCCTCCAATAACGAATTAGTGTTACTATCCAGTATTAAACATCAGACAGTGGGGTATTCATTATAGTGACAAGTTTATTTTGTTACAATTCATGGACAGAGTTCCATTTTATTTATTTAAAATCTGTAAATAAACATTTTATGAGTTTGACAAGTCTTGTTCCAGAAGATTGAGGTTCGGGACAATAACTTGTATATTTATTACCCTATACATATACCAAAACGTTACCACCCGTCTTACTTATTTACATTTTGTTGAATTACAGTTCTGTTTGAGTTCATTCATTCCTCACCTTAAATACATACATACCATAGACACTTGCCATATACATAACACAACAGAGATAATTGTACACTGGGTGAGATCAGAAGAGGTCAGCTGATAGGGACCACTGAGAAATACATCATCACCTTTCTGATTCAGGGTACTTACATAGCTTGACCTCACCTTGTTAACCTTTAAATTAAATACCATCAAAACCTCTTATGACATATTGGTGTCCTGTCCGGGATTTTTGTTCCACCATACCCTGCGGCCCATTCTGTAGGAAATAAATTTAAATAACTAAACAAATTGTGGTGAAATTGGATGAGCTGTCATTGCCATTATTTAATTAAGTAGTATTGGTTAAATTATTACAGAAGTGTTGAAACTTTATAGGAGAGAATGGCAGACTTGGCCAAATTCAGATCTGCTGCTGTGCAGACGGCAAAAGAACTTGGCATGAGTGGGGACCTTCTAATTCAGTATGTAACTACTGAATGTGATAAATTTATAGATAGGGAAGACAGGAGGTTCGCTGAAGAGAAAAGGTTACAATTAGAAGCAGATAAAGAAAAGAAAAGATTAAAATTAGAGGCTGATAGGGAGGCTAGGAAATTAGAGGCTGATAGGGAAACTGAAATCAAGAGATTACAAGTAGAGGCTGAACAAGAAGAAAAGAGATTGAAAAGGGAGGCTGAACAAGAAGAAAAGAGATTGCAAAGGGAGGCAGAAGAAAGGAGATTGCAGATGGAGACTGACAAAGAAGAAAGGAGATTGCAGATGGAGGCTGACAAAGAGGAAAGGAGATTGCAGATGGAGGCTGACAAAGAAGAAAAGAGATTACAAAGAGAACATGAATTAAGATAAAAAGAACTGGAACTTCAAGAACATGTTCCAAAAAATGGAAGCAGCCCATCTACCTCTGATACTACTACAAGTCAGGGGGCCTCAAATTCAGCCATGAAGTTCCACTTAGATCCTTTTGTAGAGATGGAGGATGACATTGAGTCATTTTTAAATAGGTATGAGAGACTAGCTACAAATTATGGGTTAGAGAAGGAGAAGTGGCGTTTAAAACTATCCCAAGGACTTAGGGGAACATCTTATGAAGTCTTCTCCAAGTTAAGCAGAGAAGACCAAGAAGATTATGATATTCTCAAACAAGCCTTATTAGTTAGATACGAAAATAATAGCAAATTTTTGTAGGAAGAAATTTAGGAATGCTAAGCTGCTTTCTGGGGAGACCTACCACCAATTCTCTGCCAGATTAGAGACTTATTTGGAGAAATGGACTGCTCTGGGGAAAACCCAAGATCTGAAGGAAATGATTATGATGGAGCAATTAAGAGAGTCCATGGCTCCAGACCTGAGAAAATTTCTCACGGAACAAGGCGCAGAGAGGCTGGGGGAGATTCTCAATGTTGCTGTGAGCTATCTAGCAGCTCAGAAAGAAGTAACTGGTATCAGGAAGAAACCAGTAGATAGTAATAAAACCCCACCCGACCAGGATGATTATAACACTAGGGATCAACAACCTGGAGTTAAACAAAGTTATGACAGGCCAAGATATGAACAAAGAGACAGAAACCCTCAAGTAAATGAAAAGAAACCCTACAGACCAGAAGGAAAATGGTGTAAAATATGTAGGATGAACAACCATAATACAATTGAATGTGGTAGGAAAGTTCCTCCATATCACGCTGCATGCATGATAACAGTGGACAAGGGAAGGAAGAAACTGACAGACAGTCAGACAGAACTTCATCATCCCCCCCCCATCTGTGAAGAAGTAGTATGTAATGGTGCGAAAGTCAGGTGCCTTTACGATTATGGATTGGAATATGACTCAGTTGTGAGTGCAACCCTGGTGCACCCTGACCAGTATACCACAGACAAAGTGGAAATACAAGGGGCATTAAAGGATACAGCCACCATGACACTTCTCGTAGCCAATATCAATGGCAAGACTAGGTACGTGGAAGGAGTGATAAGAGCAGCAGTGTGTGACGACCCTAATTACCCGCTGGTGTTAAGAAAAAGATTTGTGTTTCTAGGGAGCCCTATAAAACCTGTGATCATGGCAACGCTCCAGGTCAGGTCGACTCCTAGTAAGGAGGAGGAACCACCACTTAATATTCATCCGAGAGAGATGAGAAAGACCCAGGCAAAAGACAAATCATTGAAACCTTGCTTTGGCAAATTGCCAAAAAGCCATAACAACCCTAAGAAAGGAGAATTTTATTTGAAGGAGGGACTGTTCTACAGGAAAGCTGGAGCAGGACCCAAAGGATATAGACAGTTAGTACTGCCATAGAGTTATAGGAAACAAGTTATGGCCCAAGCACATGTTGATCCAGACGGTGGGAATCAGAAGATTGGCACCACCCGTCAAAGGACATCTGTGAAATACTTATGGCCAGGCGTAGCTGCAGACATTGCAAAATTTGTGGAGGCCTGTGACCAGTGTAGCAAGGTACATTCCACACGTTGGAAGGAAAATAATAATCAGATGCTAGAAAATTATTGTGGAGAACATGGGTTTAAAAACAAAAAGGGAAATAAAAATGATAAGGTAGATATAGTGTTTAGGGAAACACTTTTAAACACACAGTCTTCCAATAAAATATTTAAAATAGCAACTCTGCGTATGGCACAAAGAGTAAACATAAACACAGTCCAGACCACCCCGCCACACAGTAGGACGGAATTCATGGAACTGTCTAAAAATATAACTGAGGTTAATCGGCCAACATTGAAACCGAAACTAAACGTTAACCTTAGAAAAGTGGGGAGCGGGCGTTTGAGCAATTGAGGAAAATTGCCAACTCGCTTCACAATACGGATATTAAGTAGCATTATGAAGGGCACCGGTGACAGTGGTAGTGACTGACCCTATACCGTCCATTGGAAGTATTGTACGGACATTGGATTGAGATCACACATATTATAGCAAAAGCTAAAAAGAGGAATTGATTCTTGATGCAGGAACTCATTTCCCCATGTTATATATATTATCACCAATTGTCGTTGGGCTGAGAAAACAGCTGGTGAATAGGGCCTTTATCTGAATGGCAGATTAAAGAGTCCTATAGGAATATTAGTAGAGGGTTTTTCCAAATTCCAGTCAAGCCTGAGCTCAGACCAATTGTGGGCTGTGATCACATCGGAAGAGCACATTGAATTTGTATGTTGCTTTTGGATTGGAATTACTCCGAGTGTTTTATCCAGGCTGATGAGGAAATTACTGGGTCCCCTACATAACTCTGCTATCACCAATTTTATAGATCTCCTCCTCATAAATATTGCAACCTTGAGGGACATCTAAAACCTCTGGACCTGTCATGGGACAGACTCAGAGAAGAGTAATGGTGAATATTGATTGATAATCAGCATGTGACAGGCAGTAGCACCTTCAGCTGTTTATTAACATAGACAAAAATTAAATAATTTATTTCTCAATAACTAAAGGGAATTAGAAAGAACGGGATATCTTGAATTATAGCGCTGATATCGATTAATATATTAACCTAAAGATTCCCCCTTAATAAAGTTATCTTGACTTAGAAAAATTTATTTTACTGATATTTTAGATCAGGGTAGAACTACAATTAATTACAAAAAAATTACCCAGATGAAACTGTTAAGGAATAAACAAAGGAAAAGTAAATATAACGATAGAGGTCAGTTGACCGTGTAATTATCACTTTTAATATTGGAAATCGGTCCATAAATAACGGAGATATAAAATACACAAAGATAATCAGACGAACGAACACACGATTGCTCAAAGTTTATAGTCCAAAAATAGTTAATTTATTTTTTGACTTGACTTCTCATTGGCTAGAGGGTAGGGTAATAAAAATTAACAACTCCTTGTAAGAATTTTTTTTCCCATTTGAATTTGAAAGCCATCGCAAGTTGAGATCAGCGGGAAAGCCTTGTGACCAAGCTTTTGCCATCTGGACAAGAAAGCAGTCAGAAAACCCATTTACTGCTAGTCAACTTTGTGCATGTGTTATTATTCTTTACTTGAGGTAAGATAGATGATTTTATTTGTATATTTCCTTAGCAAGTATCAGGCTATAGGGGTATGCCGATACATTTTATTTCAATACTGCTAATTGGGAGATGGTTCAGGTTACGACGACCAAGATAGGAATGCAGTCTTTTTCGGAGTGAAATGTGTAAAAAGGATTTTGCTATTGGCCTTACAAAATTTGTGCCATAGTGCCGTGGTAATAAAATGGATATTGCCATTGGGAAGTGAACATACATGTGTTTGTAAATTTGCCATAACATTTTGCGACTGTAAGTCCAGGATACAATAAATTGGTAGTGGTTTCAGGAGTGACACAATGTTCAAATAACATGTGACACTATACATAGATTGTTTGAAAGAAGTCATTAACAGGTCACAAGATATATTGGTACACCCCTGCTGATTATATGGAAGAGAAACAAGGCTAAAGGAATAGTGGCTACAATGCCTTATGAAAATAAAGAATGAAAACACAGGACTGAGTGTAGTCAAGGAAATATAGGGTTTGGTGCATATGATCAGCACACATGGCTGACCCCAGGTAAGATTACCATTGTTTAGTTGTGGAAATTTTATAGACAGGCTATAAAGGGGAGGAAACTGTCCTTCTCATTTCAGGGTTGTACTACCAGTAAGAAAGTGTTGCAGACACCCTGGTGAAGACAGAAATTGTGAGCAGTGAAGGCTCATACTCTACTGTGAGCTACAGGCAATAACCTCACCCCTAAAGCAGCATCATTTGAGTGACCATTTGCATAGTCTAAAGCCCATATTATCAGACAGGCTTACAAGTTAAGTCCCTGTATACGGGCACATGACAGTTCCTCTCAATAAAAACCACCACAACAATAAGAATTTCCTGGGGAATGATGAAGAAAACAAACCCTCCAATAACGAATTAGTGTTACTATCCAGTATTAAACATCAGACATTGAGGTTCAGGGTACTTTTTAAGTTTTACCTTAAATTAAATACCATCAAAACCTCTTATCACAAATAAAGTGGTCTCAATTCGACATTTTGTTTACTTTTATAAGTTTTTACTTAGTCAAATAATTTAAAAATAGTTAAGATTTATTCCTTACTCAACCTATGACAAGTTCCTGTCCACAGAACCTGCATACAACGTATTATCAATGTCAGAAATATGTGATATTATTACCTAGCTATTAATTATTCATGATTAAACAAAATACATAGTAAGTCAAATAAGTAGAAAATAAAAGATAAGACGATGCAACAATAGTTACAAAGACAAGATACTAAGGAACAACTGAAAACAAACGCAGGAATCAAGGAAATAATAAAGCAGAACTAAAGAAAAATAATATTGCAAAGCTTGCAATGACAGCTGCGAAGGAGAACGAGACAAGCGACAGCACAGGGTATAACAATAAATTTGTATAAAAATTAACGACGGTAAGATTGAGAATGATGATCACAAACAAAATAAACCATGAAAATAAGGCACAGTGAAAGAAAAACAGTACAATAACAATATTAAAAACGGCACATCCCTTCTAAACAATTAGGTGTCACAGACAACCAACGCAGTGGACAAAAAAAATCCTTCATCAAACATATGCTGGAAACTTCCACTGTGGGAAGTCTGCACAAATGTCCCTATAGAACACTCACGTAGGCCCGGGGTGAATCTGGGATGTTTTCCTACGCAAGTCACCTCCCAACCAAGCCCACATAAAACATGGAACATAGAACATCGAAATTAATAGTGGACATTTTAAGAAAAGCTCATGCAAAACATGCAACTTTGGTACAGAGTACAATAAACAAAAACCACTTATCTTTTTTTAAAAATCCCGGCCTCGAAAACGTTACGTCGACATGTCTAGGGCGTTGCACGATGAGCCAATAAAATCGTACAGCAGTCCGTAGTTGACTTTCTCTTCAGGTACGTACTGATAACCGGATCGCTGGAGGCCGTCGAGGTCAACCGTTAGGGTGAAAACATCAAAAAATGGGATGTCATCGTTGGCGTCGTCTTGAAAGATTATTGCATCTTGACATACAGGAAACTCTTGTTTATAGCATTCTTTCCTGGTACTTGACGCATTGAACTTGACAATCGAATCTTGAAAAGGAAACTTCTTCTCCCGTAGACTGGGCCACCAGTTGATACCACCTTTATTATATTGCTGTGGTATATCAAGCTTATAGTCTATGGCCGATTAATTTTCAGATAACGCGAATAACTAACGTGGGCCGTTTGGATGGGCCAATGATGAACAAACGAACATCGTTATGATGATGGGGGTCATAAGGTTGACCAGCTGTAAAGAAATCTGAACTGGACCCATGGTGTCACATTAATAATGATTTTTTTCAACGTAGACGGATTCATCGAAGACATACATCATCAGTTATACAATTTATAGTAGCATTGCATCAAGATACATTTTCATTAGTATATGGCATCAATCGTGAACTTGGCCGACTCTCTGACCGCCGACATCTCAAGAACAGCAAGAGCTCTGCGGTGAGCAGTTCTAATATTCTGGTTTCCATAACGGAGCTTTGGATAATACGAAGGGTTTTAGAGAAGAAACTTTGAAAATATAATGTAGTACGATCCAGATAATAATCAGCAAGGATATGGGCATACTAGCGACACGCTATGACAAGACGTGTCGAAGTTCTACCATATCTTGTCACGAATGAATACGGTATCAAATATGATACATAATAAAGCCATGTATAAAAAACTAGACGGGCATGTGACAGTCACACACACTTAACTCCCACGCGCAAAAAGGACTTAACACCTATATGTGTACATATTTAACTAATAAGCTGTATCGCAGAGTTGATCATTATCTATACTGTTCAAAAAAAAAATACGCAACTTATTTGGTGTTACTTTTATGAAAGATATTCGCTGATTATACATCAGTCAACCTATCGACTGTGTCCACCTGGTCATTAACTTCTCGTGGTTACCTGAATTGTACTCACCTCATGATTCGAGAGTTCATGAAAGAGGTCAAGGTCAAAACAACATTTTTGACAATAACTCGTGACAGGTTCATGAGAATCCCGTGAAACGTACTGAACACAAAGCTCTCTGACCATATTATTGAATGCCTATAAAAGATTGACGCTCCTCGAATAAATTCATTTGAAAATTCAATGCGCAAGTATGGTTCATCTCACTACAGAACAACGACTCATCATCATTGGACGTTTACAGACTGGACAGTCACAAAGTGTAGTGGCCAGACAATTTAATGTGGTTAGAAGCACCATTAGTCGCCTTTGGAGGCAATTTCAAGAAACTGGCTCAGTGGCAGACCGGCCGCGCAGTGGAAGACCCAGAGTCACAACTCCTGCCGAAGACCGCTTCATATGGCTGCGTCATCTCAGGAATCGACTTGCATCTGCGTCCTCCACAGTCCAGTCAATGTCAGCAGCTCGTCGAATTTCAGATCAAACGGTCAGGAACCGGCTGCATGACTCTGGTCTTTGGGCTAGAAGACCTTACAGAGGTCCTGTTCTTACGGACCGGCATCGCATGAACCGACTGCAGTGGGCGAACCAGCATCGTCAATGGACCGTTGGGAATGACTGGAGACGGGTTTGGTTTAGTGATGAATCCTTTTTTGTGCTCCAGCGACACGATAGACGGAGAAGAGTTTACCGCAGAGTCCATGAGCGCTACGCCCAGAACAGCGTTGATGAGGCTCCTCCACATTGTGCTGGAGGTGTACTGATGTGGGGGGTGATCAACTTCATGGGAAGAAGTGACCTAGTGCAAATTGAAGGACGCCTGAATGTCCAACGATACGTCGCTGAAATTCTTCGTCCTCACGTCCTTCCATTTCTGGCTGCACGAGGGTCGATTTTTCAGCAGGATAACGCTCGATCTCATGTGGCACAACTCACCACCCAGTTCCTCGCTGACAACAACGTCCAGACCATTCCGTGGCCAGCCATGTCATCAGACATGAACCACATAGAACACTTATGGGATGAACTCGACAGACGACTCCGCCAGCGAGACGTGGCTCCAGCCAATCTCCGACAGTTGTCTCTTACACTGCGGGAAGAGTGGGCAGCCATCCCACAACAACAGATCCAACGGCTAATCGGATCCATGTCAAGGAGATGTCGTTCTCTGATAGAGGCCAGAGGAGGCCATACACCTTACTGAAACGGAGACCTCAATCGCAAAGAATAAAAGTCCAAACCAAATTTAATGAACATCATTTCATTGTTAAGATCTGAAAGTTTCTTCATGCCAAGATTGAAACATTAATTCCGTAAAATAAAATTTTGGTACAAGTTTGAAATTTGGTGTCCAATTACCACTGCAATAATGTTGCGTTTCTTTTTTTTTTTTGAACAGTATAGTTATTTAATGTATCACTCGTGCTGTCTGTGTTTGGTATTTACTTATAGGCAAAATCCTTCCGTTAGGACGTTGGAGTTTTCTTTTCTTTATCGA
Source organism: Oreohelix idahoensis (assembly GCA_024509875.1). Lineage (NCBI taxonomy): Eukaryota > Metazoa > Mollusca > Gastropoda > Stylommatophora > Oreohelicidae > Oreohelix > Oreohelix idahoensis. The sequence continues at coordinate 288,857 of JAMPIV010010599.1, forward strand.
GATCTGATGGCAGAAGTTAAAATTGTAGGGAAACTTTCTATGAGTTATTAGAATACACTATCTAATGGATAGCATTCGCCTTCTTTTCTTCTAGTCCTCATCTCGAATCGGTCTTTCTTTCTAAGGAGTCAATTTCTTGAGACCTTGACAACATTCAATAGCCCATCCCCATTATACTGTAGCGGTGCCTCGCCCAGTCTATCATATACGACAGTCTCCTCGGGGACCCGGGGACCACGGGAATTACCAAGGAATTTGAGGAGACAGTTTACATCAAAATGAAATAAGAAAGATCGTAATTTTCACTTTCTGTAGATGAAGCAGTTGGTTTGTATCAGTATATTATTCTTGTAGTTGATAACAGGCCCCACAATGGATGATGGAGGCATGCAACAAAGCCATTGTTGTTGTTGTTATTGTTTAACTAGGACTGCTGAGCCTCCAGTTCTTTTGCAGCCTAACCACATTGAAGACTCCTTGGTATTATCTACACTGTAGATCTAGGCTTTACCTGTGGCGTTTCTGCCATTCCGAAACGTGTTAAGTCAAGAGCTCAAGTTTCTCCAGCCTGGCTTGCAGTTAAAGAATCATCACATCTGGTCTCAAGCTAGGAGGAAGAAGCGCATGGTACACTGTGAATTCCCCGCCATTTGGCCCGTGCATCACCTATGCCTCTCAGACAAAGTTTACATAAACTTCTATTTTTTTTTTTAACCAACTTCCTAAAATCGCTCAAGAATCACAATATCAAATGGCTTAGGCATCATTTGAGCTCTCGGAGGGCCTGGTTGATAAGGCACGTTTTCATACTGAGTTCTATGAGTGTGCACATGCAGAGGCGGCGCTGGGGATTTTTCAGGGTGGTGCGAGTTCTCGTTTTGGAGTAATTTATATCAAATGTAGTTCCAATACAAATACAGCCAGGGGGAGTGAAGTGTTAGAGGCTTCACTATACTAGATCCAGCTTCAAAGCGTGGGGTGACAAGTTCCCTTCCTCGCTGCCTTTGCCGTTCCTAACTCAACTGCACAGTCAGGCACCCACTTACAGCTGGGTTAGACGGATGCTTGACGCTACCATGTTTCAAACCGGGTACCGTTGCCGTGCTAGACCAGCGCTCTAACCACGTATATGACTTTATTTTATGAGACGTAAAATGTAATTGTTGTGTATCGTTGCATAAGCATTTTCACAGGGAATTAGCTCGTTCCTGCTGTGAATGCAGTTATTTCTTCTAAGCGTGTTAATACACTCTCCCTCGTAGTTTCTACGCCGTGTGCCACCGAGTGACTTTTGTCGGCAATTTCTGTCTCAAAGAGTGTGTGTAAAATAAACCCTCTGCTTCATTGTCGTTAAGTATAACTGGCGACTACCTGCTTAGAAATTAGTGGACAGAAGAGGGGAAAGAATGAGCAATCCCTACGTGATGACATATAACTTTGTGGAGTGCTCGTTCCTGTCCCGCAACCCAAGTACAATTTTATTCATTGACATGTTCAGACTGAGGCTAACCTAAAGGGATGTCCTCTGATCGCAGGGTCTTAGGAAAACGCACGACTGACTGCAAAACTCTAAATACTGAGCGTACGACAACTATAAGACAAACACGGAAAGTTCACAGGCGGCTCACCATTTGTTTCCTTAGTTTTACACGGGACTACGAAGTTCTGACACCTGATTCTGTCTGATTAAACCTAAGTGTGAGAGCTCAGCGATATACCTCCTCTAGACATGACGGGAACTCGCTGAAATCACAAGCATTACACCAGGACAGCTGTTTCAGATGAGAGAAAACAAAGTAGGGAGCTGAAGAACATCACAACGAGCTGACTAAGAACATGACAACGAGCTGACTAAGAACATCACAACGAGCTGACTAAGAACATCACAACGAGCTGACTAAGAACATCACAACGAGCTGACTAAGAACATCACAACGAGCTGACTAAGAACATCACAGCGAGCTGACTAAGAACATCACAGCGAGCTGACTAAGAACATCACAACGAGCTGACTAAGAACATCACAGCGAGCTGACTAAGAACATGACAACGAGCTGACTAAGAACATCACAACGAGCTGACTAAGAACATCACAACGAGCTGACTAAGAACATCACAACGAGCTGACTAAGAACATCACAACGAGCTGACTAAGAACACTTAATTCCTTATTCAGTACACAGCCATTGCTCTGTCAACCCCCCCCCCATTAAAAAAAAGGAGTCACGTTGCCTCTTTAAGACTAAAATAAAAAATGATAAAATTAATACTACCTATATGCTTTGGTCATTCATTCATTACCCTTCGCACCCAAGGAGCAGAGGCCTTCAACAAACACATGCCAAGTCCTCCTGTCACGTGCCATCATCTCAAGTTCTTTCCACGTTCTCCTCATCATTTTCACCTGTTTCCAGCTCTCTTCTCCATGTACTTCTTGGTCTACCTCTGCCTCTCTTGCCTTGAGGCTTCTAGAACAATGACTGGCTTGTAATGCTTTCAACAGGTTTCCTCAGTATATATATATATATATATATATATATATATATATATATATATATATATATATATATATATATATATACATACATATATACATACATATATACATACATATATACATACATATATATATATATATATACTACTTACCTAGTCCTTCGTTTTCTACCCTGGGGTGTAGAGGTTAGCCAGAGAGAGCGCTTACTATCATGTCGGCTGCCTTCCTCCTGGTCTAGTTCCAAAATAATCCTCGGTCCTGCAGGGATTGTTTAATGCTGTCCTTCCAACGAACTCTGGGTCACCCTGGAGGTCTGGATCCCTGGCTCTTGGTTTTCCTTATTTCTTGTGGTAACCAATCTTCTCCCACTCTTTGTAGCTGGATTTTGTAGGTTGTAGTCATTGGCTATGATCGCACCCGTAAGTCGAGACTGTGATATAGGTGGAGCGGTATATATATATATATATATTACATAAATAGAATTTTGTAATGCATACTGTATTATTCGTGTGTACTTGTCTACTAGGGCGTCCGATTGGCTAAGCGGTTAGAGCGAGTTCCTCTCTCTACGATGTTACTGGGTTCCGAATTCGGAACCTGGTAACGTCATACAACAGTCTACACAACTGTAAATGGGGAGTTGACTCTGCTCTTGAGTTAGAAAAGCTGGACTTAGTACGGAGAAGTCTCTAACACCCCTCAACTGCTGCAGTATTTGCTGTGGCTGGTCACCTTGCCTCAGAAAAAAACTGGACTTAGTATAGGGAAATGTCTAACTGTTCACTTCCTTGCGGCTGTATCTTCTTCGGAACAACCTTTTTTTAACTTATAGACTGATTTTTGAATTGGTATAACTGTGCCCTTATACTCTGTCTTCTTTTTCTTTGTTCGCTCTCATACTTCCACATTAATAATGAAGGGCGTAGTCAGCTCAAGGTTACTGACATCTCCAAACAGTTTTTCGTAGAGAGAAGTGGGTTGTTGCCAAATGTCACCCCGTTCACTGTGTCCTTATACAACTTTCATAATAATAATAATAATAATAATAATAATAATAGCCCGTTCAGTCATTACTGACTATGGGAATGCGTCTCTGAAGTTACAGCCCCCAGCTGCTTTTTTTCCCTGGTGTTCCTTTTAACATCTTGTCCTCTCTTCTGCTTGCCATGAGAGCTTCTTTTCGCCCAGTTTGAGGTGGCGCCGCAGAGAGCATCGCCACTTGGTGCGATCGGCAGCTTCATCCTCCCAGGCTGCTGGATTTATGTCCAGTGCTCTCATGTCTCTCTTGCACACATCTTTGAATTTCAGCTGCGGTCGCCCAACTGTTCTTTTGCCGTCTGCCAGTTGCCCGTAGACGATATCTTTCGGGATGCGACCATCCATGTATTCTTCCATGCTGCGGTCATGGTCAAGCCAGCGTAGCCTGCGCTGTGTAACATGTGTAGACATGCTTTGAAGGCCAGAACTTGACAACACCACGATATTTGTCACTTTCTCCTTCCACGAAAACCGAGAGTGTGGCGTAGGACACCATAGATTGAATATTATAATACTTACTTACTTACTTAGTCGTTCCCCTTCTACCGTGAGGTGTAGAGGTTTGGAAGAGAGAGCGCCAGACCATTCTATCAGCTGTCTTCTTCCTGGCCTGGTTCCATTCTAGTCCTCGGTCCTTCAAAGATTGTCTAATGTTGTCCTCCCAGCGGACTCTGGGTCGTCCTGGAGGTCTGGCTCCCTGGCTCTTTGTTTCCCATGCTTGTCGTGGTAGCCGATCTTCTCCCATTCTGCAGACATGGCCAAACCATCTTAGTTGGGACTGTTCTATTGAATATTATAATACTGGGTTTAATGACGTTTTCATCATGTAACTTTAAATGTGGAAACACGAAGAAATATAACTGAATTTAGTAGCATGCTTTACTTAAACATGAAAGAAAAAGTCTTAACCTGCATGGAGAATATTCAACGATATCCAAGAGATGGTACCAAAGCACTCACCCGCAGTAATTATTTCGAGCTTGCACTAAAATTTGTTGTGGTCAGTAAAAGTGCTCTAACGTGCAATAGTTCAGGCAGTGCGCAACTTCGAAATCCAGTTTTGTAGATGAGTTAATTCATTTGAAGGTGTAATGTATAATGGGTCCCCCCGTGTAGTTACCGGTTTCTCTGACAGGATAAATAAAGAATCGGACTACTGCACCCTCAACTATGTTGTACAACGCCACTAATATGAGGTTGTGCAGGGGGCTAACAGCCGCATCATGTAAACTATTGTGCGTTTCACAATGTTTGCCGCTGTTTAATATTCAATATCTCTGCAACCACTTGATCGTAATTGTTGCAACTTTGCATATGACCTAATGATCGCTATGTCCCGAGGGGAACATTTTTTCCCTCGTTAACAAACTTATGGTTTTAAATTTTCTTTATTTAAAGTATACAAAATCGACCACCTCCTAGTCCAACCGTGTATTGAAAGGGCTTACCCCTTCATATTTGTGAGCTATTTCGATTTAACATCTTGAACGTATTTTACGCGATTTTCACCGTTTTTCAGCTCATTGCCGCACTGTTTTGAACATTACATTGATCCTTACGGTGCGTTCAGTTACAGTGGCGTATCCTGGTAATGCGAGCTAGGCGTGCTGCTACTTAAAATGAATATGTACGCCTACTATTTACCCCTTCCCCTCTTAATTTAAAATCCAACTATATTCAATTACGCAACGACAGTTATTCGGCTGGAGGAAAAACATTAACTAAATAATACATATTTTCACTTACAGGTTTCACATGAAGATGAGACCTATTCTTCTTTCCTTTTGCAGAAATTTCTCTGTTACAGCATCGTAAAATGTATTCTTCATTCTAACCTTGCTCAAAATTTCCTTTTCAATGGACAATAGGCTGAGACTTGGAGAGTCGATCTTGACCCTTTGTAGATCTGTGAATTGTGGATTCGCTTTAAAGCTGAAAACGATCTTTCTACAGAAGCAGTATTTGCTGGAATTGTCATTATCAATTCTGCCAGTTTGAACACTTCTGTAAAGCCTGAACTGAGATCATTTTCAACTAAGAACTGCAGTAACTCATGAAATGACTTGTTGTAGAACTCATCCGAACAATAAAGTACAACAAGTTCATTCTTCAATCTTACATAGTCGAACATTTCTCCATAAACGTCTTTTCATTTTTTGATGAGGTCCTCTGGAAAATTTTTCTTGTACCCAGTGGAAAAGGACAACGTCTGATAATGGCACATGCAGGCAGCAGACATAATGGGCTAGTGAAAAATGCTGTACTTATTTTCACTTCCAATTATACGGACAACCGGGACTATCATACCGAGATGAACGGTAACATATTTAGAGAGTGGATTGAAAATACTCTTCTTCTGTCCCTAGACAGACCATCCTGTCTGATAATGGACAACGCATCATACCACAACGCTGTGGCAGAAGAAGACAAAATCCCGACATCTTCGAGTACAAAAGATGCTATAAAGCTTTGGCTCAGAAAAGAAGACATTCCATTTAACGAGGGGTTTCTGAAAACTGAATTAGTGTCCCTTGTTAAGAAATCACAAAAGACCAAGATATTCCATATAGACAAGTTGATACAACAGCATGGTCATATGTGTTTGAGGCTGCCACCTTATCATTCACATTTAAACCCAATTGAACTCGTTTGGGCAAAAGTTAAAGGACAGGTGGCAGCTGAAAATAAAACTTTCAAACTATGCAATATGAAAGAACTAACATATACCGCCCTCTCGCAGATAGACAAAAATTATTGGTGTAAATGTGAAGACCATGTCTTAAAAGAGGAAAATGACTATTGGAAAAAAGATGGACTGTCGTTCGTTCAGCCGAGAATAGTCATCAATATGTTAGACTCGTCTGACTCATAATAAGTGTGTAAATACCTTATATGTTTTATATGTTTTCTCCTCCATCTATGTGTATATGTGAACCAATTCATGTCCTATTTATCTCCACGATTTCACTACTATTTTTAACATACACAGTACTTTCACCTCTTCATGCATCCATTCACGTTTTAGTATAAAAAGTAACATTTACAACGAATAGGCGTTATTATTCTCTCAAATATTTCGAAGAAATAAAAAAGGACCTCACGTAGTAATCATTTAACAAACCCCTCTAACATTCGAATTGTATAGACGCCTATGCCGAAAATATGCAACTTCCGTCATTTACGGTAAATTATTTTCTTCCAGGACAACATAATTACTTCGTTAAAAAAGATCAAAGGAATTAGCCGTTGCAAGAAAAGAACACTACCTGCAACATTGAATTTTATAAAAACTTTGGGACATTGAAAATATAAGACCACATGCAAAAAATTATGTTTATAAGTGCAAGGAATATGGAGATATTTGAAGTCAATCGATGACCGGTCTTTTTGAAACGCACTATACATTAGAGCCCAGGAAAACGCTACAATTTGAACACGGAAAACTGGAATCTGAGAAAACTGTATCTCAAAATCAAAAGTGGGAACTTATTGCTAAAATAACAGCACCCCAGACCACGTGTAAGAGGCATTATCAAGCTGCCTTAATCCATTTATCTGAGCCAGCAGTCTGTGTGCCTAAAGATTGGCTTGGTGATACCAGTTGAGTGTACTATCTCTGGAACAAGTGAGGGTTTAAGTGGCCTGAAGTCGACGCTAGACACCATCATCAGACGGGTCTTAGAGACGCGGGACCAACTTCGTAGACACTCACTGACACTTCTGAGAACGTGCTGCGCTCTACAACAATGACCAGGGAGGTGAGTGAACAGCCCTCCATCTGCAAATACCCAACCATCAGCTGGAGCAGAACAGACAAACTCTTTGGCAGCTAAGTAGAAACATAAAAGCTGCCAAGTGAACTCTTACCCAAACCTCCATAACATCATTGATGATGAGCATTTTTGTTGACTTGACTTGACTTGACTTTGATCCACTGTCACTGAGCGTCAGCTCTTGGTGACCTTGATACCATTGTATGGTACTGCGCAGTTCGTATAAGCTGTTCTGAGCTGCCATACAGTGTATTGTATATGGATGGGTTGTGTGGTAGCAGTTGTTGTGTCATTCCCTGAAGTGCAGGGCACTGTAGTAGGTGGTGTTCTACTGTCTCCAACGGGTTTGGGCAGTGTCTACATTTTGCTATATTCTGTCGACATATTCTGTTTCTGTGGCCATTTAGTGTAGAGTGACCTGTTCTCAATCTGAAAATTTTGGTTTGGTATCTTCGTTCGAAATGGTTTATAGCATCTTCCTTATTTGGGGCTGTTTGGTGTATGAAGAGTCTTCTTCCTGTATTACCCTGTGCCCACGTGTTCAGCCAAACTTCTTTACAGTTGTTTTTGACTATTTGTTTAATTGTTAACATAGTCAATCTGTGGCATTTTTGCTCCCTTCTTTGCCAGTCTATCAGCAACTTCATTCAATGTGATGTTTATGTGGCCAGGTATCCATTGCATGTATATTTCTGTTCCATGTTTCTTGGACATTCTGGATAGTATTGATTGAGTTGGTTTTCCAGTTTCCTATTGCCAAGAGGTAGCCTGCGAGTCTGAGAATACTACAACATCATTTGGTTCCTTTTCATCTGATTCAAAGAGTTAAAAAATTATAGTTAGGGTTTTCTGGATGGCGACTACTTCGGCTTCGTAGTTTGTGCACCAGGTACCACAGGCACCTGCAATTTTGATGAATTCTTCTGTACTGGGTGGGATGATTATGGCCCCATATCCAGCATTTATGACAGCTTTGAAAACCGATCCGTCTGTGTAAGCATGGATAATGTCTTCATCATACTGAATTATGGTTTCCATGGCAAGTGTTTTCAGCAGTGTAGGTATTGTCGCAAAATTGGTTTCAAGTCATTGCAAACGTTTTCAGGTAGATTTATAAACCCGTCAACGATCGATTGACCGCTTTCAAAATGGCGGCGTATCAGCGAAATGTGTATCAGACAGAGGAAATCGCCAAGGATAAATAAAAGCAGACGGGAATCAGTATGAAAAGGATTTTACATTTCAGTACAGGGAAGGATTGTGTATAACTACATATAAGAAGGAACGGTAGGAAGTTCTCATTTACGGAGATATATGCGTATTTCGGCTGCCCACAGTTACGCGGAAAAGCATGTAAACCCACTTCTGTTCTAAATATTAAAATCAACAAATAACAGTTGGGAAATTACATGGATAGGAAGGTAGAGAATTATCAACTGTATAAAACTAGATAAGATGGAACAATATGGATATTATATATGCCGAGAATGAGAAATGCAAAATTTCAGTCGACGCACAGATCGGCCGAAATCACTGTTCGGGAAGGATTTTTCAGGCTTAGGTTTAAGCTGTGACGTCGGTACCCTCCGATACGTCCGCGCTATGCGTATATATAGCGTATCGGTAAACTGAGCTACAGACAACAAAAGAGGTTTGAGACAGACTGGAGGCAGAGTTTCGCCACTACCCATGAATTGTGAGCGGATCGCCAAAAACAATTTTAAGTCCAGTATCTGAAGTCTGAGGGTAAGCGAAATTGTGATAACTACCGTGTATAATATTTGTTATTTCAGGTTCATATAGAATTCACAAAATATGCCTGTATAATAGTCATTGATATAATGTATTTTTAATATGATCTAAACATGTGCATTGTGGATGATTGTTGTTTGTACAAAAATTAATCACAAATAGCCCCACCGCCTAATGAAGATATATTTATCATATTGCTTTATCGCTTACGAAGATAAAGGCAGTCCCATGGCAGAAATTGTCATAGGGAAATGAAGTGTTAGAAACTTCATCATGGAAGATCCCAGTTTACGAGGTTAAGGTGACTAGTCCCCTTCCTCGCTGCCTTTGCCTTCCCTAGTTCGAGCGCACAACTTTGTACCCATTTACAGCTGGTAAACTGGAGTGTTCTACAGCCAGTTTCAATAGAAAGCAACCTGATCACGTGGTCACTCACTTTATTTATTTTATGTATTAATTTTGGGTAGTTGCTAAGATAGCATCAGTATTTGAATTTGTACTTGATATGATTTGGAAGGATCAAGTTATAGATCAGAAAAGGATGTATAGGAGCGGAATAAACCAGATGATGTTTATTACTGATATGTTAATATTAATTCTGTATCATTGAAATGATGTTACTTGCTATGACTGTATAACTTTGACACCTGATGACTGACTAGTCTGACTTATGTGCTAGTCAGTTACACTTAATTGAAATGTTAATATTAATGCTATATCACTGAAATGATGTCCTTACTTACTATGATTGTATAACGGTGACATCTGATGACTGACTGGTCTGACATCTGTGCTAGTCAGCTACAAGTCTAGCCAGATACTAGCCAAGGCTGATATGTTGCAGGTTCCATGAAATAACTCAAACCAGACTGTCCAGTATCAGAAGCCTGTGTCGTTCATCAGAGGCAATCCCACAAAAGTGCAGGACCCCAAAGAGTGAACTTCAACTGGTCATTGGCATCCCTACTGTTGGGCCTACCAAGTCTGATATCAGCAAAGGACAGTTCAGTGTCAGCAGTATCAAGTTGAACAGATAACTGTCACTTAGGACACTGACTACCACAATATATGAAACACAGTAAATAGTCAAGTGATGACATTTATCAGAGGACTAAGAACAGTGATATATTTTTAAACTGAATGCAGTCTAAATAGACAATAATAGGAATTGTGTGACTTAATTTTATATATATATATATATTTCAATGCTCTTTTCCAACTAGTAGAAATAGAATATTAGTGTAATTATTAAACTATTTTAACTGAACCTGAGGATTTATTCACTTCTTCCATTTGTGGTTTCAGTGAATGTACATTTTACTTATCCCCTAGAATATAAGTAATCATAAGATAGTCACAGGGAGGAGACACCTTAAATCCTGGTACTACTTCTTACCAACTGGGCCAGGGTTTTCACAGTCTGACTATTTTTATGATAACAATACACCAGTGCTTATTTCTAAGACTGGGGTATTACTTGTAAGGTCAGAATTCTTTACTGGCATACTCTTACATAATAAATAATTTTAAATAACCTCCCGCCACAGTGGGGGCTCGTCCGGGATCTATCTTTGATATTCCTGAGCCAACTTTCTATTGCTGCTGTGTAGGAACATTTTTGTTGAAAATTTTTGGAAAGAGTTAACATAGTAGGAAATTAATATTTTTTAGGAGTACCATTGAGTACAGATAAAGAAAGCTGTTTCATATATGGTGAAGTCAGTTTAATTAACTTTAATTTTAATTAAGTTAATTATATTGTAGTAACTTAGTTTGAGTAAGACAGCTTACCCTACTAGACTACAGATACATCATGGCTGACTTGGTCAAGTTTAGGTCTGCCACACTGCAGGTGGGAAAAGAGCTTGGCATGAGTGGTGATGCTCTGGTCCAGTATGTCACGACGGAATGTGAAAAGTATACGGACAGAGATTGGAAGCAGAAAGAGCCCAGAAATTTGAAGCAGAAAGAGAAGCCAAGAAATTAGAAGTAGAAGCAGAGAGAGAAGCCAAGAAATTGGAAGCAGAGAGAGAAGCCAAGAAATTAGAAGCTGAGAGAGAAGATCGGAGGTTACAAGCAGAGAGAGAAGAAAGGAGGTTACAAGCAGAGAGAGACCATGAGCTGAAAATGAGACAGCTTGAACTTGAACTTCAGGCTGGAACTAGCATCCATGGTAACAGCTCACCACGTTCTGAGAATAGCTCTTTTCAGAACACAGCTAATGGGGCCATGAACTTCCACCTAGATCCATTTGTTGAAAAGGAGGACGCAATTGAGTCGTACCTGGATAGGTATGAAAGGCTAGCCTCTACATATGGACTGGAAAAGGAAAAATGGAGTCTAAAGTTATCCCAGGGATTGAGAGGTATTGCATATGATGTGTTTCTGAAACTCCCCAAAGAAGATCAGGAAAATTATGAAATACTAAAGCAAGCCTTACTGATCCGGTATGAAAAGAACTCTGAGGCATATAGGAAGAAATTTAGAACTTCTAAACCGCTACCTGGAGAAACATATAACCAGCTCGCACCTAGGCTAGAAACGTATTTGTTGAAATGGAGTAGTTTAGGTAAGTATCAGAAAACCTACGAGGATCTGAAAGAAATGGTTATGTTAGAGCAAGTGAAAGATTCCATGTCTCAAGAAATGAGGAAATTCCTTATGGAACAAGGAGCAGGGAGGCTGGAAGACATTTTGAAATGTGCAGAGAGATACCAAGCAGCTCAAGCTGAATTGGTAGGAACAAAAAGAAAGCAAGTAGAAGGATATAAGCCACCACCGCAGAATACCCAGTTTGACCAGATGGATCAACCATACAGAAACAAGCAAAGATTTGATGATAAGGACAAAAACCCTCAGACTCAGGAAAATAAACCCTATAAACAGGGAGATAAGTGGTGCAAAGTTTGTAAGATGAGCAACCATAACACTGATGAATGTGGGAGGAAAAAACCCCTTCATCATGCTGCATGTCTACAGGTGAGGACTTCTGTTAGGAAGGAACTGACTGTGAGTCAGAATAGCCTCCATCACCCCCATCTACCCAGGAGATAGTGACTGTGAATAGCAAACAAGTCACAGGAATGTATGACAAGGTTTGTCCTATGACGCAGTCGTGTGTGCATCTCTGGTGCGCCCTGAACAAATCACCACAGAAACAGTAGAGATTCAAGGGCCACTAAAAGGAACATCACCCCTTACTTTACCCATAGCAAAGATTCATGTCAGTTGTCGCTATGTGGAAGGGGAGATAAATGCAGCTGTGATAGATGATCCCTTTTACCCCCTAATGTTGAGGCGTAAATATGTTTTCTTGGGAGACCCTGTAAAACCTATGGTTATGGCAGAAACCCAGACCAGGTCTGACTCCAGGAACATAGAGAGGGACACCAACTTAAAATTTCATTCGACTGAAATGAAACGGGCTCAAGAAGCAGACAGCACATTGAAGCCTTGTTTTGGCAAATTGTCAAAGACACATAACACACCAAGGAAAGGAAACTTCTATAGGGAACATGGACTCTTGTACAGGAAAGCTGGCAGAGGGACGAAAAGTTATGGTCAAATTGTTGTACTATCCACTTATAGGAATAAGGTTATAGGCTGGGGACACATATCAACTTTGAGTGAACACCTGGGTAATGGTGCCACAAAACAAAGAATAGCCACCCAGTTCTACTGGCCAGGTATTACGGAAGACATAAATCAGTATGTAAATTCCTGTCCAGAGTGCACCTATGTAGATTCAGAAAGTCGACGGAAGAGTCTTCATCAAAAATCTACAAGCAAACCAGCAATCAGGGGTACTCCCGAGATTTGCACGGGAGGGGAAAGGAAACATCCCACACAGGTTCAATTGCAGTCTGAACCCCATGCGCTGGAAAAAAGAAACAAATCACGTAGCGAAAATCAAACACCTACGGATTTGCGAGGGAAAACCACATCCAACTATCAACGAAAAGAGGGCGGTAAACTTCATGGGAAACCTACCGACCCCGTTTCACCAGCAGTAAGGGCCTGGATGAAAAGCCGAACGGAAAAAAGAGAGATAGTAAGTGTTGCTGTCATTTTTGACGGAGTCATCTGTCAAGTTATTTGCTTATGTTTCTATCATAAGAATAATTGTGTCTTTACCTGCGATGTCAGGTTGATTAGGGGTTGTCTTCCCTTGTTTATTCATTCATTGTGTTTGACCTTTAGGGTCAAAGGTAGACAGTTCGGGCGTATGCCCATGGGCAGGTTTTTTTAAGCGGGAGTTGAGTTAGACTTCCGGCAAGCCGGGAAGTGTCCTGGTTTCTGAAGGGACGAGAGTCCATTGTGTTTTTCGGGGAGAATCTTCGAAGTGACTGCACTGGCAGTTTTCCCCAGTGAATCTCTGTGCGTTGGAATGACAGCAGAGTTCCTTGTTAAGTTCTGTGGATTCGGTTACAGGTAATACCGACTTTTTCCATTACTATGCTTTCGGTAGCAGAACATGTTAGAAGATTGCCTAGTCTGTGAACTGCAGCTCACCGATCCTCCATTTCAGAACTTATATTTTGTGCTCGAGGTAGCCATCCAAGACTATTAGTCTTTATATCGTCCAGAAATCCAGTGACGAAGATATATTGTGGGAGCCGCAGATTGGCGGCATATTTATGTCTACAATAAGCATTACTGCAGGGTTGATGGTAACCTGCTTATCAGAAGTACACAGCCGACGTGAGAACGAGCCTGTGTTTTCGGCTATTATACTACAGCCTGATAATGTGCAATAGGCGGGGAATGCCAAGTTGTACCTATGTGTCAAAGTGATTAAGGTATCTGACGCGTTTAGTCAGTAATCCCAGGGCGACGCCACGAACTGTCCTTATTGAAGAACATTGTATTGACCATGCACGAATATTCAAATGTTTACCAGCTTGCTGAATGCCTAATGTATACCTATCGATTTCCGGTCAGCATGACCTTGTTTACAATGACTGTTCCTGTTGATAACATGTGTGTTCTCGTCAATAAATGTTTTGAAACGTGTCTGCAGTGTCCAAGCATCCTTGACTACTGCATGTGAGTGTATGGGTTGCAGGGTCTACATATATACGAGCCTAAACACATTCGCGCCTTCATTCGCACCCACACTCAGTTCATCATACGCTCGCACTACACACCTAACAACATGTATACTGTCTTGGGCCAGTGATCACCTCAACAAGAGAAAAAGAGACAGTTACATTTTTGGTGGACCAGTTACGTGGGCTCTTCTGATACATTTCTGGTGGTCAGAGCGAGCAATTAACATTATTGATGACATTAATGTGGTCCAGAAATTTACATTTCATGGGGCTATTTGCGTGAGAAGGACAAGTACACATTACATTTCTGATCTGTGGGTCTAAGCTACACACTGGACAGCTGTAACACACATCGCTAATTCTACACTTGCAAGTTTTGGCTACAACAGGACAGAAATAGGTCATCAACTGTTGACCCAGATAAACAGTGCTAGCATTTATGTTATAATGCTATTAAACCACAACAGGACAAGTACTGAAGTTAACATCTAGGCATTTGCTACGTGGACCACAACTGCAAGTCAAGTCCCTTTTTGTAAACGGTACCGCTGGTCGTTTACACGTTTCAGTCAACAACAGACTTTTCTACGCCCGAGCATTCAAGCTATATTGTTCGAGGTCAAGTGTTTGTAAACAGTACGTGGAAATTGTAAACATTCAATGTGCAAGTCCTAAGTCGAGAAGGTCATAGTAACTTTTGTTCGTGAATACCACTTTATGCTACAGTGGATTTGACATTCAGTGCGCGCTTGACATTTTGTTTCTGTGTTCGCAAGGAGCAAGAAATTTACTTTAGTTTCAGCTGTGACTGAACTTGTTTTGCAACACATTGAATTGATTGCTATTTATGTTAATTGTACTATTTTTGTGTATTTTTCTTGTGTTCTTTTGCGGGTTTTCGGTTGGTGGGTCTTACAGTAAATATGCCACTTAATCGAGGGTTACTGTAAGCGTTCTGTAGGGATTGCAATTTTCTTAATTGAAATTTGCTAGCGACTTTTGTTGCTATATTTTTTTTTTAGCTGTGACGACATCAGTTAGTGTTGTTTTCGTTATTTTTCCGTTCTTTGATTTTCGACTAATTTTGTTTGTATCTGTTCTTCTCTCATTCCTTCCGTTTATTTCTTTACACCTTTTCGTTTATAACAGTGTTGCCATTTGTCTTGTTTATTTTTCGCGGTCATCATTACACATTTGTGTAACATTTTCTTTACTTTTTGCTGTATTGTTTATTTGACTTCCGCGAACGTTTTCGGTCATTGTTCTGTATTTTTTGTCTTTGTATTTATGATTGTACTACATTATTGTCATACACAGTCTACATACATACACTTGGTCATGTATTATTATTATTATTGATAAGGTACACTCTTCATATAGAGATTGTTAATAAAATATTATTATATAAGATATTTATACAAGTTCTTTGATAAAAGACTTGTTATCCACAAAGATTGAGACAAGGTGAAATACATATTCAAGTTCTTTATAAAAAAAGACTTGTGCCCATAGTGAGTGGGATATAAAGGAATTATTTTCCACAGGTACTCAAGTGATTTTTTGTTACATTATAAACAAGAGGACCATACAAGGTCTTTGTCTAAGACTAAGAGAGTGAAATAAAGTGAAGTGAGTATACAAGTCTAGCATTTCAGACTTGTCTCCCATTGAAGTGGGATAAGGTAATTGTTGAATTTTTCAGGTTACTGATCTCATTAGACAGAATGTCTACATTGGATTTCTTCATCCAGCAAGGGTTGACCCTTGGTAAGTCTGGTAAAGAATTGGAAGAATATTCATCTGCTCAATTCGCCATGGCATTAAGGTCAGAAGTATTGAAAACAGAAGCTGAACAAAAGAAAGCAGAAGCTGAGAATTTAAGATTGCAGATGCAATCAGATGAAAGAAAATTCCAGATGGAAATGAGAAAACAAGAAAAAGAGGCGGAGGCTGAAGAGAAACGGTTAGAAAGAGAATTTGAAGAGAGAAAACAGCGAAGTAAAGTCGAGCGGAAAAAGATAGAAGCTGAAATTAAAAAATTGGACAGAGAAGCTGACGAGATAAAACAGAAACTGGAAGCTAAGGAGAGAAAACAGAAGACTGGAAATGAGCTTCTGGATAAAAATAATGCTCTTACTGAGAAGCTTCAACATGAGAATAAAGCTCTTACTGATATATTAACAGAAATGAATTGTGAAAATCATATGCTGAAGTGTAAAGTGACGGCACTAATGGAAGATAATAAGAAACTTGGTGAATTCTCCGTTAAACAATCTCAACTGGAAAAGGAGAAAAATGAGTTAGAAGTTGAATTGAGCTTAATGAAGAACAATCTTCTTTGCAAAGAACAGGCTCTTATTGGTGAGCTAGAGCAAGTCAAAATAGACTATGAGAATGTAAAAGCTCAGGCCGGACAAGACAAGGAGTCTTATAAAAAAAACAATTCTGGAACTAAGTAATGAGGTGGATCTTCTGCGAAGTACTGCTATAAAGAAGAGTATGGAATCTCTGGAGGAGATGAAGATGTTTAAGAATAGGAAGGATACTGAGATTCAATCACTGCAACTGGAGTTAACACAGTTGACAGCAAACAAAGAAAAAGATAAGAAAATTGATGAACTTAGGTCTACTCATCATAGTGCTATGGAAGCACTCAGACTTGAACTTGTTCAAGAGAAAGCTAAGGTTTTAGAAACTACATCTCAAAAGGAAAAGTTGAGTAACGATCTTAGAGATAGAATAGTTAAAGAGAAGACTCTAACTTCACAGTTAGATGACTTAAGGTTAGAGTGCAACAGACTTCATGTTAAAGTCAACGAAAGTGTTCATGAAGTTGTTTCTAGAGAGAAAGCTGTTGCAGAGGTGGGAATTGCAAAACTTCGCAACAGAATTGATGGTTTATTAGATATTGTTTTGGAGAATAGAATGTTATCTACTACCAAGGTGAATAGATTTAGACATAAAGCTAATGATCAATATTCTACAAATGCAAAGAGCCAGCCACATGCACTTGGTGCTCATGGTAATACTAAGCAATATGGGAACAACAATTTTCGTGGCAAATATAGTTTCCCACGGAATTACGATACTGCCTCTAATGGGAGTTGGCGTCAGGCCAACAAAGGTAAATCAAGTTTCGATCACGGTGAGGACTTTCATAAGTGTCATGTTAAGATTCCTCAGGGAAACCGTGCATCGAATTCCCAGATTCCTGATAAGTCGGTAAAAGAAAACAAAACTGTTAGTACCCATCGTACTCAGCTCAGGCAGTATGATGTGTTAAGCATATTGCCATAGGAAAAATAGAACAATTTTATTAAAGATAATCGTGATTATGGACAACACCAAAGGCGTTCATCACGTGGTAATTTTCCTTTAAAGTAATTGGAGACAATTTAAAGGTCCTCAAATTTGGTTCTAATATTATAGGAACTTTAATAAAAGTTACCAACCTGATAATAGTTTTTCTTGCAAACAACAAAATCCATGTTTGTCTTACTTCCCTCAAGAGAGAATAGACTTCTCATTTCATGGAAAGGTCCATACACTATAGTCTCCAAAATTTCGATGTCGACTATATTGTCGATGTGGATGGAAGCATAAAACCTTCCATATAAATATGCTAACAGAGTTTATTGAACGTCCAGACTATTTGCAGCCTATTTTCCAGGCGACGGACGACTCTCCAGTCCAACATGGTCACATCTCATCCCTGTCCGTTATACAGGATGAGGAAACTATTTTTTCTGACGTTAACTTACCTCTTCCTGCGATTCCACTGAATTCAACGGAATCGTGGAGGGACGTTACAATCTCTTCGAACTTGTCTTTTGAGGAGCAACGTCAAGTATCCTCTACGCTACAATCATATCAGGATGTCCTTACCGACATTCCTGGACACACAGATGTCATAGAACATGACATCATACTTACTGATCGTAATCCGATCAGAGTAAGACCATACCCAATACCTATTCATTTTCAAGCACAAGTCGAGAAAGAATTGGATGAAATGATTCAACTGCAAATAATTGAACCATCCACTTCAGCTTATTCTTCGTCGATAGTTATTGTTCGAAAGAAAGACAATAACATACGTCTTTGCGTTGACTATCGCAAATTAAATCAAGTTACGAAGTTCGATGCTGAACCTATGCCATTATTAGATGATCTACTTATTAGACTTTCTAAAGCTAAATTCTTTACTAAACTAGACTTGTCGAAAGGTTATTGGCAAGTCCCACTGACGGAACACGCCAAACCTCTCACTGCTTTTTCGACACCTAGGGGTCTGTTTCAATGGAATTTTATGCCTTTCGGGCTTATGAACGCCCCAGCGACTTTCGTGCGCATGATGCGACGAATTCTATCAGATCGTGCAGATGTCATCGCATATTTAGACGACATCTGTCTTTTCAGCGATACTTGGGAAGAACACTATTTGGGTCTAAAGGAATTGCTATCTACTCTACGTGAGCATAGTTTGACTGCAAAACCCTCTAAAGCTTTTGTTGGGTTTAGTGAAATTTCCTTCCTAGGTCATCGAGTTGGTCATGGTCTGTTGAAGACAGAGGACCAAAACATTTCGAAGATATTAAATATCTCGGTTCCGAAGACAAAAAAGCAAGTGCGTAGTCTCTTGGGATTGATACAATTCTATGGAAGATTCATTGAGAATCTGTCCTCCATTATGGCACCACTTTCATCGTTATTGAAAAAAGGTTCTCCTAATATGGTGCGTTGGTCCCAGGAATGCCAATCTTCATTGGATCAGGTTAAGAATTTGTTCTCATCTCATCCTATCTTAAGACTACCAACGATTGATAAGACTTTTGTTCTTCGTAGTGATGCCTCTTCCACTGGGATTGGAGCGGCACTAATGCAGGAATATTCAGGAACTCTGCATCCTGTAATGTATATTTCTAGGAAGCTAAATGCGGCAGAAAGGAATTACTCGGTTTTAGACCGTGAATTGTTGGCTATGGTTTGGTCCATTCTTAAGCTACAAAGGTTCCTTCTGGGCGCGCATTTCTTTATGGAAACCGACCAAAAAGCTCTTACGGCTATGCAAAGTAAGGATTTGAAGAGCTCGAGATCTACTCGTTATGCTATTGCTCTTCAGCCTTTCCATTTCACGGTGCGAGCTATCCGTGGTTCGGATAATGTGATGGCGGACATATTGTCCAGATGCCCACATGATTCCAGTTAAATCTTGTGTCCTAGTTTTTCCTGATACACTTTCGGACTTAGGTCTGTCCTTAATATCCTAATATGTTGTAATACAAATGTATTTGGATGATGTTTAGATAATTTAACAAATTTCATTTTGTCCATCCATCAGTGATATGTTGCTAATATAGCATTGTAATTCATGACATTTGTATATTGCTATAATTATAGTATTTAGTAATGATTGATATATGATTGGTATTGCCAGCAACTTAGGTTTCTTTAATGGTACCCCCTTAGTTTGTTTGGCTTAAAGGAAATATTTTCTCCTATGTTGGGAGATGATTTGTATCCTCTTCAGACGCTTTGTTTATGCGTCTATTGTACCTGATATTAGGTTCATTTTTTCATGAGCACATAAGTGATACTTGTGCAATCTTGCTCATGGACATATTAAAAAAAAAAAATTTCATTTTTTTTTACAGGGGGGTGGTAGTAATATGTTGCTGTCATTTTTGACGGAGTCATCTGTCAAGTTATTTGCTTATGTTTTTATCATAAGAATAATTGTGTCTTTACCTGCGATGTCAGGTTGATTAGGGGTTGTCTTCCCTTGTTTATTCATTCATTGTGTTTGACCTTTAGGGTCAAAGGTAGACAGTTCGGGCGTATGCCCATGGGCAGGTTTTTTTAAGCGGGAGTTGAGTTAGACTTCCGGCAAGCCGGGAAGTGTCCTGGTTTCTGAAGGGACGAGAGTCCATTGTGTTTTTTCGGGGAGAATCTTCGAAGTGACTGCACTGGCAGTTTTCCCCAGTGAATCTCTGTGCGTTGGAATGACAGCAGAGTTCCTTGTTAAGTTCTGTGGACTCGGTTACAGGTAATACCGACTTTTTCCATTACTATGCTTTCGGTAGCAGAACATGTTAGAAGATTGCCTAGTCTGTGAACTGCAGCTCACCGATCCTCCATTTCAGAACTTATATATTTGTGCTCGAGGTAGCCATCCAAGACTGTTAGTCTTATATTGTCCAGAAATCCAGTGACGAAGATATATTGTGGGAGCCGCAGATTGGCGGAACTTCTATCTACAATAAGTATTACTGCAGGGTTGATGATAACCTATTTAACAGAAGTACACGGCCGACGTCAGAACGAGGCCTGTGTTTTCGGCTATTATACTACAGCCTGATAATGTGCAATTGGCGGGGAATGCCAAGTTGCACCTATGTGTCAAAGTGATTAAGGTATCTGACGCGTTTAGTCAGTGATCCCAGGGCGACGCCACGAACTGTCCTTATTGAAGAACATTGTATTGACCATGCACGAATATTCAAATGTTTACCAGCTTGCTGAATGCCTAATGTATACCTATCGATTTCCGGTCAGCATGACCTTGTTACACTGACTGTTCCTGTTGATACCATGTGTGTTCTCGTCAATAAATGTTTTGAAACGTGTCTGCAGTGTCCAAGCATCCTTGACTACTGCATGTGAGTGTATGGGTTGCAGGGTCTACATTTATACGAGCCTAAACACATTCGCGCCTTCATTCGCACCCACACTCAGTTCATCATCCGCTCGCACTACACACCTAACAACATGTATACTGTCTTGGGCCAGTGATCACCTCAACAAGAGAAAAGTACAGTTACAGTAAGGGATGAATATATTCCTGGAAAACAGAAGGGGCGTGCGGATTTTCTCAGTCGCCATCCCACAGAGTTGGAGCAAGATAGAAGGAAGGAAAACTGACTTTGGAATGGTCGATTTGCAATTGTCTTGTACCCAATAGTTAAGCTAGATATCATCCAGCTTAAAATGTGGGGGCGCTATGTCGCAAAATTGGTTTCAAGTAATTGCAAACGTTTTCAGGTAGATTTATAAACCCGTCAACGATCGATTGACCGCTTTCAAAATGGCGGCGTATCAGCGAAATGTGTATCAGACAGAGGAAATCGCCAAGGATAAATAAAAGCAGACGGGAATCAGTATGAAAAGGATTTTACATTTCAGTACAGGGAAGGATTGTGTATAACTACATATAAGAAGGAACGGTAGGAAGTTCTCATTTACGGAGATATATGCGTATTTCGGCTGCCCACAGTTACGCGGAAAAGCATGTAAACCCACTTCTGTTCTAAATATTAAAATCAACAAATAACAGTTGGGAAATTACATGGATAGGAAGGTAGAGAATTATCAACTGTATAAAACTAGATAAGATGGAACAATATGGATATTATATATGCCGAGAATGAGAAAGGCAAAATTTCAGTCGACGCACAGATCGGCCGAAATCACTGTTCGGGAAGGATTTTTCAGGCTTAGGTTTAAGCTGTGACGTCGGTACCCTCCGATACGTCCGCGCTATGCGTATATATAGCGTATCGGTAAACTGAGCTACAGACAACGAAAGAGGTTTGAGACAGACTGGAGGCAGAGTTTCGCCACTACCCATGAATTGTGAGCGGATCGCCAAAAACAATTTTAAGTCCAGTATCTGAAGTCTGAGGGTAAGCGAAATTATGATAACTACCGTTTATAATATTTGTTATTTCAGGTTCATATAGAATTCACAAAATATGCCTGTATAATAGTCATTGATATAATGTATTTTTAATATGATCTAAACATGTGCATTGTGGATGATTGTTGTTTGTACAAAAATTAATCACAAATAGCCCCACCGCCTAATGAAGATATATTTATCATATTGCTTTATCGCTTACGAAGATAAAGGCAGTCCCATGGCAGAGATTGTCATAGGGAAATGAAGTGTTAGAAACTTCATCATGGAAGATCCCAGTTTACGAGGTTAAGGTGACTAGTCCCCTTCCTCGCTGCCTTTGCCTTCCCTAGTTCGAGCGCACAACTTTGTACCCATTTACAGCTGGTAAACTGGAGTGTTCTACAGCCAGTTTCAGTAGAAAGCAACCTGATCACGTGGTCACTCACTTTATTTATTTTATGTATTAATTTTGGGTAGTTGCTAAGATAGCATCAGTATTTGAATTTGTACTTGATATGATTTGGAAGGATCAAGTTATAGATCAGAAAAGGATGTATAGGAGCGGAATAAACCAGATGATGTTTATTACTGATATGTTAATATTAATTCTGTATCATTGAAATGATGTTACTTGCTATGACTGTATAACTTTGACACCTGATGACTGACTAGTCTGACTTATGTGCTAGTCAGTTACACTTAATTGAAATGTTAATATTAATGCTATATCACTGAAATGATGTCCTTACTTACTATGATTGTATAACGGTGACATCTGATGACTGACTGGTCTGACATCTGTGCTAGTCAGCTACAAGTCTAGCCAGATACTAGCCAAGGCTGATATGTTGCAGGTTCCATGAAATAACTCAAACCAGACTGTCCAGTATCAGAAGCCTGTGTCGTTCATCAGAGGCAATCCCACAAAAGTGCAGGACCCCAAAGAGTGAACTTCAACTGGTCATTGGCATCCCTACTGTTGGGCCTACCAAGTCTGATATCAACAAAGGACAGTTCAGTGTCAGCAGTATCAAGTTGAACAGATAACTGTCACTTAGGACACTGACTACCACAATATATGAAACACAGTAAATAGTCAAGTGATGACATTTATCAGAGGACTAAGAACAGTGATATATTTTTAAACTGAATGCAGTCTAAATAGACAATAATAGGAATTGTGTGACTTAATTTTATATATATATATATATTTTAATGCTCTTTTCCAACTAGTAGAAATAGAATATTAGTGTAATTATTAAACTATTTTAACTGAACCTGAGGATTTATTCACTTCTTCCATTTGTGGTTTCAGTGAATGTACATTTTACTTATCCCCTAGAATATAAGTAATCATAAGATAGTCACAGGGAGAAGACACCTTAAATCCTGGTACTACTTCTTACCAACTGGGCCAGGGTTTTCACAGTCTGACTATTTTTATGATAACAATACACCAGTGCTTATTTCTAAGACTGGGGTATTACTTGTAAGGTCAGAATTCTTTACTGGCATACTCTTACATAATAAATAATTTTAAATAACCTCCCGCTACAGGTATGATGCGTTTATTTGCGGGTTGAAGAAGGTTTATATGTATTATTGGCCTTTTTAGTTTTACGTGAGGTGGTAGGTCAGGTACAGCTTGAGTAGGCAGTCTAGTCTCTCGTATGTAGTGCTTCCCTGAAAGCTCTTGGTACCTTCTAGTGAAAGAGGTCTTTTTAATTCGGTACCGGTACTTGGAGTTGTGGTCACTGATAACATTGTTGCAGGGGTCATCCTTGTCAGCTCGCAAGAACCTTTCTGCCGTGATGATGACTGATTTCCCTATCCTTAGTCCTAGGGGTTCCACATTGGCGGAAATCTCGCATGCGCTGGTTGTAGTAGTTCGCAAGCCTCCATAGATTAATCTGAGTGCCTGGTTTTGTATGCGATCTAGTTTCAGTCTAAGTGTTGGGCTAGCAGTGGCTTGCAGGGGTAGAGAGTAATCCATAACTGAGCGCATGTATCCCAAGTACAGTTGTCGCATGGTGCTCTGATTGGCTCCCCAATTAGTGCTTGCCAATCGCTTTATGAGGTTTAGCCTTCTAGAGGCCTTTGCAGTTAGGGACTCAACATGTGTTTTGTATGTGAGTCTGGTATCTAGCTGTATCCCTAGATACGTCGGATTGTTCTCTTTAGCTAGCTTTGTACCATCAAGTTTTAAATCCAGTTCTTTTCTTACTGTTTTGTTGCTGAGTGTGAATATAGTGTAGACTGTCTTACTCGTGTTGATCACCAATTTCCACAAGCTGCAGTAGGTTGTTAGAGCAGCTAGTGCACGGTTTAGTTTCTTTTGCATTTGCAAATGGGACTTCCCTTCTGCCCAAAAGACTAGGTCATCAGCAAACAGGGCGCTGGGTAATTCAAGATAGTCTGCCAGATCGTTTCTGTATATGAGGAAGAGGGTGCAGCTTAGGGCCGAGCCTTGTGGGAGGCCTTCTTGGATGGTTCTTTTCCCTGATGTTGTTCCGTTGAACGTTGTGAAGATGGTTCTATTTGAGGAAATCTTTTATCCAACGAAACATTCTTCCTTCTATGCCCATCTTCTGCATCTTGAAATATAGACCATCTCTCCATACTCGGTCGTATGCCTGCTTGAGTCTACTAAAACTGCGGCCACATGATTTTTATCCTGTAAAGCATCAGCAATCTATTGCACTAATCGGATTACCTGGTCAACAGTCTGTCTTCCTCTTCTAAATCCTGCTTGGTTAGGATGGAGGGCTTTCCCTTTCCCTAACCACCAGTAGAGGTGTGCATTTATCATACGTTCTGCCATTTTCCCAATGCACGAAGTCAGGGAGATGGGCCGGTAGCTACTGACTTCGCTTGGTGGTTTATCTTTTTTGATAATTGGGATAAGGTTAGCCGTTTTCCATCCTGTTGGTACAGTGCTACTTTTCCACGTCCCGTTTATGAATTCCAGGATCGTCAGCAAGCCTTTTTCCCCAAGTTTGACTATCATGTCGTTGGTAACCTGGTCTGGCCCTGATGCTTTTTTGAGTTTGGTCTTTAGGAGACTGGATTGCAGTTCAGCTAGCGTAAATTCCTGATCAAAGATACTGTCCACAGCCTTGTGTGCTTTTAGCATGCGTTTTGTAAGTGCCTATATGGCTTTATCTAGATTGGCTCTTTTATATGTTTTATTGACTTCAGCAAAGAATCGATTTAGGGCTCGTGCATTTTTGTTAAATAATTATTCATTTTTGTTTACTGTTAAAACATAATTGATTATTAAATTTGTTACTTGTATAAAAACAAATCTAAAGTTGGTTTAATCATTTTTCATGAACTACATCCGTATGTCTCAGACAATTTCTTAAATACACGTAAACAGAGATATCTAATAATAAGAAGAGATTCGCTGAATTAACTCAGCTGGGGGCTTGTACGAGCTAAAATTATATTACAAAATCTTTCACAAAAGTTGACGGCAGAACTAGAGTTAACGTTCTCAGCCAATGCAACGTTGTTCTCGCTTTTCTGAATGTCTTGTGAACAGTCCCTTGATGTAGAAGCATCATTATCCTTCTACCTACAACTCTGCCAAGAGTAATCTTGTGCGAAGGTAGACACCTTTGAAGACCCATATTAGTTACTCTTGCATTTTGGCCACTGTTGGACCACTACTGCAGAGCTAAGCGTGACATAGTTGCTGATAGAAATGTTTTATTGGAGATTCATGTCTGAATCGTTTCAGGGATCTGTATTCCATAGTTGCTTATAGTGTCCTGATAATGACCACCGCCAGTGAAGCACTATTATTAGGTTGTTTAGCTGGGCGTGTTACTTTTCATAATTCACTATCGTAGCGAGGCGATGGCACACGGATTCTCACTGTCTAACGGGTTCGATTCCTTCGTGAGCCTGTCACTTCTGGTTACCTTGGGTTGTCTAATGTCTTAATTCTGCCAGTCGTACGAGTACCTATATTTGTTTATTATTTACTGTAGACTGAAGATGTGTTGTGTGTTCTGCCAGTGGCCATATTATGTTTAAAAAAAACCCAAAACTGCAGATATTTATCACTTGGATTCAGAAAAGCAAGCCGAAGACGAGCGAAATCTTCACTTCAGCTTTCACGCTGTTCCAATCTGAAGATGTGTAATGAAGTCGGAATCATATCTTGACATCATTCAAAATTTATCACCGCGCATACCCCGTGAATATAACTGACCAATGAAACGCCAGCTTGGTAAAAGCAGGGTCAGAAGATACGCTAGGCTATTCGAAACAACAAAAATGTAGATGTTGATGATATTTCGGAAGGCAGTGTGCAAAAATCATGGAGGGACCCAATTCGATAAAATGGGTCATTAGCCTTAGGCAGATAGCAATAGATTCACTGGATGTGTTGTAGAGCCGAAGTTATTATGAATAGAAGACAGTGGAACATGAACCATGTTGTGTTTTTCCCTGTTTCGGCTGCTCCAGTGAAAAGTCGGATACACTATAGGATAAAGTGGATACCCATAGTGATAGAGCTTATTCACATGAGTAAAATAAACCTAAGATTGAGGAAATCGGTGCAGAAATAAGGATTCCAGAACTATTTTAGATTCGCTATCTAAGCACATCTTGCCTTGCCTACACGATTTTGGATTCATGAAAACGTACTTTGGGCTAGTTGTCATCTTGTACATCCGCAAGTCCACTATATAAGGGGGAGAGAACGAATGACACAGACACACTCGCCACCAAATTCAAATTATAGACCCAGAGCACAACATTTATATTACCTCCGTTGCCATCTGCAGAAGTGTGAGCAGACTGTGTAACCATTGAAAGATTGTCTGTGATTGAGGGTAAGCGACATGTTAATTAAATATATATATATATGTAAATACATTATCAATGTGTGTTTATGGTTAATTAGGTATGTGTAGAATCACACTGTGTTATTTCTGGAGGAAAACCCAAAGTGTGTAGGTTTAGTTTAATTGTGTAATTGTCACGGCTAATTTCCGATGCTAGAAAAATAGATTGGTGACATCGTTATCAGCGAGTTTTGGCAACCCTGATAACTTTTTGAAAAACCGGTTAGTCGGGCGACACCGGAAGGCGGAAAAAGGAAGGCGCGGAAGAAACAGTTGACGCTGGGCCTTTGTCCGAGAGGGACGGACATTTTGTGGTTCCCTTTTCATTGAGTATGGAATATTGTCTATAGTTGTTTATTCTGTGGACATAACTATAATTCTGAAGTAGTTTAGTGTCCAGTGATATTATTGTCAGGCCATCGGGTACAATTTGCCAGTGGATTGGAGTTTCCATTGTGTAGTTTCCAGTTCGCCATAGTGAGCAATTGTTCAGTACTAAGTTTGTATAGTACCGTTATACTGTCATGTGTGAGATTAATTTGATATATTAATTCGAGAAGTTTCTCGGGCAGTGTTTTATGTATTCCATACTGTTTTCAACCGTGTGTGGCTATACTGTGTGTAGTGTCCTTTTAAAAAGGGAATTCCTATAGAAGGTGTTATCTTTCTGTGTCAACCATTTCATGTTGTGGTCATATTCTTAGATAATGAGCCAAGTATTAAATTAGCGTCAGTATTAAATCCACAGCATTAATTAGGAGTTGACAGTAATAAATAAAAAGAACAAATGGATTGCACTAGTTGGATGTGGAACGTGTTTTAAAGATATTATGCTTGCTGGAAAAGACTATCCAAACTGGAAGAAGGAATGACTATGACAGATTGATTTTCTGTATTATTTGATATATTACACAATGATTACCATAAGGCCTATATGATTTTATAGAAACAAATCATGGACAAAACAGTAACAAGTGAATTACTGAACTATTGTGCTAGAACTGGAACGACTTGTGTTATTCATGACTTACTACGTCTCTTGTGATAAACCACAGCTTGTCTGAACTGTCTCATTATACCTCCTGACTGGCTAAGGAGACAATGAGCGATACTACGTATGTTGTATATATTGTTGCAGGTTATATCCTGCCCTGAGTGTCATACAAAACCTATAGTGATTAAGTCAGCAAATAGATGTTCAAGTTTGTCAGAGCTTTTGCCAGTATTAACTATGTCATCTTGACGAGTGGGATACCCGCAGTGGTGGGGCTCTATCCAATCATACTGCTGTACGAGGCCTAGGAAGGACTTTGTTTCAAATAAGTAGCTCAGTGTTGGGCTACTTCAACTTTCAAATACCATATATAAATATAAACCCACCTACGAATAAACTATGTGATGATGAAAACACTGTGGTGTATATAGAAGACAATTGACAGTCATATGAGTCGTAAAGTAACATTTATATTCATCTATACAAGAAAACACAAAAATAGAGACAGATTCCATCAGGAAGCAAGAAAACAGTGAATAGGAACTATATTAGTTTAAGACATTAACTATAAATGTGTTATGTATATGTGAAAGTGACCCATAATTTATTTTGCAATCAATTGAATTTTATTTGAAAATTAACAAAGAAGAAAAGATCTTGTATATAAATAAATTATAAATTGTGCCCAGAGTCTTCACTGAATTATTTAAATTTGGTTTAAAGTTATTGTTGTGTAGTTAATTACCCCTAGCAGAGTCATTGTCTAAGTTTAGTCTGGAGAGGAGCCCATAGGAATCTAGATAGTACATCACCATCTCATCTAGGAACCTAAACAGCTTGACTTATACCTTTGATGTCGATACAACATTACTCTTTTCAGAGAATGGGGTATTTCTAGTAAAACCAGTCTCTTATCTGGCACTATCCTGGTATCATCTGATACATCTATTTGTCCAGGATAATATCACTATCATTATATCTTTCCTCTCGCTCCAAGATGAAAAATTAATGCACACGCCGCCCACTTACATTACTAAAACGAATTCAGTGCACTGAAGTCAGTTACAGTGAAATGTACTGCGAAAAGGCAGAACAAATGTCTAGGAATCTTAGAAACTAGATAGCTTCAGTGATGTCATGAATTTCATCGAGGAATGAAGGATATCATGAATTTCAGTGGGAAATAAGAAAAAGTAATGAATAGAATATAACTGCCGAAAGTTAAAGGACAAGCATGAAGAGAAGCAATAATACTTTTACCACGAATAAATTAACTACAGAGCAAGAAAAGGCAGCGCTTCAGGACAGTTTTTCTTCTTCTTCTCCGTTCGCCTTCATACTTCTACATTAATGACTCTAATAACGGCAGCTCAAGGTAGTCAGCTCAAGGTTCCTGACATCTCCAAACAGTTTTTCGTGGAGAGAAATGGGTTTTTGCCATAAGTCACCCTGTTCACTGTTGTAAGTTGGGCATGAATGGAGCAGATGTTCATCTGTAACGGGACTGGTGCCACAGGAGCAGAGATCTGGTGGGCCTATCCTGTACTTGTGATATAAATGGTACCTCAACCTATTGTGACCAGTAAGTAAGCGGAAAATGATGACCTGGTCTGGCCTAGATAACTGGTGATAGTCATCACATTTTATATGACATGGGTGTTCTGTGTCTCATTTTGGACACATTTTGAACCCCCAGGATAAAGAATGGTAGAGAAAGATAAACAAACAAGTGGAAATGAGAACTGGAGATAAAAATGAAAAGGACGAGGAAGACATAGAAAGACTTTAAGCTAATGGCACAGAATAGGAGGACCGTATGAATTTCTTCAAGGCCAATGCTCATTGAGAAGGTAAAGGGTAATGAACATGTGATTTCATGAATGAAAAAGCAAAAACTACTAGTCACGACCACGTCATCAGAAGAGACTGCCATCACAAGAACAACTATGCTAAGAATCCCTGAAGGAAAGCGAAAGAGAGGCCGACCAAAAACAACTTGGCGGAGAGATGTGGAGGCTGAAATGCAAAGAATGAACCAGAGCTGGGGCACTGTACGAAGGATGGCCGCCAACCGAGCAAAGTAGAAGCAGATTGTTGCTGCCCTACAAGACGCCACCAGGCGTGATGGCCACTGACTGCTTTGACAGTCGGCGGCTAAGGATCAAAGAAGAAGAAGACTAGTCACGTAGTCGCCACTTATGAAATGAGATGTCACAGAAAAGCAACTGAAAACTACGGAAAGTCACTGACAGATGAAGTTAGGGCTATCAAGGACAGAACAAAACATCAGAAGAAACTGGCTGAGAAACAAAGAATAAATTACTCTTTTCATTGTGACAATGAATAAAGGTTCATGTGCAACACGGACATGCATCGTCACTTTGTAAGAGATTATATATAGAGGACAACATGCAATAAAATAGGGAGGTGAGACATGTCCTAAAGAAGCACAACTTAACAGCACACCGCGCTGTGTAACGGAACAGAACGCAAGAATCAGTCTCATCTTCAACACTTCACATAATTAATAGCATTCCCAAAGCAGATACTGCCGTAAAGCGCGAAGTGTTACAGACTTCACTATATTAGGTCCAGCTTCATGAGTGGAGTAATCAGTTCCTTTCCTCACTACCTGTACCTTCCCTAACTCAAGAGCAATCAATCAATACCCTTTATCTCCCCGGGGAGCATAGGCCTTCAACAAAAACATGCCAAGTCGTCCTGTCCTGTGCCATCCGCTCAAGTTCTTTCCATGTTTTCCTCATCATTTTCACCTCTGTATCCAGTTCTCTCCTCCGTGTGTTTTTTGGTCTACCTCTACCTCTCTTTCCCTGTGGATTACAGAACAAGGACTGCCTTGTAATGCTATCAACAGGTTTCCTCAATGTGTGTCCTACCCATCGCCAGCGTCTTCATCTCAACTCTTGTTCCACTAGCACTTGTCTGGTTCTTGTCATCAATTCCACATTTATGACTTTGTCATACCATTTAAGTCACCCGTGTGTTACCGGGGCCCGAAAGGGGAGCAAAGAGTAGTAACACTGTTCCCGTCCATGCATGTCGTAGAAAGCGACTAAGGAGGGTTGGGCATGGGGCTGGTTACCCCATCCTGTAAAAAATTTAAATTACAAAAAACTTCAACAAATATGGACAAGTCAAATAAGGAAAATAAAACACAGCCATCCAAGACAGGGGAAGGTCCTCTCGCAGGGAGGCGTATGATGCAACTCAGAGAAAGCCGAAAGGAGTCTGTGTTTCTGACTAACCTTCTTTCTTCTAGGAGAACTTCTAGATTTAGCACCTGGAATGTTCGGACATTAAACGAACAAGGGAAAGTGGCACAAGTAGCAGCAGAAATGAGGGAATATAAAATCGAGGTTCTGGGAATGTGTGAAACAAAGTGGACGGGGGTAGACAGGAAGACACTCATCACAGGTGAATTGGTGCTGTCCTCAGGACATGAAGACGAAAGTTCACACCACAATGAAGGGGTAGCTCTTATGTTATCTAAAGAAGCACAGAAAGCACTCATTGAATGGGAAGCTGTTGGACCCAGAATAATAACAGCCATTTTTAAAACAGCTAAAAAGAAAATACATGTAAATGTCATCCAATGTTATTCATCAACTAATGACAAAGAAGAGTCGGTGAAAAAAGCATTTTATACTAGACTACAGGAAATTATGGATAAAGTAAAAAGAAGAGACATCACAATTTTGATGGGTGACATGAATGCAAAGATAGGTACAGTCAATACCGGATTTAAAGAAGTAATGGGAAAACATGGGCTAGGAATAATGAATGAAAATGGGGAACTATTCTCAAACTTCTGTGCTTCAAATCAACTGGCTATAGGAGGAAGCATGTTTCCACATAAGAGAATACACAAGGACACATGGATATCACCAGACCATAGAACAGAAATTCAGATTGATCATATATGCATAGCCAAGAAGGTTAGATCATCATTGCAGGATGTAAAGGTATATAGAGGAGCAGATGTGGCATCAGATCACCACCTTCTGATAGCCAAAGTAAAAATGAAACTCAAGAGATATGCAACAATGCAAAATTATAGACAACAATTTAATGTAGGACATCTAAGAAATCAAGAAATAAGAGACAAATTTGCGGTCACAGTATCCAACAAATTCCAAGTGCTCCAACAGCTGGAAGATGTAGAAAATACAGAAGACTATTGGCAGCAGGTCAAAACTGTATGGAATGAGACATGTGAAGAAATACTGGGGAAAAGGGAAAGACAACAAAAAGCGTGGATAACAACAGAAACCATCAATAAGATAAACGACAGAAAAAAACAAGAAAGCAGATTTAAACAAGCTAATCCAGAAGTTCCAACGCCAAGGCTCAAGAAGTGTACACAGAAGCAAACAAAGGAGTAAAAAGAAGTATCAAAAGAGACAAGAGGAAGTATATTGAGGAGTTGGCAAGAGAGGCAGAAGATGCTGCAGCCAAAGGAAATATGAGAGAACTGTATAGCAGCACAAAGAAGCTAACAGGGAAATACAAGCAAACATGTTGCCTCATAAAAGACAAGAATGGGAAACTGCTCAGCAATATACAGGAGCAAATGAAGAGGTGGACAGAATATTTTGGTGACCTTCTCAATAGATCAGATCCACAAAACCCCCCGGACATCCAGCCAGCATAGGAAGAGCTACAAATTAACGGTGAAAGACCAACGAAGTGAGAAATAAAGAAAGCCATAAAGCTTCTAAGAGATGGAAAAGCGGCTGGACCTAATGGCATTCCAGCAGAGGCCATAAAAGCAGATATCAACACGGCTACAGATATGGTATATAAATTACTTGGTAAAGTCTGGGAAAAGGAAGAGATACCAGCAGAATGGAAGGAAGGATATCTGGTTAAGTTGCTTAAGAAGGGAAATTTACAAGAGTGCACAAATTATAGAGGAATAATGTTACTATCAGTGCGAGGAAAAGTATTAAACGTGATTGTCCTTGAGAGATTAAAAGAGTCCATAGGCAAGAAACTGAGAGATGAACAAGCAGGTTTTCGACAAAACAGATCATGTACAGACCAGATAGCCACTATGAGAATAATAGTTGAACAAAGTCTGGAATGTAATTCACCACTATACATCGGGTTTGTGGACTACGAAAAGGCATTTGACAGTGTAGACAGAGAATCACTTTGGAAATTGATGAGGCATTATGGAGTTCCCCTGAAGATCATTAATTTAATAAAGAAAACATATGAAGACATGACATGCAGAGTTCTTCACGAAAAACAGCTTACAGAACCGTTTGGGATAAGAACAGGAGTGCGACAGGGATGCCTCTTGTCTCCATTTCTTTTCTTACTAGCAATAGACCGGGTTATGAGATCATCGACAACACACAACAGAAATGGGATCCAGTGGACTCTGACTAAGCAGTTGGTTGATCTGGATTTTGCTGATGACTTGGCTCTTCTGTCCCATAACCGTAATCAGATGCAGGACAAATTGAAAACACTCGATGAGAGGTCACAGCAATTGGGTCTGAAAATATACAGGGAAAAGACAAAAATAATGAGAATAAATGCAGGTAATGATAACAGAGTTGTACTTAAAGAAACACCAATACAAGATGTAGAATCGTACACATATCTTGGCAGTAATATGGACAAAGTTGTAGGGACAAACAGCGATATCAAAATAAGAATACAAAAGGCAAGAGGAGCTTTCATTGCATTGGGAAATATATGGAGATCAAGAGAAATCGGATCCAACACGAAAATAAGAATCTTCACCTCAAATGTGAAGTCAGTCTTATTGTATGGCTCTGAGACATGGAGAACAACAAAGACAACTACCAAAAAGCTACAGACTTTCATAAATGGGTGCTTGCGTAGAATAGAGGGATTAAAATGGTATGACAAGGTTACCAACGTGGAACTGATGACAAGAACTAGACAAGTGCCAATGGAACAGGAGATGAGAAGAAGACGATGGCGATGGAAAGGACACACACTGAGGAAACCTGTTGATAGCATTACAAGGCAGTCTTTGTTCTGGAATCCCCAGGGCAAGAGAGGCAGAGGTAGACCAAGAAGCACATGGAGAAGAGAGCTGGAAACAGAGGTGAAAATGATGAGGAGAACGTGGAAAGAACTTGAGATGTTGGCACGTGACAGGAGGACTTGGCATGTGTTTGTTGAAAGCTTATGCTCCTTTGGGAGTGAAGGGTTATAATGATGATACCATTCCAGTCCTTCTATTCTACACAAGCACCCGTTTATAAATGTCTGTAGCTTTTTGGTTGTTGTTTTTGTTGCTCTCCATGTCTCAGAGCGATACAATAGGACTGACTTCACATTTGAGCTGAAGATTCTTATTTTCGTGTTGGACTTGATTTCTTTTGTTCTCCATATGTTTCCCAGGGCAATGAAAGCTCCTCTTGCTTTTTGTATTCTTATTTTGATATCACTGTCTGTCCCTCCAACTTTGTCTATATTACTTCCAAGATATGTGTACGATTCTACATCTTTTAGTGGTGTTTCTTCAATTTCAACCTTGTTATCAGTTGTGGTATTTATTCTCATAAACTTTATCTTTTCCCTGTGTTTTTTCAGGCCCACCTGTTGTGACCTCTCATCGAGAATTTTTATTTTCTCTTGCATCTGATTATGGTTATGGGACAGAAGAGCCAAGTCATCTGCAAAATTTAGATCATCAAGCTGTTTACTCAGATTCCACTGGATTCCATTTCTGTTGTGCGATGTCGATGTTTTCAAAACCCAATCTATTGCAAGTAAGAAAAGAAATGGAGACAAGAGGCATCCCTGTCTCACTCCTGTTCTTATCCCAAACGGTTCTGTAAGCTGTCCTTCGTGAAGAACTCTGCATGTCATGTCTTCATATGTTTTCTTTATTAAATTAATGATCTTCAGGGGAACTCCATAATGCCTCATCAATTTCCAAAGTGATTCTCTGTCTACACTGTCAAATGCCTTTTCGTAGTCCACACACCCGATGTATAGTGGTGAATTCCATTCCAGACTTTGTTCAACTATTATTCTCAAAGTGGCTATCTGGTCTGTACATGATCTGTTTTGTCGAAAACCTGCTTGTTCATCTCTCAGTTTCTTGTCTATTGACTCTTTTAATCTCTCAAGGATAATCATGTTTAATACTTTTCCTGGCACTGATAGTAACATTATTCCTCTATAATTTGTGCACTCTTGTAAATTTCCCTTCTTAAGCAACTTAACCAGATAACCTTCCTTCCATTCTGCTGTTTTTGACTGACTTAATCCCTACGACCAAAGCCGTCTCTTCTCTGTAATTTAGTTGATTACTGTTACGCCTGAAGTAATAAGTACTTTGTTACTTTCTTGGAACACTCGTTTTTCATTGGCTACAGGCCTTTAAAAGTTTTTTACTTGTTTGATTTTTGATTATTTTAAATTCGTATTTTCTGTGTCATTTGATTACTTTGTTAGAATTTGAGTGTTGTGGCGTGAAACTGTGCGTGCCTGCTTTTGTGCGACTTTTTTCATATACTCCTGACAGTTTCAGTCCATTGCAATTTTTAACATTGCCTATGACAAGTGTTTCGTAGGTACTAACATTTTTACTTTCACATACTTGCTAAAGTTAATTAATCTAAATATTCGTGATGTTCGTGTTGACGCTCCTTTTGTTATTGATATTTTAAATCCCCCTCTCGAAAATAAAATGCATAGAAATCAGACACAATGGCTAATTAAAGATGGTCTACGGCTGGGTCATCTAAACATGTACCATTGTCACAGTGACTGATAATTTATTTTACCAACACGTCCCATTTTTCTTACTCCTTTAATGTTCTGGTTTCCTCGACTTTTTGCATATTTTTGGGGTTTCTTTTCTTTCGGATTCTGCCTACGTGGCCCATTATTCCTCTCTCAGACCCCACCCCGCGGCTTTGTTTTCGTTCTGGCCTTCATTATAAATTCAACACTGATCAGTAGCGGTCAGCTTATGATAATATTACCTAAGCTGTACCTGGTGTTTGTCTGACCAGGGAAGCGCGTGAGGCGAGTAACAGGTTTGATCTCCAGCGAGAAATAGTTCTTTGAAGCGAACCTCTAGACTGCTGAAGTCAACAGCGGAATCAAAGGGGAGACAAAACTAGCTTTCGTTCTTTGTGGTTGTGGCCCTTGAACGCCGCAGTGAGTGCTAGAAATATTACGTCTTATATATGAAACTTGCTCGCGGTTGTTGCTTGTTATGTAGATTCTAGAATAGCATTTGTCTTACGCGTGATTACGTTATCCACCGTGCATCTGTGGGAAACAGGCTATGCCAGTCCTGGGGTAACGTCACTTGTAGACTATAAATCTAGAGGGTTTTAATCAGTCAAGCACTCTCGTAAAATTTTCCTGCCCGTGATGACCAAATGAGACTAAGGCAGATGTTAACACAGAATTAAATTGTGTTACCTATTTCCTCATCATCTCGGGGTAAGTAGTCATCTCGTATAATAAATATATTCATGTTAGCTTTTATATATACCTGATAGGAGTGTGACTTGAATTCATTTAGAGGATTTCTCCCGGTAATTAGTTCAGTGATAATGTAGCGCCGTCCATCGCCTTAGTTAAACGGGCGCTAAGCAGTACATGTCTCCCTGTGTTATTGTTTACAATGGGTTAATGTTAAACTTACGGTAGCAGATACTTACTGGGTGAAGAATCAGAGTAGTCCATTTAGTGCTTACCATTGGGTTAAGAGTAGGCTAAAATAACTTGTCATTACTGTAAGGAAATGTCAGCGGTGTAGGTTATTCACTTAAAAACTGGATAGTGATGTCCGTGCGCTATAACCCTGAATTAACAGAGGTAGTACCTTATTACTTTCTGAGAGTAGAAACCTCTAGTGGTTGGGTGTGGAATTTTATATGCCTACTTGTGTAGTTAGACACCAGTTTATAACTTTCATAGAAAGCAGGCACCAGCCATAGATAACATTATATCTTAGGTTTCAGTCACAACCTATTATTATAGCCATAACATTGCATTTTCCATGTATTACATTTTGGGAGGTTCATACTTTTTCCCTTTTTGCGTATCGACCCCAAGGGGCGCATACCATTTATTATGTAATGTCAAATGCTGTATTTTTATGTAAATTCACTTAATGTTGTAAGATGAATAGCATATCCAGTCAGCTGGAATTACAGGGTTAGATATCTTTTATGTTGAGCTGGAAGAGGACGGAGTAGACTTTGCTGTCAGAACATTTACTGACAGGTACATGTGTGTACAAAATATATTAGCCTATGCAGGCGCATGCTGATAACTGATAGAGTGGAAGGAACAGAAGGGCGACTCTCCCGGATAAAGACAGCCGAGACTATCATAGCAATGACAACCATAATTATAGATCCCATAGTGGAGCATAACTGTTTATTATAACATTATTGTAATTGTATTGTTTGCTTGATGTAAAGGTCGTTTCTTTTGGATCTCAGTTTCAGGATATACGGCATCGCTAGCGCAAGATTCCAGTCAGGCGAAGAACGACCCATTCTCTTCGAGCTAGCGGTTTCTGAAAAACACCTAGCACCACGGGTTGTCACCCCATACCTGAAGCAAAACCCTTTTGCGAGCGCCCATCCCTCTAATGGGAAATAAGCTCACGCAGCGTGTAACGAGCCATCGCAAATCTGGAAAACTTATATTGCAGTAGTGGTTTCATACTCGTCTCTTGATCACAAGTCCGAGCATTGCGGCTTTCAACCTATCTATCAACCCAGCGTCTTCAGCAGAGTCATATACACCAGGTTTGGTGCTTAAACGTAGCTCACCGTCTCAAATAATAGTTCAAGCCAGCCCAACTGGATTTACCACCAAGTACGCAAGCCAAATTTTCATGCGCCGGGATAATAGCGCAATGGACCATTTGTCCCAAAGTAACCTCGTTTTGTGTGTGTTTCTGGTCATTTAAAACCCCGCACGTATGAGAGGTCAGCCAAAGATAGACAGAGTCATCTACAGCCTTTCTCGCCATTAGGGTGTAACCAACGATAGCGCCTACAGTGGATTTATTTATGGTTATTCCATCACCTATGGAGGATATCTACACGTAGAAAACACTTACTGGAGCTATTGCATTTGGTCCCACGAAAGCGGACGGATTGGAACTCTGTTTATTCATTTCTCGGTGTTCTACAGGTTTTATATTGGTGGTTTGGGTGTTCGTTGGTGTGTAATTTCATATTTGTATACTCAATGTGATTATTGAGATTGTATTATGTTGTTGTGCTGATATGCATTATTTTCATATATATATATATATATATATATATATATATATATATATATATATATATATATATATATATATATATTTCATCTTTAATAAATTTTACTCATTTATTAATGCGCTGTTCACGACCCTTTCATCCATACTTAATATTACAAGCTCTTTACTATAGACTCTATTTTTGACAAGAGAAGAGAGAGAGAGAGAGAGAGAGAGAGAGAGAGAGAGAGAGAGAGAGAGAGAGAGAGGGTGCTGCTTAGATTATTTAAGTATGTTGAGACTTGGTGAGAGAGATAACTTTAGTGAATCCTCTCCCAGGTTGGTCTCAAGTTCACCCTATTTACACTATATATCTGTGTAATCTATAATTTTGTCAGTTCACTATCATTGTCGATTTCACTACAATTGTCTAACTCGACAAATACTCTAACACTTTTAACTCAACCAAGACAACCATCTGTTAGGAAACTTTCCCGAGCTTACACGAATTCTGAAACAAAGTTTTTTTGTTTTTGGACTTTCGGAAAGTCGTTTAAATGACAAAATATCAGATGATGACATTGCACTACAAGGCTTTAAAACTGTTCGACGAGACTCAAGTAGAAAGCTAGAAACAGCTATAGTAGTATATATTTCCACTTCTATTAGTTATCGCCGCAGAAGCGACTTAGAGACAGCAGCGACCGAGTGCATATGGTTAGAAATAAAAATACCGAGTCAGGAACACTTTCTAGTCGGGTATCTTTATAGAAATCCCACTGCAGGAGCCATCTGGTATGAAGATTTCACCACTATGAGGGATAAAGTATTTACCACTGCCAAAGAAATTATTCTTCTAGGCGACTTCAACATTGACATATGTCGTAGATTTTAGAAGATAGGACTGAGGTGATTATGGCCCCATACAAAGCAAAGATGATAGTGACATCTATGTGAAAAGGAAGGTGTAAGAAATAGTTTTTGTTTCACGTGGTGGTGATCGTGTAGGGAAGAAAAGCAGTCTTGGATTTAGCGATTGCGCTACTCCAGTTACGACTCTATTTACTACAGACGCTCTTGTTCTCCTGGTACAAAATACCAGTCACACAACACTCACATACACACAGTACGGTTACAGAAATACGTACAGACGTGAAAACAAACTATGGATAACATATATATATATATATATATATATATATATATATATATATATATATATATATATATATATATATATATATATATATATATATATAAACAGGGGTTTGACCAACACTATTTCTTAAGGTTTATAATGTTTATTTAACGCTAGAAGTATCACAACATTTAGAAAGAAAGCATTATCATTACATCAATGAATTATAGTTTGCATACAGAAATGAAATAAAATCTAATGGGTCTCCCTCTTGACTGGAAAAAAGAAACTTTGGAAAGCTCCCCGCAGAGGTGATTAACACAAAGAAAAAGAAATCGGATTAATTATCAAATGGGAATAGGGAATGGTCAGGACGAATAAGACTAAGTCCTTAATTTTTACCTATCCCGAGAGGATAAAAGTTATTGAGAGATAAATAAGAGAAGGTAGGTAGGTTATATCCGTTCACTCACACAGACAGTACAGTGGCCCACTCACATTTATGCTTACCAAGTAGTGACTCTGCATACTCTCCTCGAAATTTAAACACAAGCAGTTATTAAACTAAACAATCATATTTAGTGTTCAATGGCCACCCCAGACATCTCCGATGAGCTGACTGCTATTTGTTTCGGGGAAGTCGTAGCAATTGAGGCGTAGTAATTCTGCCTGTTTATTATTTCTTTTCACTGCAGGTATTTTCTTTCGATAAGTGTTGCTAGTGTGGTGGCACGGTCCTGGGAAGTTATATGGTAAAATATTGTTCCAGTGGGGTCTAGTCTCAGTTGATTATGACACTCAGTGACGTGATGGGGAAAAAATGTTAACTGATAAAAATCTACTGTTCGTTGAGGTGGGAACCGAATACGACCATTGAGTTCTCTTAAATAAATCCGACGAAGGAACACAAGGAAAAACTCCGATCAGTGGTCAGATGAAATGTCCTGACTTACGGCTTCAGCCGAATGTTAAATATACTATGATGTCAGAAAAAAATTGGATTCTGGGAATGTTCAATACCAGTTTAAATATTTTATCTATTATTGTTTTTGTTTCTTCCTTTTGCTTCTCGTCATAAATAGAGGAGTGGACCGCGCAGGGGTCACAACATGAAGCTGGTCATAACAATAATTATAGATATGCTGGTAGGAACATCAGATCAAAGAAAACGCTGGATCGCAGGGTAGGATCAGCCTGGATTATGTATAGGAAGAAAAAATAAAATGCTTTAACAACATTATTAATATCCTAATCTAATACACCTAGGTATGACTAGTTAAGCGCTCCGTTATTAAATTAGAATTTAAACTCCACAAGTGCCTAGCTAATCTCGTCGCTCCTAGCATGAAATATGATCACTAGTCACTTTAAAATTTTATTCACCAGATGGAATAGAAATAAATCGCGTACTCTAAATTATCCACCGCCTAGTGTCTATTAATTTATTTAAAGTATCTCTTACTGAGAAAAATCGTGAGTAGTTAATTTTTACGTTTATAGCTGGTAAACTTTGCGATACGTTATTTAATTAACACAGATCAAAACTCAGTGAAATGTGATGAAAACACCTTAACAATTAAAATCACTCAAACTTCTAATATATTATTACCGCGCACAAAAGATGAATTTGCCTCCACGTATATAAATAAGTCCAAGATTTGTAATTTGGTTCTATATGCGAGCTAGTGCTTTCTTCAACTCTCTGGCGCCACTGATAACTTAGTTTTAACTGATGCGTTTATATATTAAATGAATGAGAAAAGTTATCTACACGTGAAATTTCTCACCTCTGGCGGATTCTTGGGAACTTTTTCGTTCAAGTCTGAATTAAAAGGCTCTGTTACACAACTTTTACCTCCAGACTCCCCTGTTCCTCTTCGTCCTGCAGAGATTTCTAATCCTCTTTAGACGGTGCTAACCAGAGGTGTTAAAACTCTGTTCGCTCTTTGTGAATACAACAGTCTTTGATAACTGACCGCTTGCCGCTTCTGGCGACGCCTCCTTGAAGGGATGACAGTAAGAGATTCAGAGATAGTTTGATTTTAATAGCTCGCGAGAGAAGACAGTAGGCGTGGCTAAACCAAAATAAGACAAAAGCGAATGACGTGGCTGCCCGCATGATAACTATTTGCATACTAATTAGCACGCGTGGGGGATTCCACGTGGGACCCACGTTGGCGATTAGATTTCAACAAAAATTGAGGGCCCTCGGTGAGATTCAAGGAAAGCCTCATTTTCATCCGTCACAACATGCACAACACAAACCAAACGTGGGAAAACATCATACTATCATACAACCTAAAACAAATAGTCAACCAGCCTACCAGGGTAACAAAAACATCATCCACAACAATTGACCACATCTACATCACCGGTGCAGAAAACATTACAGAATGCTCTGTTCCTAATGTCGCAATGAGTGACAACTATCGAATATATTGTACGTAGTCAAAGAATAAATATAAAGCTCCCAGAAATAAACATATAAGCATTAAATTTAGAAGTTTCAAACATTTCAACCTTGAACTATTTTTACATGATTTGCGAGCTGCACCTCTAGCCAGTGTTTACCAGCTTTCTGATCCTGATGACACCATTGTTCACTGAACACGTCTCTATCAATGTGTGTTTGATAACCACGCACCAACTAAGGAAGTTCGTGTGAAACGACAAACCAAACTCCTTGGATCATACCAGCAGTGCTAGAAGCCACGAGGCAGCGAGATCAAGCTCACAAAAATAAGGACTTTAACTGAGCACAAAGGAACAAGGTACAATATTTAATATGTAGAGAAAAGACAACATAACTTATTTCAGAACAAAACAAGCACAAATACAATCCCATCCGACATTCCGTTTATGGCAGTTAACGAAGTGTATAACTATCTTCTAGGCCTTAAACAGAATAACTCATCAGGACTTGACGGAATCAGTAATCGAATAATGCGCTATGCTGCACCAGTTATTAGTGATTCAATAACATACATAAGCAATATATGTATTGCGAAGAGTTATTTTCCGTCACACTTTAAAGTCGCTAAGGCATATCCTCTTTTCAAACCTGGTTCCTCCGATAATTGTAACTTTGGTAACTATAGGCCAATCTCTCTAATATCATCGCTATCCAAACCACTGGAAAGACACATAAATAAAATTACACTACAACACCTAGTTAACAACGATTTACTAATTGATAGTCAGTCGGGGTTTAGACCTAAACATTCATTTCATACTGCTCTAACTAAGATGATAGACAACTGGCACCTAAATATTAACAACGACAATATGTGTGGGGCAGTCTTTGTAGACTTTAAAAAAGCATTTGATATGATAGATCACGCTATTTTAATTAGAAAACTCGAAACATCAAAAGTAAACTTTCAACTGGTGACAATAATTAACTCATTTCTGTCAGACAGAAAACATGTAGTTTCTTACAATAACTAATATTCAAACCCAGCCGTAATAAATACCGGTGTTCCTCAGGGTTCTATACTTGGTCCTCTACTTTTTGCCATATACATTAACGACAGTCCACTACACATCAAGCACTCCTCCTGTGACCTGTTCGCAGACGACTGTACTGTTTAAAAGAGTGATAAAAGTTGTAACACACTCGAACTTTCGTTACAAAAAAGATACAGATAATCTGATCACGTGGAGCAACAAAAATCGCATGGTAATAAATATCATTAAAACAAAATGCATGTTAATATCAACTAGACAAAAATTACAAAATTCAGAGAAAACAACACTTCAGATCTACTTTGGTACCTCACTAATTGAAAACGTTAATGAACATAAAACTATAGGTATAGTCGTTGACCACCATCTAAATTGGAACTCACATGTACATGCACTGACCAAGCACACGGCACAGATAAGTTTACCAATTAGCTAAAATAAAACATTTCCTAGATGAAGACGCACGAAAATTGCTCT
Organism: Oreohelix idahoensis; assembly: GCA_024509875.1. Taxonomy (NCBI): domain Eukaryota; kingdom Metazoa; phylum Mollusca; class Gastropoda; order Stylommatophora; family Oreohelicidae; genus Oreohelix; species Oreohelix idahoensis. Next base: position 331,831 of record JAMPIV010010599.1, read on the forward strand.
TTATATATACTACTGGACAAAAGTTAAGGGCCGCCATTCAGTTTAGACAAGGTTTATATAATTCTTCCTGGGCAGGGTCGATTTTCCAAATGTCCGGTAGTTTGAAATCTCTCAAGAAGTCTCTGAATGGTAGAGTGGGACACTGCTAAACGTCTTGCAACATGACGAACAGATTGACCATCCTGAATCCATGCCATAGCTCGACCACGGTCTACAGTGCTGAGACTTCTCCTTGGTGGCATGGCTAATGCAGTGATCATTTCGACCACTTGTCATACTGATTTATTGCATACCAACGGTGAACACTCTTTACCGATGATCATTTTCCACGTGCATTCAAATTCAACTCACTTTTTCACCTTTTGAACTAGTGGGACGTGTTGCAAAAACCACGAGTTTTTGCAGCAACAATGGCAATTTTCACGTGCGGGTTAAAGTGACCAGTTTTTGGACATTTAAAAAAAATTAACCTAGTGCACACCGAAATGTATACACATTTCTCTAAGCTCAGTTTTAATGACATTTTCACTTGTCTTTACAGTTTGCCAATCAATTATATAAACCTTGTCTAAACTGAATGGTGGCCCTTAACTTTTGTCCAGTAGTATACCTCACATACAAGCAAACCTTGACTATTGCTACACAATCTAGGATGGTTGCTCAATGTCGAACACAAAGAGACTCCGTTCACTACAAAAGCGTGCAGTGCGTCTAGTCTCTGACAACTACCTAACTCAGTGTGTAGAAAAAAAACTCCAAATACTGCCCTTAAGAAAGCGACTTCTGTTTAACAAAATTTTTTTCACAAAATCCTGTTATATAATGCTCCAGCATATACGTGGCCAATGTTCAAAAATACAATGAAAAACGCAGTCGACGCTTTAACAAATTAAAAGTGCCCAAGCCCAGGCTTGGCTTATTCAAGAAAAGCTTAGCGTACTCTGCTGCTCATCTTTGGAATTGTCTTCCACATAATCTAAGAAACAACATCAGTCCATATTCATACAATCGTAGACTTTTCGAATACTTTAGAGTTATGATTACACTAGTCAACAACCAAAATGTACCAGAAATGAAAATAGCTCATCTTAACTAATTTTGGTGTGCTGAAAACGAAAATGACATTAAAAAATGTTGATTGGCTTAGTTTTCAAGATATATGCTACTAGTTTATTTAATTACGGTCAATTTATATATATATATGATGCAACTGTTGTGGGCGATTGCATAATTTTTTTCTAATGACCAATAAAAATGTAACTAGAAGTTGATGATGCAATCCTACCTATGATTACATCACCTTTGTGTATAAATATCTTATCTCTGACAAAATTTTGCCATTAGTTAGTGCATTTGTCCTTATCGTAGTATCGTAGTTAAAAATGCCTAGGACATGTGTGAACAGTGCTAATAATTCCTGTTATATATGTGGTGAGGTGGCATTTCTATCACAAAAACGAAATATAACTAAAGTAATTAAGAAGGCGTACAGTTTGTATTTTGGCTGCAGAATAGGACATCAAGATAAGAGCTGGGCGCCACACATATGCTGCAATACATGTGCAGCACATCTTAAACTGTGGTTGACTGGCAAAAGGCAAGCTATGCCTTTTGCAGTCCCAATGATTTGGAGAGAGCCCACTGATCATCTCAACAACTCTTACTTTTGCATGGTCCCTCCAATCGGGAAAGGCATATCAAAGAAGAAAACATGGACTCTGGAATATCCAAACATCCCCTCTGCAATACGTCCGGTACCACATGGCGATGACCTACCAGTTCCCAAAGTGCCAGAATCATTTTCAGCTGCTTCCACTGATGATGAAGAGGACATTGGTGGTCCTGAACCATCAACCTCAAGCGACCCAGATTTTGAGCAAACTACATCCACTAAACAACACTTAATAACCCAAGGTGAACTGAATGATCTTGTAAGAGATCTGAATTTACCGAAGAACAAGGCGGAGCTTTTGGGTTCCAGATTGCAACAGTGGAATCTCCTGGCAGAAGATGTTACAATTTCTGTGTATAGGAACCGCCAGAAGCCGCTTATTACATTCTTTTTCAAAGAGGGTGACCTTTCTGCGTGCTACAACATTTCTTGTTTAATGGCAGCCCTCAAAATCAATTACATACCGGAAGAGTGGAAGCTTTTCATTGATTCATCCAAGACGAGTCTTAAAGCTGTCTTGTTGAATAATGGTAATGTGTTACCGTCAATTCCAGTTGGTCACGCAGTTCATATGAAAGAAACATGAAAACATTAAGCAGCCTTTGAAGTGTATAAACTACGATCATCATCATTGGTCACTTTGCGGTGATTTAAAAGTGGTCGCTCTTTTGCTTGGACTACAGGGTGGATACACCAAGTACTGTTGCTTTCTCTGTGAGTGGGATAGCCGTGCACGAAGTGTGACCATTACATCAGAAGACATTGGCCAATCAGGCAGTCATTGCAGCCTGGCAGTAAGAACGTTGAGAACCCAGCACTTGTCGACACCAGCAAGATTTTGTTGCCACCCTTGCACATTAAGCTGGGTCTCATGAAAAATTTGTCAAGGTGTCGCATAGAGATTTATGATCAATAAATTTTCTATATTCTTTTCTTTTCTACCCGTGTCCTCTACTTTATTATCGCTCTTTTATCCTTTTCCTGGGTTTTTGTTCGCATTCGTGCGTTTGCGACAAAATATATTATCCCATTCTGAATTTACCGTTTCTTTTCTCATACTAGAAACGCATTTTATGGCATAATGTGTCAGTCACTGCACTAGACGAATAACTCTGAATATACGTTCTGGTCAGACATAGAGAGCAGACATCTGTCTACAGTTTCCCCTGTCACAGTGTTTCTTCGGCTAGTTTCTCGGCCTGAGGTGTGGAAAGCGCCAGACATACATCGCTCAGAATAGCCGTATGTCGAAGAAGGCGTTAAGACGCGTATTGACAGGTTATGGCAGGCTTCTGAGTTAATGTGAAGTGTTAGGAGAGGGGGAGATACCGGCGCTATTTCGGATTTCGAAATAACGTGGGACCCTTTGTCTGTTTCATATAATATACTATAGTTGTTCAGACTTTATCATTCTGACCTCCGAATTTGCAGTAGACGGATCGCTTCGTTCTAGATACTTATTTATAAGGGGAACTCTCAGTTTCGTTGTGATACCCGTAGTTCTGTTTGGAGGTAATATTTAATATCTATCGTGTTGAGTGATCTAGTGAGAAATCGCTTATTTTCATTTTACTAGTTATATTTCTGTGCAGAAGAAATTAATATTAAGTCTGTTATATTCGTTAATCGACATGTTACAGTGGAAAGCAGAATATATTATACATTCTAGCTTAACTCATGCAGCTGTAAATGAATTAAATTAAACTGCGAATAATCAGTCGATAATATTTTAACTAACTTATAACTGCACTGATTCATCATTGAGTATTGACGAAATACGTATGTATTTCTAATTCATGATGACTGATTTTGTGAATATAACTTATTTCACGGGAGATTTAAATGATAAGACAAGCTCTACGCTTGCAATTTATAATGTAAGTTATAACCGAGGGAATAGTATTATTAGTATTTTATATGTTGTTTTCTCTTTATTCAGTGAAACTGATGTGACCCAACTTTGCCAGCGTTGAGTACTGAGTAGTACCTGTGAAGAACATAAACATTTTATTCTTTAAGACTTGGGTGTATAAAGTAAAACCTGTCTGGCATTGCATTGGCATCCAGAACGACAGAGTACCTATTCCATAAACTTTAAGATTTAAATAAAGTAACGGGCCTATCGCGCCAGATTTAATTCTTTCTGAGAGAAACCTCAAGTACATTTCAGCCCTTGTGGCAAGTAAAATATTACAATCAATAAACATACCGACGGAGTTGTGACTAGTATGTGGTGTGACCAAATAAAATCCTATATTGAGAGAAGGCAGTTACCTGACATTCCTAGTTACTAGAAATCTAAGCTATTGACACTTTGCTCGCTGTTAACGTTCGTGCCTGGACAATTTTAATGTGACAGAACCAGATATCCCTAAATAAGAAATACCAAGGAAACGTTCCATGAAGAAGCGAATTCAACCTATCTTTTTGGAGCTGGGGTTCCCTTGGCCAATGTCTAACCCTGGAGATTCTGTACGCGCATGTCCTAAAAATTGTTTGTCCAGAAGTTGCTACCAAAGCTGTAAGTACGAACGAAAGCTAGTGATCACGGCTGACTGAATAGAGTGAATGCAGGACTGAGCGATTCTTTTATTGTTGTATTTTGGCACCCATGTTTTTGCTGTCTTAAATTTCTTTATGCAAGTTTTTGTTGCTAACAATATTTTCCCTTAGGATAGATCAGAGTATCCAAGTCTGTTCATACCTTTAAAGGGAAATCTTAGACTAAATCATATGTATCCGTGACTCTTTGGGGCTATCACTTTTCTTCTAACAGGACTGTGGGCTATACATCGAGGGAAAGGATCATACCAATGGGTCTATCATTCTTGTAGAAATTCATTGACTTTATGGCTATTTGTATATGTTTGATGTAATTTTTATATGTTGTGATGGAAGTTTATTATGATAATTAAACTTCACATAAACTTATTCCAGTGTGTCGGTCAGTTCGTTCCCAATTATCTATATTTCCATTTGTCATAGTTTCACGTATGTGTGTCTATTGTAGTCACTTATGTGTGTGTATGGGAGGTATATATCTATCCTACTATATATTATATTAGATTTGTCTCACTAATCTAACTCTGTTGTAGATGATAGGCTGACTGAGAGAAGCTTCTCGAGTGTCAGAGACAGAATCTACTATATTTCCTCCACCCCACTCGTGAAATCTATTTCTATTTTATCACCTCCCACTGAGCTATCACTTATGTCTATGTCTATTCAGAAGGGACCAAACTAAGTCTTAATCACCTATCACAAATCTACGACAAATGTGGGCTTGTTCGGCGGATTTTTGAACTTAGAATAGCAAGACGAGACGACAAATGTGGTCTCGTCCGTAGGATTTTTTTTTTTTTTTTGAACTTAGAATAGGAAGACGAGTACGATAAATATATTAGCTCGTCTGTTATGTTCTTTATTCTGAAATAGAGTAAGAGTGTGATTGTCTCGTGGTATTGTGTATCTTTTAAAAAAAATAACTATTCCCCTAGACCAACGATCTGTTTATGGGCGTGCTGACCACACAATTAATAATTGGGGTTTTTTTCCACAGCATTATTTAGCATTATACATTTGAGTTACAAGTTGATTTTGTCGGAATATATGTTAATTATTGATTTTGTAATACTAAACGCTGGTAAAGTTTGTGATTATGTAACAGTCACAGGGTTTTGAAGAAGTAGGTGTTTGAGCTAAGCTAAGGAGTGCGTTCAGACAATTACGTCTTGTTAATTGCCTCCCTTACCCTAACTGACTTCAGGGGTGAACTTGATAGCGGATTAAAAATTAAGGGAATTTTTTTTTTCCTTACATTTTTGCAATAATTAATTTGTTTATACTGCAGCAATGTATTTTTCAGTGAGTAATCTTAACTACCATTTATCTGGCGTAGTCGTCTGCATTAGGTGCTTAATTGCCGATTAATAGCAGCGATAGTTAGATACTATATATTTTGGAGGAGGTATCCCAGGTTAAAGTACATCATCTTTTGTTTTGGTATTTTCTCGTAAGTGGTAGGAATCAGAGTATCTTTTTTCTTCTTTTCTTCCCTGAGTAGTCTCAGTCACTGATTTATTATGGCCGAGAGGGCGAAACTGAGGCAGACGCTCAGACAGAAAGCAATGGAAGAGGGACTGGACGGCGACGAAGCTAAAGCTTTTGTCAGGGACGAACTTGAGACATATGATGCGGAGAATAAAAGCAGCTGAAGCTAAAGAGGAAAAAGAAGAAGCTAGGAGGAAAGAAGCGGAAGACCGTCTATTACAGCAGAAGAAGATTGAGGAAGACATGGAAATCCGCAGGGCGAACGAAAGAGAGAAGGAGAGACAGCATGAGAAGGAGAGGGAGGAGAGACAGCATGAGAAGGAGAGGGAGGAGAGACAGCACGAGTTGACGCTTAAAGCTCTAGAGGTTCAAAGTCGTGGTGCTGCCTCTACCTCCAGCAATGGAGAGTCTTTTCCTCATTATTCCTTAACTGGTCCTTCTAACACTCAATCTCTTCAACTCAACGCTATATCTTTTGCTCTAGAATCTTTCCCTTGTCCTAATTACACATGGTTAGAAACGTTTGAGAAAATTGCAACTCTGTACGGTTTAGAGAGGTCGCGTTAGAATATGAAGCTTTCCCAGGCGTTGAAAAGCAGTGCGTATGATGTTTACGCCAAACCGGAAAGCAGCCAACAAGACAACTATGATGTGTTGAAGAAAGCGTTACTGGAGCGCTTTGAAATGAACGCTCGCAAATTTTTGCAACTCTTCCGCAACAGCAGAAAGGAGAACTCTGAAACTTTTCAGCAGTTCTCATCTCGTCTAAAGGGATATCTGACAAAGTGCCTAGAGCTCTCGCAGCTACCCTCTACCTATGAAGGTCTTGAGGAATTTGTTGTAACCGAACAAATAAAGAACACTTTGTCTGCTGATACCCGGAGATTTCTAGCTGAGCAGGGTGCAGAAAAGCTTGAAGACATCTTGGAAAAGTCTGAGCGATATCATAATGCGCTAGCCGAACTGCCGGCCACAAAACGTAAACCGACAGAAGAGCATTTTCGGAAGAATAATCTAGACCAATCTTCTCATGCTTCTAATCAGAATAACCACAGAGAAACTGGACCTCAAACCCCCCTCCTGAAAAATCCAAGTTCTACAAAAACAAGTACCCCAACCACAGTAAACAGTCTGATCAACCCGACCGCCCTTCATGGCACCGCAGCCAGCGAGGACAAGGTGACAAAGGGAAAACCCCTGCGCACGGGACTAATGATCAGAGCAAGCATACTGAGCCTAAACGCAGCATCGGATGCTTGCTAACAGTCTCGCAAGGCGGAATTATTGACAGTGATTCCCAACCTGAGAGAGAGACACCCTCAACGCGAGGAACTGTTATTTTGAACGGTTCTCAAACTTTTTGTTTATTTGACACGGGGCTTTCTTATGATTGCATTGTTGCCAGACACCTGGTTAAACCCGGTCAAGGGACAGGAGAGACCGTCGAACTTTGTGGAGTTTCTAAGCGTGATGCACCTACAGCGCTTCCCATCGCACTGGTGGAGATCCTCTCTGATTTTGTCAGAGGCGTGATCAGAGCGGCTGTTATGGATGACCCCATCTACCCAGTCATACTTAGCAGTAGATACGTGTTTATTAGGAAACCGGAAGAGCCGATTGTGGCAGCAGTAACTACAAGATGGCAAACCAAGAAGGAACGGGAGCCTGCGCCTAATTTGTTACCTATGGAACTTAAAGAAGCGCAACAAAAGGACTCTACTTTGGCACCCTGCTTTAGGAAACTGCCCATTGCTAAGGAACCCAGACAGCACGGGGACATTTTTTCTAAAGATGGCGTACTTTATCGCAGAACGGGTAAGCCTGAACAAGGTTACAATCAGCTCCTAGTACCGAAACAGTACAGAAGCCAAATCCTAGAAATGGGGCACTCTCTTCCCTTCAGCGGACATATGGGACAGAACGCCACAAACCAACGGATTCTTCTTCTTCTTCCGTCCTTAGCCACCGACCGTCAAAGCAGTCAGTGGCCATTACGCCTAGTGGCGTCTTAGGGCAACAGCAGATAGGTTTTCTTTGCCATTGTTTCCCATCACGCCTATTGGCGTCTTTAGGGCAATGGCAAATCAATCCATCTGCTGTTGTTTCCGTAATCGAAGTGACTGGCAACCAACGGATAACCACTCATTATTGGTGGCCAGGAGTAAATACTGATATTATCAGGTATGTCAAATCCTGTGCCCAGTGCTAACGTGTACCACCCAAGCAACGGACACCCCCAGTCCACATGGGTGAAATGCCAATAATGGGAACACCATTCGAACGGGTTGTGATCGACATTTTAGGACCCCTAGAAAGGACTAAAAGAAGGAACAGGTTTATCCTCACCCTAGTCGACACATGCACTTTATGGGCAGAAGATGTACCACTAATCTGCGCAGATGCCAAGCATGTCGCAGAAGCCCTCGTGCAGATTTTCACTCGGTTGGGTTTCCCTCAGCAAGTGTTGACGGATAACGGATCTCCATACCGAAACCTGTTGATGGATGAGATCGTTAAGATCTTGAGGGACCAGCACATCTACACAAAGCCTTACACTCTGGCCAGAAGTGGGTTAGTAGAGCGTGTTAACGGAAACCTCAACATGATGCTAAGTAAACTGGCACAAGTGAAACCTGACGATTAGGATCTTTCGATCCCGGCTGCTCTTATTGGCTACAGAGAAACCCCAATTCGTCCACAGGATTTCCGCCAGCCACGCTTTTATTCGGCAGACCCATTAAGGGCCCGATTGAAGCCTTACTTTGGTCGCTGACAGACCAGAAGGCTGATGAGACAGTTGTCTCAGCAAGTAAATATGTGTCGGATTTAAAGGAAAGGTTGAAACTAGGATGGGACCTAGCAATGACCAACTTTAAGCGAGCACGCACAAAGCACGCTAACCGATACAGGAAAGTCGCGAAAGAGAGAGAATTACAAGCAGGAGAGAAAGTTTTGGTGTTACTCCCTACCGGGAACAACAAACTGAGAATCGGATGGCAAGGGCCGTTTACCGTCCTGAAAAAGATTTCCAAGGCTAACTACCAGATCTCTATTAAAGGAAATGAGAAGGTTTTCCATTTAAATCTGTTAAAGAAATACTTGGAAAGACCAGTGCCGACGTCCGAACATCTCCTGACGATCACCAAAATTGACGAAGATGTCGATAGTGGCAGGGAAATTCCACTGTGCACACACGAAATCTTTCAAAAATGTCAAAAGCGCGACGCTCTTTCAAGCGCGCATGGAAGACATTCCAGAGAAAGGAAACTTTGGGAGTAGACTTGAGTAGGAATTGGAGAGAGACGGAGGGGGGAGATGAGAGGGAAGAGGACAGACACCCTGAAGCTACGGATATAGGAAATTTATTTCCATAACGTAGACATGGAGTGCTTCCATATCTTAAAGGGGGGACGTTCTGTAGCATAGAGATTTATGATCAATAAATTTTCTACATTTTTTTCTTTTCTACCCGTGTCCTCTACTTTATTATCGCTCTTTTATCCTTTTCCTGGGTTTTTGTTCGCATTCGTGCGTTTGCGACAAAATATATTATCCCATTCTGACTTTCCCGTTTCTTTTCTCACACTAGAAACGCATTTTATGACATAATGTGTCAGTCACTGCATTAGACGAATAACTGTGAATATACGTTCTGGTCAGACATAGAGAGCAGACATCTGTCTACAGTTTCCCCTATCACAGTGTTTCTTCGGCTAGTTTCTCGGCCTGAGGTGTGGAAAGCGCCAGACATACATCGCTCAGAATAGCCGTATGTCGGAGAAGGCGTTAAGACGCGTATTGACAGGTTATGACAGGCTTCTGAGTTAATGTGAAGTGTTAGGAGAGGGGGAGATACCGGCGCTATTTCGGATTTCGAAATAACGTGGGACCCTTTGTCTGTTTCATATAATATACCATAGTAGTTCAGACTTCATTATTCTGACCTCCGAATTTGCAGTAGACGGATCGCTTCGTTCTAGATACTTATTTATAAGGGGAACTCTCAGTTTCGTTGTGATACCCGTAGTTCTGTTTGGAGGTAATATTTAATATCTATTGTGTTGAGTGATCTAGTGAGAAATCGCTTATTTTCATTTTACTAGTTAGATTTCTGTGCAGAAGAAATTAATATTAAGTCTGTTATATTCGCTAGTCGACATGTTACAGTGGAAAGCAGAATATATTATAATTTCTAGCTTAAACTCATGCAGCTGTAAATGAATTAAATTAAGCTGCGAATAATCAGTCGAGAATATTTTAACTAACTTATAACTGCACTGATTCATCATTGAGTATTGATGAAATACGTATGTATTTCTAATTCATGATGACTGATTTTGTGAATTTAACTTATTTCACGGGAGATTTAAATGATAAAACAAGTTCTACGCTTGCAGTTTATAATGTAGGTTATAACCGAGGGAATAGTATGTATTAGTATTTTATATGTTGTTTTCTCTTTATTCAGTGAAACTGGGGTGACCCAACTTTGCCAGCGTTGAGTACTGAGTGGTATCTGTGAAGAACATAAACATTTTATTCTTAAAGACTTGGGTGTATAAAATAAAACCTGTCTGGCATTGCGTTGGCATCCAGAACGACAGAGTACCCATTCCATAAACTTTAAGATTTAAATACAGTAACGGGCCTATCGCGCCAGATTTAATTCTTCCTGAGAGAAACCTCAAGTACATTTCAGCCCTTGTGGCAAGTAAAATATTACAATCAATAAAATTCCGACGGAGTTGTGACTAGTATGTAGTGTGACCAAATAAAATCCTATACTGAGAGAAGGCAGTTACCTGACATTCCTAGTTACTAGAAATCTAAGCTATTGACACTTTGCTCGCTGTTAACGTTCGTGCCTGGACAATTTTAATGTGACAGAACCAGATATCCCTAAATAAGAAATACCAAGGAAACGTTCCCTGAAGAAGCGAATTCAACCTATCTTTTTGGAGCTGGGGTTCCCTTGGCCAATGTCTAGCCCTGGAGATTCTGTATGCGCATGTCCTAAAAATTGTTTGTCCAGAAGTTGCTACCAAAGCTGTAAGTACGAACGAAAGCTAGTGATCACGGCTGACTGAATAGAGTGAATGCAGGACTGAGCGATTCTTTTATTGTTGTATTTTGGCACCCATGTTTTTGCTGTCTTAAATTTCTTTATGCAAATTTTTGTTGCTAACAATATTTTACCTTAGGATAGATCAGAGTATCCAAGTCTGTTCATACCTTTAAAGGGAAATCTTAGACTAAATCATATGTATCCGTGACTCTTTGGGGCTATCACTTTTCTTCTAAAAGGACTGTGGGCTATACATCGAGGGAAAGGATCATACCAATGGGTATATCATTCTTGTAGAAATTCATTGACTTTATGACTATTTGTTTATGTTTGATGTAATTTTATATGTTGTGATGGAAGTTTATTATGATAATTAAACTTCACATAAACTTATTCCAGTGTGTCGGTCAGTTCGTTCCCAATTATGTATATTTCCATTTGTCATAGTTTCACGTATGTGTGTCTATTGTAGTCACTTATGTGTGTGTGTTATGGGAGGTATATATCTATCCTACTATATATTATATTAGATTTGTCTCACTAATCTAACGCTGTTGTAGATGATAGGCTGACTGAGAGAAGCTTCTCGAGTGTCAGAGACAGAATCTACTATATTTCCTCCACCCCACTCGTGAAATCTATTTCTATTTTATCACCTCCCACTGAGCTATCACTTATGTCTATGTCTATTCAGAAGGGACCAAACTAAGTCTTAATCACCTATCACAAATCTACGACACAAGGCAGTGGAGAAAACAGATGAGGCTTTCAAATACTTCATCAGAAAATTTCCAAGACTGAGTGAACCTAAAATAAGAGAGGGAGTATTTGTTGGTCCGCAAATTCGAAAACTTCTTCATGATGACGAGTTTCTTTGCGTGTTGCGTGGCAAGGAAAAAGCAGCATGGCTAGCATTTAAGTCAGTGGGGGACAATTTTCTTGGAAACAACAGATCTGATAATTATAATGAAATTGTAGAAAATCTCCTTTTGAAGTATAAGAGTCTTGGCTGCAACATGTCTTTGAAAATTCATTTTCTGGATTCTCATCTGGATTTCTTTAGGTCAAACTGCGGAGCGGTCAGTGATGAGTGTTGCTGTCATTTTCGACGGAGTCATCTGTCAAGTTATTTGCTTATGTTTGTATCATAAGTATAATTGTGTCTTTACCTGCGATGTCAGGTTGATTAGGGGTTGTCTTCCCTTGTTTATTCATTCATTGTGTTTGACCTTTAGGGTCAGAGGTTGACAGTTCGGCGTAGGCCTATGGGAAGGTTTTTTAAGCGGGAGTGAGATATACTTCCGGGAAGCCGGGAGGTCCTGTTTTTCTGAAGGGACCAAGAGTCCATTGTTTTTCGGGGAGAATCTTCGAAGTAACTGCTATGGCAGTTTTCCCCAGTGAATCTCTGTGCGTCGGGATGACGACAGAATTCCTTGTGATGTTCTGAGGATTCATTTGCCAGGTAATACCGACCTTTATGCATTATTACGCTTTTCGGTGGCAGAACATGTAAAGGATTACCTAGGGTGAACAGCAGCTCACTGATCCGCCATTTCAGAACTTATATATTTGTGCTCGAGGTAGCCATCCAAGACTGTTAGTCTTATATTGTCCAGAAATCCAGTGACGAAGATATATTGTGGGAGCCGCAGATTGGCGGAACTTCTATCTACAATAAGTATTACTGCAGGGTTGATGATAACCTATTTAACAGAAGTACACGGCCGACGTCAGAACGAGGCCTGTGCTTCCGGCTATTATACTACAGCCTGATATGTGCAATTGGCGGGGAGTGCCAAGTTGCACCTGTGTGTCAAAGTAACTAAGGCATCTGACGCGTTTAGTCAGAGACGCCAAGGGCGACGCTACGAACTGTCATTATTGAAGAACTTTGCTATTGACCATGCACGTCTATTCTGATGTTTACCTTTTTGAATGCCAAATGTATACCTATCGATGTCAGGTCAGCATGACCTTGTTACACTGACTGTTCCTGTTGATACTATGTGTGTTCCCGTCAATAAATGTCTTGAAACATGCCTGCAGTGTCAAAGCATCCTTGATTACTGCATGTGAGAGTATGGGTTGCAGGATCTACATCTATACGAGCCTAAACACATTCGCGCCTTCATTCGCACCCACACTCAATTCATCATACGCTCGCACTACACATCTAACAACATGTATACTGTCTTGGGCCAGTGATCACCTCAACAAGAAAAAAAAGACAGTTACATTTCTGGTGGACCAGTTACGTGGGCTCTTATGATACATTTCTTGTCGCCAATGTGGCCTAGAAACTTACATTTCTGATGGACCAGATCTGTGGGTTTAAAAAGAACAGAGCGAGCATTTGACATTATTGTTGACATTTATGGATCCAGAAATTTACATTCCTGGTTGGCTGTTACATGTATGATGTCTCCAGTTTTGTCGAGAAAGTTACAAGAAGGACAAGTACACATTACACTTCTGATCTGTGGGTCTAAGCTACACACGGGACAGCCGTAACACACAGCGCTAATTCTACACTTGCAAGTTTTGGCTACAACAGGACAGATATAGGTCATCAACGGTTGACCCAAATAAACAGTACGAGCATTTATATTATAATGCTACATAAAGCATAACAAGACATGTACTGAAGTTAACTACTAGGCATTTGCTACGTGGACCATAACTGCATAGAAGGCGGGTTCCTATTGTAAACAGTACTGCTGGTTGTTACACGTTTCATTCAACAACAGACTTTTCTAGGTCAGAGCATTCAAGCTACATTGTTGGAGGTCAAGTGTCTGTAAACAGTACGTGGAAATAGTAAACATTCAATGTGCAAGCCCTAATTTGAGAAGGTCATAGTAACTTTGGTTCGTGAATACCACTTTATGTTACAGTGGATTTGACGTTCAGTGCGCGTTTGACATTTCGTTTCTGTGTTCGCAAGGAGCAAGGAATTTATTTTAGTTTCAGCTGTGACTGAACTTGTTCTGCAACACATTGAAATTGATTGCTATATTATGTTACTTCTACTGTTTTGTGTATTTTTCTGCGGGTTTTTCGGTTGGTGGGTCTTACGGTAAATATGCCACTTGATCGAGGCTTACTGTAAGCGTTCTGTAGGTGCAAATTTTCTTAATTTGGAAATTTGCTAGTGACAATTGGTCGCTATTGATGTTAGCTGTGATGTAATTGTACTTAACGTTGTTTTTGTAATATTTTGTCTGTTTTTCAGTTTTGATTGTCGATTTGTTTTGTTTGTATTCTGTAGGTCTCTCCTTTCTTGTGTATTTCTCTACACATTTTTGGTTAAAACAGTGTTGCCATTTGTATTGTTTTGTAATTTTTGTCTTTGTATTTTTTTTTTTTTTGTACTACATTACTGTCATGCACAGTCTACATACACATACTTGGTCATGTTTTGATATTATTGATAAGGTAGACTCTTCATATAGAGTTTGTTAAATAATATTATATAAGATATTTATACAAGTTCTTTGATAAAAGACTTGTTATCTACAAAGATTGAGACAAGGTGAAATACATATTCAAGTTCTTTATAAAAAAGACTTGTGCCCATAGTGAGTGGGATATAAGGGATTTTTTTTCCACAGGTACTCAGGTGATTTTTTGGGTACATTATAAACAAGACTAAGAGTGTGAAAGAAAGTGAAGTGAGTATACAAGTCTATCATTTCAGACTTGTCTCCCATTAAAGTGGGATAATTTAATATATTTGCTTCTGCAAGTTACTGATCTCAGTAGACAAGATGTCTACATTGGACTACTTTATTACACAAGGGAGAGCCCTTGATAAGACTGGTCAACAGTTAGAACAATGGGCTGTTGCTCAGTATGACAAAGCATTAGCTGCAGAAGAGAAAAAAGCTCAGGCTGAAGAGAAAAGATTAGAAAGAGAAGCTGGTATTGCTGCTGAACAAAAGAAATTGCAGATGCAGGTGGAGGAAAGGAGATTTGAAGCTGAACAAAAGAGATTAGACAAAGAAGCTGAACAAAAGAGATTAGACAAAGAAGCTGAACAGAAGAGATTAGACAAAGAAGCTGCTGCAGAGGAGAGGAAAGCTCAAGCTGCTGCAGAGGAGAGGAAAGCTCAAGCTGCTGCAGAGGAGAGGAAAGCTCAAGCTGCTGCAGAGGAGAGGAAAGCTGAGGCTGAAATCAGAAAAATGGAACATGAGGAAAGAAAACAGAAGATGGAACTTGATGAAAAACTCGCAACTTTGGAGTTAGAGAAATTGAAATTGGCGAGTACGGGTGCTCAGCAAACAACTTCGAGTACGACAAGGGAGTTTGTTAGTAGGATTAAATTGCCTCATTTCAATCCTTTAAAGGATGACGTAGCAGATTATCTAGATAGATTCCAATTTTTGTGCGATACGCATAACATAAAAAAGGAAAAATATGTTGAACAACTGATGCCATTTTTTACAGGTGACACAGTGACTACTCTTATGACAATAGACGAACATGAGAGGACTAATTATGATGTTGTCAGGGCAGCATTACTAAAAAAATATCAACTAAAACAAGAAGACTATCGTCTTCGTTTTAGGACAATGTTGCCAGAAAATGGAGTAGATTTCTCTGATTTTGTTACAAAGATACGTCGTACATTTACACGATGGGTTGAGTTGTCTCAGATTGAGAAAACATATGAAGGTCTAATGGACTTATTATTGCGAGATAAGGTTTTGTCATCTGTTAATGATTCTTTTCTTGCATTCCTTCATGAGCGTAAGCCTAAAAACTTAAAAGAAATGGAGGAATACTGTTGTCAGTATGCCACAGCACATCCCCATGCTACAGTTAGCAATTCTAAAGTGAAAGAAGGGTTGCCAGCTGCTTCGGCAACACCATATGGCCCTAATTTCAAAAAAAAATTTCAGGGTGCTCAACAAAATTGGAATAGGGGAAGTAATCAAAATTACACTCAGAAGCGGAGTAATCCAACACATGATGGTTCTTCGTCTATGCAGTGGAGACAAGATGGTAGTTCTCGTAATTTTAGTGGTAATAATTTGAGACACTTTCGCAAAGGCTATCCAAATAATAACTATTCAAATTTTCGAGGTAATCATTCTCGACGTCAAGATTATGACGATGGTGAATTTAGAAACCGGGATTCAAACCGGAATGATGATTACAATAGGCAATATGATAACAATTACAGGGGAAATGATAGTCGAAATAATTACAGGGGAAATGATAATCGAGGTAGACCTAGGTTTAACAAGAAAAGACCTTACCAACAGGCAAACTCTGCGCAACAAGAGTTTGATGGAGCCTGTAATACAGTAAATGATAGTGGTAACTCTAGGGCTATCACTGGTTGTGCTTTCGATTTTGGGAGAGCAACTGAATGCCCCCAATGCTTAACATTGTTTGACTCATCAACTGTATCTACGCTAAGTTGTGGTCACCCTCTTCCTGCTCTACCTGCTACAGTTGCGCATGATGGGAGAGGATCTCTCATCTTAGATAAAGGTCTAATAAATGATAGGCTAGTCTCAGTACTTTTCGATTCGGGATGTACTACCGTCGGGGTTAAGGAGTCTCTGATAGATCCTTGCTGTGCCACTGGAAAAACAATCAAATGTGTTACATTTGGTGGTACTATGGAAAGCTATCCTACTGCTATTATTAGGATTGACACTCCTTTCTTCACAGGAGATGTCCATGCATGTCTTCTTCCTAATCCTATTGCGGATCTTATAATCGGTCGTATTCATGGGGTTAAGGAATGCACCCCGCAACAAATTTCTAGTTGGGAAGAAAAAAACATTCAAACGGTCAATGCAGTGGTGACAAGAGCTCAAGCTCTTAATCCCCCAACTTCATCTGATAATAGTAATGAAGTTGATAGCCAAGACGAGCACTTGGTGATTTCCCATGACTCGTTTGTTAAACGTCAAGAAGAGGATCCTTCTTTGAAGAAATACTTCCTTCTTGCAAAGAAAGGGGATCCCAATCAAAATACGAATCACAAATCGTATATTACTATGAAGAATGGTATATTGGTACGAATGGTACAACACTCGGACAAGTCTATGCATTCGCAAATTCTTGTGCCTAAGTGTATGAGAGCCTTAATTCTTCGGCATGCACACGATTCTCAGTGTGCTGGACACATGGGTTTTTCCAGAACTAAAACTAGAGTCCTTGCGTCATTCTTTTGGCCATTCGTGAATAAAGACATCCGAATTTATTGCCGATCTTGCAAAATTTGTCAAGAGGTCAAGTCTAGGGGTCCGAGACATGCTGCTCCTATTCAGGCTGCAGATATTCCGATTCGGCCGTTTCAGAAAATGGCTATAGACATCATTGGTCCGTTCAAAATTAAGTCAGCCAGAGGACACCAATTTATCCTCACTTGCGTGGACATGTGCACGCGTTGGCCAGAGGCTATTCCTCTGAAGAGCATATCAACTGTCGATATCGCTGATGCTCTTTGGCTCGTATTTTCTCGTCTGGGATTCCCCGGAGAAATACTGTCGGATCACGGCACTCAGTTAATTTCGGACGTTATGTCTCAGGTAATGGCTACGCTAGACATTAAAAGGTCTCTCAGTAGTATTTATCATCCAATGTCCAATGGATTGGTAGAACGTCTTAACAGGACACTAAAGAACTTACTTGGCAAGATAACGGAGGATCATCCTGAAGATTGGGACAGGGTTTTACCTGCAGTCCTCTTTGCCTATAGAGAGGTTCCCAACGAGCATACAGGGTTTTCTCCTTTCGAACTTGTCTTTGGCGCGCAACCGCGCGGGCCAATGTCCTTGTTACACGATTTGATAACTTCCGATAATATTGACGATGATACACAATCGTCATATGAATATGTTATAGCTCTTAGAGAAAAGATTATCGAATCGTGCAGGTTAGCAACTTCATCTTCCGAATTTGCGAAAGAAAAAGCTAGGCGATTTGCTAATAAGAAAAGACGCCTACGTCAACTTTGTCCTGGAGACAAAGCATATGTCTTACTGCCCTCAAGAGAGAATAGACTTCTCATTTCTTGGAAGGGTCCATACACTATAGTCTCGAAAATTTCTGATGTCGACTATATTGTCGATGTGGATGGAAGGCATAAAACCTTCCATATAAATATGCTAACAGAGTTTATTGAACGTCCAGACTATTTACAGCCTATTTTCCAGGCGACGGACGACTCTCCAGTTCAACATGGTCACATCTCATCCCTGTCCGTTATACAGGATGAGGAAACTATTTTTTCTGACGTGAACTTACCTCTTCCTGCGATTCCACTTACTTCAACGGAATCGTGGAGAGACGTTACAGTCTCTTCCAACTTGTCTTTTGAGGAACAGCGTCAAGTATCCTCTACGTTACAATCATATCAGGATGTCCTTACCGACATTCCTGGACACACAGATGTCATAGAACATGACATCATACTTACTGATCGTAATCCGATCAGAGTAAGACCATACCCAATACCTATTCATTTTCAAGCACAAGTCGAGAAAGAATTGGATGAAATGATTCAACTACAAATAATTGAACCATCCACTTCAGCTTATTCTTCGTCGATAGTTATTGTTCGAAAGAAAGACAATAACATACGTCTTTGCGTTGATTATCGCAAATTAAATCAAGTTACGAAGTTCGATGCTGAACCTATGCCGTTATTAGATGATCTACTTATTAGACTTTCTAAAGCTAAATTCTTTACTAAACTAGACTTGTCGAAAGGTTATTGGCAAGTCCCATTGACGGAACACGCCAAACCTCTCACTGCTTTTTCGACACCTAGGGGTCTGTTTCAATGGAATTTTATGCCTTTCGGGCTTATGAACGCCCCAGCGACTTTCGTGCGCATGATGCGACGAATTCTATCAGATCGTGCAGATGTCATTGCATATTTAGACGACATCTGTCTTTTCAGCGATACTTGGGAAGAACACTATGTGGGTCTGAAGGAATTGCTATCTACTCTACGTGAGCATAGTTTGACTGCTAAACCCTCTAAAGCTTTTGTTGGGTTTAGTGAAATTTCCTTCCTAGGTCATCGAGTTGGTCATGGTCTGTTGAAGACAGAGGACCAAAACATTTCAAAGATATTAAATATCTCGGTTCCGAAGACAAAAAAGCAAGTGCGTAGTCTCTTGGGATTGATACAATTCTATGGAAGATTCATTGAGAATCTGTCCTCCATTATGGCACCACTTTCAACGTTATTGAAAAAAGGTTCTCCTAATATGGTGCGTTGGTCCCAAGAATGCCAATCTTCATTGGATCAGGTTAAGAATTTGTTCTCATCTCATCCTATCTTAAGACTACCGACGATTGATAAGACTTTTGTCCTTCGTAGTGATGCCTCTTCCACTGGCATTGGAGCGGCACTAATGCAGGAATATTCAGGAACTCTGCATCCTGTAATGTATATTTCTAGGAAGCTGAATGCGGCAGAAAGGAATTACTCGGTTTTGGACCGTGAATTGTTGGCTATGGTTTGGTCCATTCTTAAGCTACAAAGGTTCCTTCTGGGCGCGCATTTCTTTATGGAAACCGACCAAAAAGCTCTTACGGCTATGCAAAGTAAGGATTTGAAGAGCTCGAGATCTACTCGTTATGCTATTGCTCTTCAGCCTTTCCATTTCACGGTGCGAGCTATCCGTGGTTCGGATAATGTGATGGCGGACATATTGTCTAGATGCCCACATGATTCCAGTTAAATCTTGTGTCCTAGTTTTTCCTGATATATTTTCAGACTTAGGTCTGTCCTTAATATCATAATATGTTGTAATACAAATGTATTTGGATGATGTTTAGATAATTTAACAAATTTCATTTTGTCCATCCATCAGTGATATGTTGCTAAAATAGCATTGACATTTGTATATTGCTATGATTATATTATTTAGTAATGTTTGATATATGATTGGTATTGCCAGCAACTTAGGTTTCTTGAATGGTATCCCTTAGTTTGTTTGGCTTAAAGGAAATATTTTCTCCTATGTTGGGAGATGATTTGTACCCTCTTCTATTGTACCTGATATTAGGTTCATTGTTTGCATGAGCACAGAAGTGATACTGGTGCTATCTTGCTCATGAACATATTAAAAAAAAAAATTGCATTTTTTTTTTACAGGGGGGTGGTAGTAATGTTGCTGTCATTTTCGACGGAGTCATCTGTCAAGTTATTTGCTTATGTTTGTATCATAAGTATAATTGTGTCTTTACCTGCGATGTCAGGTTGATTAGGGGTTGTCTTCCCTTGTTTATTCATTCATTGTGTTTGACCTTTAGGGTCAGAGGTTGACAGTTCGGCGTAGGCCTATGGGAAGGTTTTTTAAGCGGGAGTGAGATATACTTCCGGGAAGCCGGGAGGTCCTGTTTTTCTGAAGGGACCAAGAGTCCATTGTTTTTCGGGGAGAATCTTCGAAGTAACTGCTATGGCAGTTTTCCCCAGTGAATCTCTGTGCGTCGGGATGACGACAGAATTCCTTGTGATGTTCTGAGGATTCATTTGCCAGGTAATACCGACCTTTATGCATTATTACGCTTTTCGGTGGCAGAACATGTAAAGGATTACCTAGGGTGAACAGCAGCTCACTGATCCGCCATTTCAGAACTTATATATTTGTGCTCGAGGTAGCCATCCAAGACTGTTAGTCTTATATTGTCCAGAAATCCAGTGACGAAGATATATTGTGGGAGCCGCAGATTGGCGGAACTTCTATCTACAATAAGTATTACTGCAGGGTTGATGATAACCTATTTAACAGGAGTACACGGCCGACGTCAGAACGAGGCCTGTGCTTTCGGCTATTATACTACAGCCTGATATGTGCAATTGGCGGGGAGTGCCAAGTTGCACCTGTGTGTCAAAGTAACTAAGGCATCTGACGCGTTTAGTCAGAGACGCCAAGGGCGACGCTACGAACTGTCATTATTGAAGAACTTTGCTATTGACCATGCACGTCTATTCTGATGTTTACCTTTTTGAATGCCAAATGTATACCTATCGATGTCAGGTCAGCATGACCTTGTTACACTGACTGTTCCTGTTGATACTATGTGTGTTCCCGTCAATAAATGTCTTGAAACATGCCTGCAGTGTCAAAGCATCCTTGATTACTGCATGTGAGAGTATGGGTTGCAGGATCTACATCTATACGAGCCTAAACACATTCGCGCCTTCATTCGCACCCACACTCAATTCATCATACGCTCGCACTACACATCTAACAACATGTATACTGTCTTGGGCCAGTGATCACCTCAACAAGAAGAAAAAGACAGTTACAATGAGCATGGTGAACGATTTCACCAGGACATTGCTGCTATGGAGACAAGGTATCAAGGCAATTGGAGCCCTTCAATGCTTGCTGATTACTGTTGGACTGTGACAAGAAACACCTCATCGATTGACTACAAGAAGCAATCAAAGAGAGCTCGAACAGCGACTGAATAATGACGGAATGGGTTCAAATGTGCCTTTTTAAAACATGATATGTCCCAGTCTTGACATATGGATGCGAGTCATGGGCAATGACTACAACCCACAAAAGCCAGATCCAAACCTCAGAAATGAGGTATCTGAGGAAGGTGGTTGAAGTAACAAGAAGAGACATGGTACGCAATCAGACGGTACTTCAAGACCTTAAATCCCACCCCCTGCAGACCCAAGGAGAACAGTCCCAACTAAGATGTTTTGGCCATGTCTGCAGAATGGGAGAAGATCGGCTACCACGACAAGCATGGGAAACAAAGAGCCAAGGATCCAGACCCCCAGGACGACCCAGAGTCCGCTGGGAGGACAACATTAGACAATCTTTGAAGGACCGAGGACTAGAATGGAACCAGGACAGGAGGAAGACAGCCGATAGGATAGTCTGGCGCTCTCTCTTCCAACCTCTACACCTCACGGTAGAAGGGGAATGTCTAAGTAAGTAAGATATGTGAACTTTAAATAATGTTTTTATTTTTTCTAACATTTTATGTTGAAATATTAATTAATTGAGTATGTAACCACAATTTTTATAATGCTAAAGTAGAAAGACTAGCTGTTCACCTCAGAGAATTAAACAAGCATACATTATTTGTATTACTGTAATGTAAATTCATCAGTAAAAAAAAACCCAGAGCCAATTGGTGAATTTCATTATGATATTTGAAATCAGCATGTCAAAATCAATAAGAAATGGTATATTTAATTTCTGGTACAAATAACTTTTGATAACACTGACAAACAACATTTTTCTTTCTTATATAAGAATAAGTGTTCTTAGGTCAGTTTCTTGCGCTGATTTCAAATCTGAAATCCGTTTATCTCTATCACGTCAGATTCTTAAGATATTTGGGAATAAATATATTTTTGGGAAACCGTTATTTGCTCCGTTTCATTTTTACTATATAACTTATTAAAAATTAATAAAATGCAAAATAATTCTACTTTTTATACTGCTAAAAGATGCTTGACATATGTTACGTTATTTTTCAAATAGTTACTGTATTTTGAAATAATTCTGAGCGAAATATGGCTTCTAGAAGTTGTAGAAATTCGGCTGATCTGTTCTGTTACGTGTGCGGATATTTTACCGATCGTGTTCACCAGAAAAACTTTACACCATTACTAAAGAAAGCATATGAACTTTATTTCGATTCGAAAGTTGATGATGCAAATAAATCTTGGAAGCCAAATGCAGTTTGTTCGACTTGTGCAAATACATTGGCAGGTTGGTTACCAAAATCGCCGAAGCATAAGTCGATGCCTTTTGGAGTGCCAGTAATATGGCGTGAACCGACAAATCACGCTACTGATTGTTACTTCTGCTTGACAAATATCCATGGTTTTACTTTTAAAACTAGAAAGTCTGTGGTTTATCCAAATATTGAATTGGTTTCGAAACCAGTGCCTCATGATCCAATCACATGTCCAATCCCATTTCCACCAGAACAATATCCGTTGGACGTGAATGAACCATCAGAAAGTGATAGTTTATCTGCTTTAGAAACTAATTCTGACTCGGATTATATACCGGTGAATGATGGTGTTCACTTAATTAACCATTCAGAACTTTCAGATCTAATACGTGATCTCGCTCTTACCAAAGGACAAGCGGAATTACTCGGTTCGCGACTCAAAGAATGGAATCTTTTAGCGCCCAATACTCCGATATCTAAATTTCATCATAGACACAGAGAACTTGTTCAATACTTTGAGATGGATGATGGCATTTGCTATTGCAAAGATGTAAACGGTCTAATGGTGCACTTCGGTCATGAGCACATAGTCAACGAATGGCGACTTTTCATCGACTCTTCCAAGACTAGTCTAAAAGCCGTGTTATTGCATAACGGAAATTTATTTTCATCAATTCCAGTCGCCTACTCTGTTCATATGAACGAAACTTATGACAATATGGCTATACTTTTGGCAAAAATAAAGTACAATGACTACCAATGGGGGATTTGTGGAGACCTAAAGGTCATTGCAATGCTCACGGGCATGCAGACTGGGTATACTAAATTTTGTTGCTTTCTATGTGAATGGGACAGCCGCAACAGACAGGAACATTATGCAAGAAAGGTGTGGCCTATCAGGGATCGTATGCAGCTCGGGCATAAAAATGTAATACATGAGCCATTAGTTAACAAAGACAGCATCATTTTACCACCGTTACATATAAAGTTGGGGCTCATGAAGAATTTCGTAAAAGCGTTAGATAAAACGAGCAAAGCTTTCACTTATCTTCGAGAAAAGTTTCCGCAAGTTAGCGATGCAAAGATAAAGGAAGGTATCTTTGTAGGACCTCAGATTAGGAAAGTTATTGCAGACAAACAATTCGAGAACTTGTTACATGGTAGTGAACTTCGCGCATGGATGGCATTCAAATCGATCATCGATAACTTTCTGGGAAATCACAAATCTGTCGACTATGTGCATATTGTTAAGCAGTGCATAGATGCATACAGAATTATGGGCTGTAACATGTCCCTCAAAATCCATTTGCTCGATTCGCATCTTGACTTTTTCCCTGACAACCTTGGCGAAGTCAGCGATGAACATGGAGAACGATTCCATCAAGATATCGCCGTAATGGAGTCACGTTATCAAGGACGGTGTAGTGTGACCATGCTTGCCGATTATTGTTGGATGCTTCATCGCGATGTACCACATGTCATTCACCGACGAAAGTCGACTGCAAAGAAATTCAAGCCTACATAACTGTTACACTTCTTGTATGAATGATGTTGTAATACTGTATGCGTTGTTAAAAAACTTGAATTGCGTATTTCTAGAGATCCCGACCTGATAGAGAAAAACGGTTTGCAGATTTAAAAACAGCGCATTAAAATTGACCAGAAAAACATAGAAATGTTAGAGAAAGAAAAAATAATTTTTTTTTTTGTTAGTCAGTGTAATTTGTTGGCTAGTGTTACATGCCCCCCTCATCTTATTATCTGTTCTAATATCAACTGTAGGTTCTAATGACGATTTTTGTACTTTTCAATATATTTTACGTCATGTTTTTAATTAGTTAATGTTAATATGAGTGTGTTATTTTATTTTACTTTACAGCGTTGAATTTCTTGAAATTGTTATGTAAAATGCATGTGAGAATAAATGAATTCAGTGGGAAAGGTGGGAGAAAGGAAGGCAGAATGTCAGACGGGCCTGCGTGCCCAATTCTAAACCCTTTGAAAATAAAGTTCATTCGTTCGTTCTCTCTCCCAGACTTTGCCAAGTAGTTTGTATAATATCTCTGTAGAGGTATCAATATCTGTTTTGATGGCCTATGCTGGAATGCCATCTGGACCAGCTGTTTTTCCATCTTTCAGAAGCTTAATGGCTTTCTTTATTTCTTCTTTACTTGGTTGTTCACAGCGGATTTGTAGCTCCTCTTCTGCTGGCTGGATGTCTGTGGGATTAGTTGAAGCTGGTCTATTGAAGAGGTTCTTCAAAATGTTCTGTCCATCTCTTCATTTGTTCTTGTACCTTAATAAGCAATTTTCCATTCTTATCTTTTATGCGGCCATTTGCTTGCTTATATTTCCGTTAGCTTCTTTGTGTTGTTATACAAGTCCCTCATATTTCCTTTGGCTGCAGCTTCCTCTGCTTCCCTTGCCAAATCATCAATATATTTCGTCTTGTCTCTTTTGATGTTTCGTCTTACTTCTTTGTTTGATTCTATGTACACTTCATGAGCCTTGGCTTTGGGGGAGCTTCTGGTTTCGCTTCTGTTTAAATCTGCTTTCTTGTTTTTCCTGTCTTCTATCTTGCTAATGGTTTCTGTTGTAATCCATGCTTTGTGCTGATGTTCTCTTTTTCTCAGTACTTCTTCACATGTCTCGTTCCATATATTTTTTACTTGTTGCCAGTGGTCTTCCGTATCTGTTTCATCTTTCAGCTGTTGGAGTACTTGGTATTTGTTGGATACTGTGATTGAAAATTGTTCTCTTATTTCCTGATTTCTTAGATATCCCACATTATACTGTTGTCCATAGTTGTCGTAAATTTGATAGGTAGTAGATATAGATTTGGTCCTTCTGGATAGACTGGGAAAAGTGGTGACTCAGTGAGCATTAAGTATGAGAAATAGAGTTCACGAGTGAATAGTTTAAGGGTAGAATCTGTCACTGGATTGAGAAGATACTCTAGTCCAGCCTATGTTTACGACTGTACTTTATTCACAGACAGTACTACTCTCAGTACACAAAACATATACTTTTAACTATACATACACACACCGTCATGTGGCAACAAGACGCACAAACGTGAAAACTATGGTAAATGGAACATGGGTTTGGGCTGAGCTAACCAACACAAGTAATTAAGTTTTGTTAAGTTTATTATCATATAAACTGTTTACAACATCCAACATCGATAAATCAATAAAATCATAGGTTAAAGAGTTTAGAAAAAAATACCCTCAATAAGTACCCTCCCCTCAGTTGAGACAAGATCCCGCCAGAAGTTAAGAACCCCAAAAGGTCAAAGATTCACGCTAGGGTATAGTAATAGACAATACAGTAAAGAACAAAACTCCTAGTTATTCTATCCTGTAAAAATAACAGTATTGGCAAACAAAAATTAGAAGTGAGTTCAATGATTATACAAAAGAAGAAATATTCACTCCGCTTTCTCTCACTCTGTCAAAATCTGTGGCCACATTTCAATCTCGCTTACCTATTAGCTGCTCACCAACTTATTGAACATACAAATCAGTTGACAAATCTATCATAATCTAGGGTAGTGCGTCTTCGAAAATAAGCCCCAGTTCCTCCACGAATTGTTAATTTCCCAAAGGGGGAACGCTTACTTTGGTAATGCTTATTGAATATGACACTGTCACATCAGGTATTTCATGTAGCAAAAATATAATCCGCGATCTAGTGGTCACAGTAGACAATACACAGTACTTCCACCGGTTAAGGCAACAAACGGTTGGTAAACTGTTAGTAAGAAATGGACGATGTTGAAAGTATTTCCTATTGGCTTTTCTCTCTGGTGTTGATGCCGATCGTGAAACAATGTATTCTCCGGGATAAATCCACTGGGAAAAACAATTGTCAGTAGTCAGACAAAATACGTTATGTTTAGATCTTTGGCCACTGTGGGCTGATAAAAATAGGTTGAAAAAACTCTGGGTATTGGTTTGTCCAGTTAAAATTAGCTATTATTGTTCATATGCTGAGACTCTCTCTGTATGACAACAAGAGGACCGAGCAGGTCAACAACACTGACCCGAATAATAAAAATAATAGTTTACTGGTGCTAACTCGACCGCTGGTAGCTGGTTTGCGATCCGTGCTAAAATTAGGGAGAAACAAAACATATAATCACAATATAAATAACCTATCCTATCACGCGCAAAAATAAGATCTCTTATCCCCTCCGTTATTTAATTAAATTAAAAGCACACAGGTCTTAGCCTATCTTACCACGCTGCGCCAACCGGTTACGGGTTTGGATTTTAAGGTATGTGCCTTTTTTCCCTTCCCGCCTCGGTAAACTCTCAGCGCACAATATCAGTGATAATTTTATTGTGACTACTTACAAATGTCGCTTGTCATTACTAGCTATTTGTTTCGCCACATGATATTACACTAGTCACTTACACAGTTACACATAATGGATTAGGAGTAAGTTTATCTCTACATTACACTGGAACAATTTTGCTATGCGTTATTTAATTACGCTAGTATTAGCACATAGAAAAATCCCAGTGAATTATAATGATGAAGTTAACACACAGAATCACTTGAATGCTAATATATATATATATATATATATATATATATATCTATATATATATATATATATATATATATATATATATATATATATATATATATATTATATATATATATATATATAATATATAATATATATATATTATATATATATATATATATATATATATTATATATATATATATATATATATATATATATATATATATATATATATATATATATATATATATATATATATATATATATATATATATATATATATATATATATATATTACCGCAAATCAGAAATATGAACCAATCTCCACGAAAACTAAAATACACTTTATACGATGGCTTTAGTATAACGGGCTAGATATCTCAAAAATCCTGAAGCGACTAGATAATGACTTTGGGGAGACGAGGTATATATCCATGAATGCTGTTCTTTCACTCCTTAGTGCGAAAATTCGCACCTACGGCCATGTCAGGGCAAATCTACGGTTCGATTCCCGAATTAAAGGTTTTCTGCTCACCTATGCCGACCGACAACATGTGGCTTGTCTTTCACTATCTCCGCCTGCCGAATATCAAATACGTAAGTTAAGTCCCACCAACGGGCTGATCACCCGTTTGCCAGTCACTTTGATTACGGAAACAACGGCGAACGGATTGATTTGTCGTTGCCCTAAAGACGCCATTAGGCGTGATGGGAACAACGGCAAAGAAAATCTATTCGCTGTTGCCCTTAAGACGCCACTAGGCGTAATGGCCACTGACTGCTTTGCCAGTCGTTGGCTAAGGACGGAAGAAGAAGAAGAAGAAGTTAAGTCCCCCTGAAAAGTGTAACCATACAAGGTACGTCTTTAGTCTTATTGCCCTTGATTCTTCAAACAAGCAAACCGTTAGCGGCTAGCCTTCTGCTCGCGTTTTCCCTGATCAAAGAACGATTACATCAGCCGCGCACTCCGGTCTGTTCAACAATGCTTAATTGCCAATCGGCTCGCGTGTTAATTGCGATAGCGAATTAGGGCTCTTGTTGACTGTTATTTTGCCTGTCCGAACGAAGGTAAACCTTCACAGCACATGTCAACAGAAAAATAGACGTGGCTTCAAAGGTGAGTCTACAGTCAGTGGATTTCATGGCTTTCGGGTAGCAAAAAATATAAACCTTAGATGGTAAGGGGGGGGGGGGGGGCCAAAAGTGGACGGTCACTGCTGCACTATTTACATATATATATGACAATAGCTATATACTGTTGTAAATTTCTTGAGTTTTAATTTTGTTTTAGCCAACAGACGATGGTAGTCTGAAACAACATCTGCTCCTCTACATACTTTCACATCATGCAAGGATGACCTAAACTTCTTACTTATGCATATGTGATCAATCTGAATCTCAGTTCTGTGGTCTGGTGACATCCATGTTGCTTTATGTATTCTTTTATGTGGAACTATGCTTCCTCCTATAGCTAGTTGATTTGAAGCACAAAAGTTAGCTAATAGTTCCCCATTCTCGTTCATCATACCTAATCCATGCTTTCCCATGATTTCTTCAAAGCCGATGTTGTCTGTTCCTATTTTCGCGTTTAGGTCCCACATCAAAATTGTGATGTCCTCTCTTTTCTTATTGTCCAAGACATTTTGTAGTCTAGTGTAAAAGTCTTCTTTCACAGATTCTTCTTTATCGTTTGTTGGTGCATAACACTGGATGATGTTTATATTTACTTTCTTTTTGGCTGATTTAAACCTTGTTGTTACAATTCGGGGTCCCACTGCTTCCCATTCTATAAGAGCTTTCTGTGCTTCCTTAGACAACATTAGAGCCACCCCTTCACTGTGGTGGGCTCTTTCCTCCTCATGTCCTGAGGACAACACCATTTCTCCTGTGATCAATCTCCTCTTCTCTATGCCTTTCCACCGTGTCTCGCAGAGACCCAGGATATAAATCCTGTAATTGGCATTTCTGCTGCAACCTGTGCAGTTTTCCCTTGTTCACACAGAGAACGAACATTCCAGGTGCCAATCCTGGAGATTTTCCTAGACGAAAAAAGGCTAGTCGGCAACCCAGACTCCTTTCGGCTTTCTCTAGGTTGCTTCATGCGCCTCCTTTCCAGAGGACCTTCTTCTGTCTTGGGCGGCTGAGTTGATTTATATTCTTTATTTGACTTGTCTATGTTTGTTGAAGTTTTTTTGGTAAAACTTTTTTTACGGGATGGGGTAACCAGCCCCATGCCCAATCCTCCTTAGTCGCTTTTTACGACATGTATCGTAGGGTACAGTGTTACTATTCTTTGTTCCTCTTTCGGGCCCCGGTAATACACGGGTGAAGTCAAGAGCAGAGTCAGGTATATATATTTTTTACAACTGATAGACCAGATTAGAGCTTGATGCTATCAGGTGTCGAACACGGAGCTTCGCTGCGACAGGCAAGCGCACTAACCACGCTGTCATTAGAGCGTTCTTCGCATCATTATCAGTAGATAAAAGGAAAGATATAAAAATAAGAATGAAGAATTGAAGTTTAAAGAATCCCGCAATTTATGACAGCTGTCCGTCTTTTATTGCTTTAACGAAAAATAGAAATTCCAGAAATGCAAAAGATTATTCGACTTCTACAGAAACGTCGAAAGCTTGCCTGGTTTGGGTATGTTACTCGTCATGACTCCCTTTCGAAAACGATCCTCCAGGCAACAGTCGAAGGTAAACGGAGAAGAGGAAGGCAAAGAAAATCCTGGGCTGATAACATCAAAGAATGGGCAAGGCACGGTTTTTCCACACTTGTACGCATTGCTGAGGATAGAGAGAAGTGCTGATGCTTCCACCATGGTACCCCTACGACCCATGACGGGTTACGGGTTGAGATGATGATGATAGGCTGACAAAAATCCGTTTAGTTCCCGGGGGTCCGTGAAGGCAAGGCAGACTATAACCTGTGTAGATCCTGGGGGTCCGTGAAGACAAGGCTGACAATAACCTGTGTAGATCCTGGGGGTCCGTGAAGACAAGGCTGACAATAACCCGTGTAGTTCATGGGGGTCCGTGAAGACAAGGCTGACAACAACCCGTGTAGTTCCCGGGGGTCCGTGAAGACAAGGCTGACAAAACCCCGTGTAGTTCCTGGGGGTCCGTGAAGACAAGGCTGACAATAACCCGTGTAGTTCCTGGGCGTCCGTGAAGACAAGGCTGACAATAACCCGTGTAGTTCCTGGGGGTCCGTGAAGACCAGGCTGACAATAACCCGTGAAGTTCCTGGGGGTCCGTGAAGACAAGGCTGACAATAACCCGTATAGTTCCTGGGGGCCCGTGAAGACAAGGCAGACTATAACCCGTGTAGTTCCCTGGGGTCCGTGAAGACACAAAGAAAGAAAGAATAGTACTACTGCTTCCTGGGGCATGTCGTACACAGCGCCTAATAGGAGGTTGTGCATGGGGCAGGTAACCTCATCATGTCAAAGAAACTACTACAGACACCACACCTGCAAGAGCATGTGGATGCTTGGTGCAGACGTCATAATAGGGAACCAGCTCCAAACGTTCTTCAATAGAGAGAGACAGGGGAGAGTAGAAAAAGATGACGATAGCAATAAAGCAACTTGTGCTGTCAGTTTCAATGTTAATGTCAGCTATAATGTTAGGTATAATGTCAGCTATAATGTTAGCTATAATGTCAGCTATAATGTTAGCTATAATGTTAGCTATAATGTTAGGGAGCCGCGGTAGCATAGTTGTTAGTGCACTGGCTTCCTAGCTCAGTGGTTTTTGGTTCGATCCCCAGATGATGTGGGATTTTTTTTAGGCCGCAAACGGCTCCTGGGTCGACCCAGCCCCAATTGGGTACCAGAGCAACTTCTGGGAAGGTTAAGGCGGCCGGTGTGATGCTGACCACATCACCCCTAGTGTGCCGATGGTCAAGAAAATATGGGCCTAACACCGTATTCCCAATATGCCTCAATAGGTGTGTAACGAGATCCTTTACCTTTACCTGTACCTGCTTCTCTTAACTTGGGGATTTCCAAAATAAGGACTATCTGGTAATGCTGACTAAAGGTTTCCTTAGTTTGTGTCTTATCCATCGCCAGCGTCTTCTTCTCATCCCTTGTTCCGCTTGGTACTTGTCTACTTCTTGTCTTCTTCAGTTCCACGTTGATGACCATGTCATACCACTTTAATCCTTCTATTCTATGCAAGCGCCTATTTATGAAATTGGATATTTTTTTAAGTGTTCTTTTCCTCCATGTTTCATCATCATCATCACCTTTCAGCCCCCCACGGATCATAGGCCATCAATACACTTATGCCAAGTCTTCCTGTCATGTACCAAGAAGGTCTTCCTGTCGTGTACCATTAAAGGTCTTCCTGTCATGTACCATTAAGATCTTCCTGTCATGTACCATTAAGGTCTTCCTGTCGGGTACAATTAAGGTCTTCCTGTCATGTACCATTAAGGTCTTCCTGTCATGTACCATTAAGGTCTTTCTATGTCATCTTCCTGATCTCCATGTTTCCTTTCCCTCCAACTCTATTGACTTTGCTTAAACATTTATAACACATAAGGCTCTCTCGTTATAAATGTTTATACAATACCAAACCTACCCTCTGTCCTGTTCCTACTGTTCTAAGTCTACTATCATACTGGACACAGTATTAAGGTCTTTGTCTTGTTGGACTGACCGATACTGATATATAGGGGAACAACAGAAGTGATTGCGTCATTAATAGGCTGAACTGCCCATGGTAAACTTCCGGTGTTATGTATAGAGGTTCGCACTAATGACCTGTCATTGAAACATCCTTTTTTGGGGATGAGTAGATGGCAGGGAGGACAGTGTGATTCGCTTGCATAGCTAGGCGGTGTTGTCGCACGGAAGGTCCAGGGTTCAAATCCTGGGTAAGCCACTCATGTCTGTTGTTTTTCTGTTGTCTAGTGTTCTACTTCTTTATTTCCTACGAGTGCCTTATAACATACCTTTATATTTGTTTCATATTAATTTACTATTGACTTTGCTGCCAAGATATATGTGTGATTCTAAAACTTGTTTGGGTGTTTCTTCAAGCGAAGTTTTCTCATAGTTTCCAGCACTTATTCTCATTATCTTCGTCTATTGTCTGCATGTACTTTCAGACTCTCTTCTGCGACCTCTCATCAAGTACATTCATTGTGTCTCCTTTCTAATTTTTAAATTTTTACCCACAACAAAAATATGTATAGAATGTGTGATTCCTATATTCACACAATGGGATTCTCGCCGGTGCTACGGAGTTCGTGCACTGTGCTGAGATCGTTCTTGTGCGATCTAAGGGAGGAGATCGGAGCACTGATGGAGTGCTCGTGTGCAGTGAAGATAGTCCTTAAAACCAAACCAAACCAATTCTGCTTTCTTAACACATCACTTTCTCCCCTGTTAACACATCACTTTCTCCCCTGTTAACACATCACTTTCTCCCCTGTTAATGCATCAATTTCTCCGCAGATACTTATGATCGTCTAGATATGATTTTTCTTGCTTCAACTTATACGTGGGTAAATGCGTGATGTCTAGTATCTCTACAGCAGACGTTAACAGACAAACAACTGTCTTGTCTCTAGCAGTACCCTTATCCTTGCCATAACTTTTGTCCGTCAAACAGCCTGTCCTTAAAAATACAAAGTTCTCACTTTTTTTTAAAATAATAAAATACCGTTTTGTTCATCTCCGTGAACACATGTCGCTACTTGACAGCACAAAGTATATCACAATTTTCTTAAAGCTCTCATTATTTCCGGCTAACAAACCATTTTTCAGGTAAGACATACATTTTTCTAGTTCTATCAACACAAATGAAAAAGGATAAAGTTTGAGCACTTTAATTTCTACCACCTCCGATACAAATAGCAAATTATAAGAGTAAATAAAATGAGATGTACATGATGTTCTTGTTAAGAGCATAATGATATATAAATCTTACTGCAGTCGAACAAATACATTCACATAGTAAAATGACTACGGTATTTATGTTCGGTGTTGTGTTTTGTTTTTTAACTGATGCCCACAACAGTTTGTTATAGACAATGTGGGGAGGTGGTGTTGGCATATATTGGTGGCATTTATTTACATGGTGTTTCAGTTTATCCATAGTTAGGTACTTTTGGGGCATATGGTGGTGGTGTTTGTCCATAATTGGGTGGATTTTGAACATACTGTGGTGAGGTTGTTCCATAGTTTGGTGATTGTTGCCCATAACCCGATGGCTTTTCGTCAACGGAAAGTGAGCTCTCTTCATAACGTGATTCTGTTTCGTCATAACGAGGTTGATTCTTATCGTATGTCAACGCATTCTCTCCATATGCAGACGGCTGTGTCTGGTTATACGAAGTTGAACTTCCACCATAACTGGATCGTCTTTGAGCATAGTTATTGGGGAAGTACGGTGGAGGTGGTGGTACACGTTTCGGGGTGAAATCTGTGCAAAATAAAACAGAGCATTATTACTAGTTTAAAGCCAGGACTTAGCACCTTCGGCCCGCTGATTAGATTCGGTCCGTACTACACTTTTTGTGGGTCGTCATCCTAGAACTGACAAAATTAATATCAATAATAATGATATTTCAAAAGTTTATCTTCTTATCATTTCACTTTATATCCAGTCTAAAATATATTTCCAGTTTGTCTTCAGTGCGGGCTGAGAGGAAGAAATAAGCAGTTTCAGCAAAATTGAAAATAAAATAATAAAGCAACTGGCTGTATTACTGTTGACATCGATCTTATTCGACCAGCGATCTTACTGTGGACCAATGATAGGCAGGCGGAGCTCAGAAGTGGCTCACGTGACAATTCCTTGGCAGAGCCCAGAACCAGATCACAGTATTTACCTCTTCATATTTGGAGAACCCCCTTAGATGGTGGGGAATGCACAGAATGGTACATGTTTCTTCCTCTTACCATGGGACCAGATGTGATGATCCTTTAAATGCATGCCAACTTTGAGAAACTGGAGCTCATGACTTCAACATAATTCAGACTGGCAGAAAAGCCTCAGGAAAAGCCTAAAGCTATAGTGTAGATAATACCAAGGTGTCTTCAACTTGGTATTTGTTGCAAAACAGCGAGAAGCTCAGCAGCCTAGATAAACAACAACAATTAATCTCACCTCTAACACTAGGATACAAGGGATATTTTGCTGGGCAGGCTACCCACTGAACCGTCAAAGAATAAGGGTAGATAAAATTTCCTCCCGTAATCTCAATATTAAACCCGCTGGCGTACACGTCTCTGACTTCAACCTGCAACAATATGAAATTCAATAAAAAATGTATTTGTTTTAATTTGAATCTAACCAGGTAGTTATATGGTAGGAGAAAGGATCCCGTTACACGCCCATTGAGGCATATTGAGAATAAAGTGTTAGGCCCATATATTCTCGACCATCGGCACACTAGGGGTGATGTGGTCAGCATCACACCGGCCGCGTTAACCTTCCCAGAAGTTGCTCTGGTACCAATTTGGGGAGCCGTTTGCGGCCTAAAAAAAAAAGCCACTTCATCTGGGGATCGAACCATGGACCGCTGAGCTAGGAAGCCAGTGCACTAACCACTATGCTACCGCGGCTCAACGTGTAGTTGTAGGTGTGGTTTTTTTTTTTTTTTAAATTGATGATGAGAAATATCCCGTTTACCTCTGATGGCTTATACAGCAATCCCCCGGTCTTACGCTGTTCGATTAGCACTTTTTCGATACAACGCTGTTTCTATTGTATGACATACGCCCGTTATACGATTATAAAATTCGATCTTACGCTCTGAGCTAAATTCAATGGGAGGCAGGAATATAACTTTCACATGCTCATGAAGTTCATTGAGGGTGGTGGCATAGCCAAGAAGCATTCTAACTGCTAGCACAATAAAACATGGTCCCAAAATGGTGCAGTTCTATGGTAATCCGTAACATAGAACAAAATCTTAATTGCTTCATTGTGCTCTTAAAGAGAAAAAGAAGGTGGTAAAACAAATAAGGCTCGATTCTTTTCCTTTTTTTTTAACTCTTTAAGTCCCAAGCAAAAAGCAGGGTTTGGTCCAAACAAAAACGGCCACCACAGTGCTTTTTAATTGTTATTGTTGTTTGGAAACAAAATATTTTTTAATGTTCATATGCATAAATACGAGTTATTTAAAATGAACGTACTTCCTGTTGAAAATGACGTTTTGAGTTGTTAACATTGGAACAGAGCTCTAGACAGGAGCAAAAAATCCGAAGCCACTCAAATGGCTCCTGGGCCAAATAGATCTAAACCCTGAACCATTATAGTGCCTCTTGGGGCTTAAAGAGTTAAGTCTCCTAGAATATCTTCTGCCCCCATTCACCAAGTAGCCGTGTTTTCTACATCTGAAGCCAGAACAGCTTTTTCACTACCTACAAAACCTTCTGCTAACCAGTCGTCTGATGATGAAGACAGCCCCGCCGATCAATTGTAACCACGAGCGACAGCAGTAGTGGAGATTAATGTCGTTTAATATTCTATATATATTTTTTTGTGGGTGCTGTACGTACATAATATTTTCTTTGTGTTCAATATTTCTGATAATTATAGGTATTTAATAAATGTTGTTAACCTTGTAGTTTTAATCTATTACATTTTTGCTAAATTTAGTATATGTTTATGGACCTCGGTAACGAATTAATTTAATTTCTATTAATTATTATGGGAAATCAATTTTCGTATAGTGCTTTTTCGGTTAGCGCTCGATTTTTCAGGAACGACATGACAGCGGAAAGCAGAGGATTGCTGTATATGATATTACAGTGTACTGGAAGATGAGACAGGTCTATATTTCGGAGCTGGCATTTGCTGATGATGTTGCCCTGATTGCTAAATCAGAGGCACATCTCCAATCCAACCTGCAAGTCTGGAAGGAAGAGCTGGAGAAGAGAGGGATGGTCATAAGCAGCTCTAAAACAAAATCCATGGTGATATCACGAGAAGAAAGAAAACATCAGATTAAGTTGGGAGAACAGGTCCTGGAGCAGGTCGACCACTTTAAATATCTCGGAGCTATTATAGACCGAAAGGGAGGCATCAAAGAAGAGTTGGCCACTCGAAAAGCAGCGGCTGGGAGACTTTTTCAGGCCATAAATCGTGGATTCCTCATCAAGAAAGAGGTTGGTAAGAAAACGAAGATGGCTGTATACCGCTCCACCTATGTCCCAGTTTTGACATATGGATGCGAGTCGTGGTCAATGACTACAACCCACAAAAGCCAGATCCAAACCTCAGAAATGAGGTATCTGAGGAAAGTGGTTGAAGTAACAAGAAGAGACATGGTCCGCAACCAGACGATACGTCAAGGCCTGAAATCCCATCCGCTGCAGACCCAAATAGAACAGTCCCAACTAAGATGGTTTGGCCATGTCTGCAGAATGGGAGAAGATCGGCTACCACGACAAGCATGGGAAACAAAGAGCCAGGGAT
Source organism: Oreohelix idahoensis (assembly GCA_024509875.1). NCBI lineage: Eukaryota > Metazoa > Mollusca > Gastropoda > Stylommatophora > Oreohelicidae > Oreohelix > Oreohelix idahoensis. The sequence continues at coordinate 368,288 of JAMPIV010010599.1, forward strand.
CCAGACCTCCAGGACGACCCAGGGTTCGCTGGGAGGACAACATTAGACAATCTTTGAAGGACCGAGGACTAGAATGGAACCAGGCCAGGAAGAAGACAGCTGATAGAATGGTCTGGCGCTCTCTCTTCCAAACCTCTACACCTCACGGTAGAAGGGGAACGACTAAGTAAGTAAGTAAGTAAGATATTACAGTGTTTTCAAGTCCAAATAATGTGTACAATTGCCAATATGTGAAAGTGTTGTATCTTCAACTCTGGGATAGGAAACTAAAAATACAGTTGTAGGTGTGGTTGAGTTCAGAATAATGCCGACCTGGATGACCTAAGAGTAACACTCCACAAACTATGTCAGCAGTTCAAAAGAGTTGAGGTACAGTGGATCCCACCTCACTGCAACATCCGCAGAAATGAAGAGGCTGACAGAAGGTGGAAAGCTTCCTGAACTTGACACACGCATTACTTCTGAAGAGGCGAAGAGCTTTATCAAGAGCAGATACAGGAGCACGTGGGAAGCAGACAATCCAGACCACCTAAAAAGATGATGCATATTACCAGATTAGTAGAAGTGAACAAGTGGTAATCTTCAGACTTCGCACAGGCCACAACAGATTAAGGTACCATCTATTCAACAACCTGAAGATAGGAACTACTGATAAGTGTATATGTGGCACCGATAAAATTACTGCTGAACATCTACTTCAAATGTGCACAACATATGAGGAACAGAGAAAGTGCATTTGGCCATCACAAGTACCTTACTTACTTACTTACTTAGTCGTTCCCCTTCTACCGTGAGGTGTAGAGGTTTGGAAGAGAGAGCGCCAGACTATCCTATCGGCTGTCTTCCTCCTGGCCTGGTTCCATTCTAGTCCTCGATCCTTCAAAGATTGTCTAATGTTGTCCTCCCAGCGGACTCTGGGTCGTCCTGGGGGTCTGGATCCCTGGCTCTTTGTTTCCCATGCTTGTCGTGGTAGCCGATCTTCTCCCATTCTGCAGACATGGCCAAACCATCTTAGTTGGGACTCACAAGTACCATTCCTGGAAAAACTCTACAGAGATGCCAACAGCCTCAAGCTGAGCATTGCTTTCTTTGAACTTATTCAAGCCAACGTATGAAAGTGAATGAAGTATAATTCTGGGATTGGAAACTAAAAATATAGCTGGGGATTTGATTGTTGTTGTTTAACTATGGCCGCTGAGCTTTTCGTTCTTTTGCAGCCATTACCAAGTTGAAGACTCTTTGGTATTACCTACACTGTATATCTAGGCTTTTCCTTTGGCTTTTCTGTCATTCCGAAACGTGTTGAGTTGAGGTCATGAGCTCCAGTTTTTTTTTTCAGCTTGGCTTGCATTTAAAGGATCATCACATCTGGTTCCAAGCTAGGAGTAAGAAGCGCGTGGCATATTGTGCATTCCCCGCCACCCAAGGGGGATCTTCAACTATGCAGAGCTAAAATACTGTGCTCTAGTTCTGGGCTCTCTCAAGGAATTATCACGTCTTGCACCGAGCCACTTCTCAACTTCCCTTGCCTGTCACCGGGTCCATAGTGAAATCTTCCTGCAATGCAGTCAACCAGGTCAAAGCCAAAGAATCACGTCAGGGGCTCAAATGACTTCTCCAAGCTTAGTGCATGCAATGTTGGGTTTTCAACCAGTTTCACCACAGGGGGAATCCCTGGAAGTGTGTGGATGATTTCAAGAGTCAATAAGGTGCAATTTGCCTCACAGACAGAGGTTCACTTCCCCATGTGTATATCGTAGCATTGTGCATAGCTGGTGGTCATATAAAGATGACTCCAGATATGCCTCCATGCATATAGCTGGGGATATAGTTGAATTATGGGACAGGAATCTATGGCAGCTCGGCTAGGATACAGGGATGGTCACAAAAAGGAGGATAGATATCGCATAGTATAATAAATGTATATCCAAAAATTCCTCGTAAAAGAAGTCAGTGTCGTACAAGAAGAATGGAATTTCCAGGAATACCATTACAGAAGAAGTCACAGAGAGAACAACTGACAGAAGCGAATGAAGAATAAATAGGCTGTTCAAGATCTATATCTCTAGCCACCCTTCTTTCAGTAGTATCCAAGAGACCACTGGATTTATGGATAGATCAGATCCGGCAAATAGAACTGATATGAATCGGCTCAGACAATGCCCACGCCGGACGTTTAGTCGAGGAAGAGTGTAAGGTTGAAAAAGTACCAATGATGGATAAGTAATCAGAAGAGCGGATAAGATACGAATCAAGGGAGAACTGAAATCGGTCGCGTGACGTGTGGCATCAAATTGCTAACAGATCAACGCTCTTTTATATATATTAATCAATCAATCAATCATTCAAGCAATAGTCTTTAGCTCCCAAAAGAGAATAGACCTTTGACAAACACATGCCAAGTCCTCCTGTCACGTGCCATCTACTAAGGTTCTTTCCAAGAATTCCTCGTCATTTTGACTTCTGTCTCCAGTTCTCTTCTCCATGTGTTTTTTGGTCTACCTCTGCCTCTATTACCCTGGGTATTCCAGAACAAAGACAACCTTGTAATGCTATCAACAGGTTTCCTCAATGTGAGTCATATCCTTTGCCAGCGTCTTTTCCTCATCTCTTGTTCCACTGGCACTTGTCTGGTTCATGTTATCAGCTTCACATTGGTGATCTTATCATATCATTTCAATCCTTCTGTTCTACGCAAGCATCCATTTATGAAATCTTGTAAAATTTAGCTTGTGGTTTTTGCTGTTCTCCATGTTTCGGCGCCATACAATAGGATTGACTTGACATTTGATTTCACAATTCTGATTTTTGTGTTGGACTTTATTTCTCTTGATCTCCATTTGGTTCTCAATGCGTTGAAAGACTGTCACCGGTGGCTAGAATTGTCTGCCCCTCCAGTCGGATAGGCCAGTCTATTTTCTTTCTATTTCTCGTCACCGCCCTTTCTGTCATTCCTGATTTTTATAGCTTACATTCTCTCTTGGATTCTGCCAATCTCGTACAGCCAATCGTAGGCCCACCTTTTGTATGTGAAACTGCGAATGGTTTTTGATTCAGAGATTCTGGGGAAAAACGGGAATCATCTCCCGTGTCTTTGATTTAACCGGACTCCCAGAGTTCGAGCCTTTTGTCTTCCGCTCTCTGTTTCCTGCACGAACGGAGAGAATCGGCGTTGGTCCACGCAGTTTTAACTTCTGCTTTTATATCGTGCCGCCAGCACTGTTCATCTGGAGACGATCGGACCCTCTGAACGAAGGTCTTACGTCTGAAGCAGTGGTCCCGTGTATGCATGTGCGGGCCACCTGGCATTGTGTCCTATTATTTAAGGCGTCGGGTCTGTCTTTCCTCACCAGTCATGCTTCTCGGACTTCTCGCTACTAGTAAGAAATACTTCTAGTTGAAGCTGCTTTCATTTATACTGTACGGAGATTCATTCTTTGAGCTGGTAAGAGCGATATAATTCTCTTAAGAGTTAATTTGGGGTGTTTATTATTATATATATAGATATAGCCAAAATCCCGGGTTATTAATTCCATCTCATATTGTTTACTCTGAAAGAAATGTAACTTTTGTGGGACCGGAGGGGACGCATAATGTAAAACGCGCCACTAATTTTATCTCTGCTTTAGAGGCACTGGCCAGACTTATATGCAATTGGCAGAGGTTTGTTTTTCAGACTGAGAGGGAGAGAAAGACTGTAAATGACAGAAGGGGAAACCTATATTATGTAATGTGACTGTTATCTTTTTATAAGTGTATAATTTAATTCTGCATTAAGCGTTTGCTATAGTCCGTTCGGAAATTCGTGCCCACAGAAAGCGTCAATCTTCTCCAAAACTGTTTGTTGTATGGACATGAATTTTTGCATGCAGTCTTAGATTTTCCATGCAGTTAAGATTTTGCGATCATGTCACATAGGTTTTATGATCATTAAATTGCCTATATCCTCTTCTTTTTCTTTCACCCGTATCCTCTATTTTTATTATCACTCTTTACCTTTTTCCTGTATTTTTCGCATCCATTCGTTTGCGAGAAATAATATTTTTTCCCATTCTCACTTTCGCCAGTTTCGTTTCTCATTTAGAAACGCATTTCAGTGCTGATTAAACGAGTAACATGTTACGTAACGTGTCAGTCCCTCACCAGACGATTTAGAGCGAGAATGCATTCGGTCCATCGCAGCAGATTGACGAAATAACTGTGAATATTTGGCTATTCTCTGACGTAGGGCCGACCTAGCGTCTGCATTTTCACCTGTCAAAACGTAGTTTCTCGGTGAGCGCTCAGGAAAAGCGCGATAACCGACACCTCCCCGGCGCAGTATTCAGACATTGCTCTGGTCGTTTGCATCTGACATGTAGTTTCCAAGGTAGATTCTCAGTGTCAGGTGATATGACACTCACGCTCCACGGCCAGAGTTGGCGTAAGGTGCGAGAAAGCAAAGTGTCAGTTATGGTTCTCAGGATGAGTTTCTCGGGGAGGTGTGAATAACTGCTTCTGCACTGGAGACGGGTTGTCTGAGATTCGCAACTGACACGCGCCCTCTCGGTCAGTAGGTGGCAGTTACGGCATGCGTTTAGGTGTTAAACGTAAGCGTTAAAGACGGAAAGGGGAGAGTACTTCGTTTTGCGAAATTAAACGTTTACCTCTTTGTCTGGTAATAGATATAACCAGAAATGTTAAACTTTATTTTCATTCTGACTCCTAAATGTTGCAGTAGACAGATCGCTGTGCTAGGTCAAATATCTGTGTTTTGGCAAAGTCGGAGTTTCTTGGCCATTTTTCCAAGTGCTAGACTACCATTAAAAAAAAAAAAAGTTAGTTGCTTATCCTTTACAGGACGTGGCAATCAACCCCAGCTTTTATTGGCTGTTTGTGATTTTTCTAGGCAATTTTTTCATTCAGTAGTTTGCCATTGCTTTCTGAACGGTACGGCTCTTATACCATTGTTAAAAATCCACACAAAGCGATTTGCTTCCAAAACGCCTGCAGCAGGTTTCGAACCTGGTATATCTGGATTATGAAACTGCGTTCATATCCATTAGGCCACAGACGCCGACAGACTACCATTAGATTGCAGTATTCTAGTTCATGGTTTAGTCTGTAGTTCTTTGTGGGGAGGTAAATATTATATATATTATCTAGTATTTTGTGAAGTGTTTAAAGTGTTAAATCGCTTATTTTATTTCTCTAGTTAGATTTGTTGCAGAGCGCTTAATTTATATAGTCTGTATTATTTTATAGTGACGAGTTACAGTGGAAAACAGAAATTATATTTCTAGCTTAAACTCAGTCGGCTGTTAAGGAATTTAATTTTACTGCTAAAATAATCAGACGAGAAGAAATTTTTCTAACTAACTTATAAATGCTAGAAGCCTCATGAGTGTTGACGGAATACGCATGTATTCCTAATTCATGAGGATTGATGATTTTTAAATATAACTTATTTCACGGGAAAATTTAAATGATAAGACAAGCTACGCTTGCAGTTTAAATTATCAGTTATAGTATGTATAATTATTTGATATGTGTTCTTTCCATTTATATATAGTGAAACTGTGGTACCCAAACTTTGCCAGCACTTAGTACAAGAGACATACCTGTGAGAAACATAAACAGTTTTTTATCTTTTTAACCACGTGGGTTTACAAGTTAACACCTGTCTGACAGTGCGTGTGTCTTCATAAATAGACAGAGAACAACTCTCACTAACGGGTTTTATTAAAGACTCACTGTTTTATACTGGGCCTTTGAGCCAGATCAGATTTTCTGCACAAACTCTATGTACAAATTTAGCCGTTGTGGCAAGTAACATATTAACGTCAGTAACATTCCGACGGAGTTTTGACAAGTGGTGGTGTGACCAACTAATTCCATACTGAGAGAAGGTGCCGACCTGACATTCCTCATTCGTTTGAAATCTAAGATGTTGACACTGTGCTCGCTATAAACGCTCGTGCCTGGACAATTTTTTGTGACTTAAACAGACATCCAAAACAATAGTATTCCCAAGAGAACGGTCCCGGAAGTAGAGAATTCAACCCGTCTTTTTAGACCTGGGGTTTTCTTGGCCAAGATTACCATTGAAGATTCTGTATGGGCAAGTCCTAAAAATATTGTTTTTATGTTCCAGAAGTGGCTATCAAAGCTGTGAGTATGTACATGTGCACGTGTGCTCGGCTGAATGAATAGAGTGTATGCAGGACGGAGTGATTTCTTCATTGTTGTAATTGGGCACCCATTTTGCTGTCTTAACTTTCTGTATGCAAGTTTTGCTAATCATATTTCCCTTAAAATAGAGCAGAGATACCACGTGTGTCCATACCTTAAAAAGGGGGAAAAATATTAGACCTAATCATATGTATCTGTGACGTGTCGGGCTATCATCTTTCTCCTAACGGGACCGTGGGCTAAACATCGAGATAAGATGATGCTGTGGGTCTATCATTTTTGTAGCATTTTTATTGACTTTATGACAATTTGTATATGCTTTGATGTAATTTCTATGTGTTGTGAAGAAATTTTAGATGATAATTAAAATTTCTCTTGAAATTAATCAGCGTTTTGGTCAGCTCGTTCTAGAATATTTATATAATCATTTGTTATAGTTTTCCTACGTCTGTACGTATAACTGTCGTCTTGATGTGCGTGCACGTGAGTGGTTAGAGATATATTAATATATATATATATATATATATATATATATATATATATATATATATATATATATATGTGTGTGTTTAGACTGTCTGACTCCTCGAAAGCTGTCGTAGAAGATAGGTGAGAGAGAGAGAAGATTTCTCGATCTCAGAGACAGCCTCTATCACATTTCTACCATCTCACTCGTGGAAAATCTATTGCTATTACTACTTCTCACTGTGAATATCACTTATCCTCATCTATTCAGAAGGGACCAACCCAAGTCTTAATTCCCCTATCAAAAATCTACGACAGATCATTACATCCATAGCTTTCGCGAAATTTGCAAAACGGCGATTTTCTTTGATCTTTTTAGGAACATTTGCCTAAATCTGCCCGCAACATTAATTCTTACAGTAAATCACAACATTTGTGCGACAAGACGGTTCAAAGGCGTGTCCTAAATGTGTGATTGATTGTTCACGTGATTTTGATATGAGGAATTATGATCTGATAATGAACAATGATAGCAGTAAATCATCAGGAAGCTATGACGAATCGTAACTGTTTATGTGTTATTATATATTGGCGTTTGAAATTAGTTTATCACAAACGAAGGAATGCAAACTACGTGCCTCATTCCGAATCGGACGACTCCAATAAGTTCACAACAGTTATTGGTTGGATAAACTGCAAGCCATCTCGCTGCCAGTAATCTTCTTCTTCATGGAGTACGTGTTCTTCACATTTAGCCCGGTACTCTGTGTCTATTCGTGAAAGGGCCTCACGAGTCATGTCTTTAACATCGCACATTTTAAAAGTGGTGTTCTGGGCAGCCACTTGCCCTTTAACTCTAGCCCAAACCAGCTCTATTGGGTTACGGTGAGAATGATAAGGTGGGAGTCGAAGAGAAACATGACCCTGCTCTTGGATAATTTTATCAATCAGATATACTTTTGTCTTATTTTCATAATTATGCAGTTTAGTTTATTAAAATATTATACGCTGGTGTCGTTTTTGTTTCGTTGCAGCCAACTCATTGCAATTAGAATACGCCGCTGAAATAATTACTCGCAACTGTGTACAATAGGTGCGCACTCGTGTGGACATGTAGTCACTACACTAATTCAAACAAAAAAAATATTGAATAGCACATTTCATCGCTTGTGCTGTGCTGCAACAAAAATTAAGTGCGCAATTGTTGAACGGATCTTGTAACTTTCCTGAAGAACTAATAAAAATTAACCCAGACAACGGTAAGAGTTTTTTTTATATAACTTAAAGAAGAAAATTCGAACATGACATGAGTTTTGTAAGGGCAAAAAATATATTAATAACTGCATTGATATCACTAGGCCACGTAGCAAATTTCAATAATATCCGACAAGGGGTTGCAAAGTTACAACGTTCGATGCGTGGGCACGAATTTCCGAACGGACTATAGTACATGGTTTCTGTGTTTGGATGACCAACACGGAGCGCTCTTTTATCACCTGTGTGCGAAATACCCCCGCGCGTCTGCCAAAGCCGAGACGCTTGCCTGAAGACGCGTACGGGTGTAAATTTGTGTCAGAGGGGAGAACAAGGAGTATTGTTATGACGAGAGAGTACTGTTGTGCGATGGAGAGAAGAAACGGTGTTGTCAAAGTGTGGTGATAAAAGTTTAGTGTTGAGTGTCTTCGGTTTGCGAAGATACATAAATTATTTTGACTGTCCATTTTTTTCAGAAGCTGGTCAAGAAATAAGCTGTATGTGCTCTTTGTGCGAGCCTAACCGCTACTCTGGGATATCTAGTAAAGTACTAGAATCTGACTTTGGATTATAATTCGGCTACACCGCAGTAATTGCCATCTACTCGTTTCAGCAATCGGGGTATAACCTTTTACACCCCGTCACATTGGATATTACTAGCAGACAACCAAGAAGAAGATACCAACGGTTTTTCCTGTCATCAATTTTTCCTTATCAGAGGCGCCCCTTGAGCCCTCACTCATATTCGTTGGGGGGTTTTTTGTGCTATTCGTCAGCTCAGTCACTAGCGACCGGCTACTTGGATTTATTTTTATTTGTGCGTGGATAAGCACTCTACCAGTTGTCTCGTTCCCCTCTCCCATTGAAGGTGGGGAGCGCGTGGAGATCTATTTTACCACTTAATTCACTGGAGTTTATGTCCTCACATACTGGATTACCTCATTCGACGGACACGTGGTTAGGTTTCGTAAGATGGAGCACTGACATTTCCTGGATTTATTTAGCAGCAAGGCAGAAGTGGCCGTTCGACACGAACTGGGAGCCCCTGTCCGTTAAACGCAGGACTTGTGCAGACTTTAGTACGTGCCGGCATGAAGCGAGTGAATGTGGCATTGTGTGTGAATATCAAGTAGTGAAACAGAGTGTTGTTGTGGTGCTGTGACGTGGAAATGTAAATATAGCCTCAGAAATCCGACCACCTTTGCTGCCTCAGTTAGCGTTTATTTTTTGCGAAGGCTAGGCCACGCAATTCGCTGTTTACTCACTTTGGAAGCCATGCCTATTTTTCCTGTCTTTCTTGCACTAACGATTTTGTTTACCTATGTTTGAAACATGCCAGATAACAGGGAAGCAAATCGGGGTGGTTACCTGAGCTCTCACGCCAGCTGATCTGTCAATCATCGGATAGCAAACTCAAGGGAGAGAATAATATTCCCGTACCTTTGATGTTTACATTTTCAGGGGACTTAAGTATTTGATCTACGGCAGGGGGAGAAAATCTAAGAAAGCCCATCCGCACGGCATGTTTTGTGATGTCGTCCGGCATCGCGGGTAGATCGAACCGTAGAATCATTTATCTCGGAAGCCAAGCTCGTAGATTTTCCCTGATACGTCCAAGGTGTGAATTTTCACATCTTTTAGAGATATTACCCTAAATCTGTATATATTCTGCCTTCTCTCCTAGTCAGATTATCAAGTCTCTCAGGAAATTTTGGATAGTCTAAACGCGTATGCTAGAACCTATGTGAAATAGTCCGTTAATAGCTTCGTTGGGATTATTCTGATTTCTCTGGTAATAATACAAGTTGTGCTTAAGTATTAAAAATGTTAAAAGTTTTACCATTTTATTCACTGCCATTTCTTAGCGTTAAGACTAGCGAAATAGCAAACGCGTAGATATTATCTTACCATTGGTTCAGTAATGTCAAATCCATCAACCAATTTTTTTCACCAGAAGATACGGTTTAGCTGACTAAATAATGCTAGGAGTGACGGATAAAGTGACAGAGTAGAAGGCGCATTATATTTTCATTGTGCGTAATTATATAGTGACTAGCATTTAATATCATGTGTAAAAACGATAACGCCGGCAATCAACTAGCTAGTAATCTCAGGCGATATTTGTTAAGGGCGAGTAGTCATAATTAAATTAAAAACTGACATTGTGCGCTGTGAGTTTTACCGGGTCGGTTGGGGAACGGCTGCATGCCTAAAACCCAACCCGTACTCGCTAAGCGAAGCGCAATAAGATAGGATAAGACATCGGGTGCCTTTTAATTTAATTATGTGACGTAAAGGATAAGAGATAATACCTTACGTTTGATAAGATAGGATATTATCACTTTTGTTAAATGTTTTGTTTCTTCCAATATAGTGCTTGGTCAAAACCTAGCGGCCAGCGGTTTTCTATTGTGGTCTTTTCCTCAGTTACTGAAGGAATGATAGTTGTCGTTTTCCTTGGCGTTCGTCCCCGTACCGGTGTAAACAGGAATTGCCAGGGCGAGACACTAACATTTTTTAACTGTAAATTTGAGTAACGGGACTTACAAAAAATACCCAGATTTTCCATTCTATTTTATCAGCCCGCGGTGGCAATATACATAACATTTTTCCCGACTTCTGACAGTCGTTTATCCAAGTGAATTTTATCCAGGAGTATACAATGTTTTCATAATCGGTACTCACCCCAGAGCAAGCCGATAGCAGTATCATCATTCTCAACATTAACAGTTTTTTTTTTGCAATCATATGTTTTCCTGCTGTTTACTGGGAGTGTCATATCTCAGAGAGTTCCGGCATTAACTATTCTAGGTGAAAATTGTGTGTCCAGAAAACCTACCACCACATTAGGCGTTCCCCGTGTAAAATTTAATTATTATCGGAGGAACTGGGGCCCGATTCGGATGATACCAACTACTGGACTTTATATGCACATTCATGAATTATTCGTCCAAAACATTGTTTCACCAGATTAGGTAAGCAGCGAATGAGCGGCCACGTTTAACAGAGAAAGAGAGAGAGAGAGTGAAATATATTCTTTTGTTACAGGAAACATTGTACCTGCAAACTTCTTTTTTTCTTTAACTATTGTTTAAATTTTTACTGGATAGCATTTTAGTGGGACTTGTTCTTTTCTTTACTGTCTATTCTACACCCTAGTGGTAATCTTTGACCTTTTGGGTTATTACCTTCCTTTGGAATCATTTTGTTTCTCAACAAGGGGGAGGGCACTTATTGGGTTATTTTCATATGTCTATAAACATGATTATATTATATATATATGTTTGATGTTGTAAAGTTTAAGTGATAATAAACTAAACAAAACTTAACTTAGTGTGTCGGTCAGACCCATACCCAATTATCCATAGTTTTTCACGATTGTGCGTATTGTTGTCACATAATTGTGGTGTGCGTGGGCGGGTGTAGTGTAACTTATATTTTATATAGGGAGAGAATGGTCGTCTGATATTAAAATATAGTCGTATAGATAGGCTGGACTAGAGAAACTTCTCACTCCAGAGACTGATCTTCCTCTTACACTATTTCCTCGTGAAAATCTATTTCTTACATCTTTATTCTCACATATTTTACCACTATCACCTCTGCTCAGACGGGACCATAAATATCTTCTGACCTATCTTTAAAAATTTACGACAGGTGGTATACGTTGTTCTATGATTTGTTGTTTATGATCTGCCGAAGTGTTAAAGGCAGACTGAAACTGATTTTTCTTTATGTGTGGATTTAATATTTTCTTCAATAAAATATATATACACTGTGTCGTGGTCAGATCCTCTTCTCTTATCTGTCATTTTGGTGCGTATGTCCTTACTGCTTATTAGATCATTGTCTTTAATTAGCATAGGAGGGCGGGAAAAAAAGTGTCATACAAAAGACAGTCAAGGTAGGCTCCACTTAAGTAAATTTAACACCCATTCAAATAATATGCATGCCTTGTAACCTTTCCGAAGTCCATTGTCAGAAAAATACGAAATGGTACGCATTGCACCGTGAAACCTGCATCGAATTTCCAACAGATAAGCACGCAGGCTTGTCAACTTTTTCATGGTCTTTGACAAAAGGATCATAAGTCTTTGTAAGTTTGATTATAAAGATCTAATGAACTGGAATGGAATGGGACAGAATGAAATAACCACAGGAGAATTATTGCCACTGTAAGGACGAAGGTTATGACTTACCTCGGCCACAACGTAAGACAGAAAGGACTGCCCAGTGCACCCAACTAACCTGAAGGGCGATTGTTATTGTTAATGTTGATAAGAATCGACGTCACTGCACTCCAGGCGAACCTGTAGGTACTCAGTCTCCAAATGTGGAAGGGTATGAATGATAAATGTTCCTGTTGCGCGTTGGTTGTATTCACGCCGGATGCAACTTCACATTCGTCCATCACTGCTGGTCTTACGTTTGATGCCAAATTCCAGCAATCGTAGCCTTGATGATTCATCGATTGCAGTGTCATTCTTGTAATATGCGATCATGAATTGCCCTCAGTATATCTCCCTTATCCATATTATATGGGTGCTCTTGAATCTAGTCTATCAGCTCTTTCATTGCCAAATACCCCTGTATAACCAAGACTAGATATACACCAGTTCCTGCAGGTTCGAGCCTTCTATGGAGGTTTTCCATTCATGCCGGAGCCATCCACTTTAAACCTTCCGAAACATAGGTTGTGAGTCTGATACAATAACCGCCCTTGTTAACGAAGTCTCAGACAACCACCTTAAGGCTGCAGTAGCTGCCGCTACCTACATTCTCATGCTGGAGAAAATTAAAGTCGGGAAAAATCAAAATCACTAATTGTAGCTGATCAATGCTGAAAGGACAATGAAACATAAAGTGCAACCTTCACTTAAGGAGAAAGCAATTAAATAACAACAAACTTTCACGTCGCCACAAGCCGCGGTTCCAATTCCAGCTATAGCGATAGCCACGAGAGGTGTCGAACCAAAGGCACTAGAAGGGAACTTGACGCCTCTGATGAAGGCATCGGAACCTTGGATCTGTGCCGGGTTGTAGATGCAGATAATAAACTCGAGTATGTTGAGGTCCGAAGAGCAGAACTGGAAGGACTCCCGACCAACAATGCCTGAAAGTAGAAAAAAAAAAGTTGATTTCGACTCAATATTAAAAAGTATAATAGTATACAATGTACGCTACGGTTAGTATTCAGGCGTTAGAGCGTGACTTTTATATAGCAAAATACTCCGATTTTTCAGGCGTTGGAATTTCAGGCGGAGCGTCAGGCGTTGGAGCGTGACTTTTAAATAAGGAAATGTGGTGGAGGCGCGTGGTGGAGGTGCGTACCTTTTTATATAAGGAAAATGTGGTGGAGGCGCGTGGTGGCGGAGAGGCCTTTTATATAGCAATATATAAGTTCAATAATGGCGTGTTGTTGTTTGTTTATGTTTACAATATGTAGACGATATATATATATGTTTATGTTTATGTTCTTTTGAGTTTGTATTATTATTTTATTATACATAAACTTGTTTCCGATAGTCTATATTTAGCGCTGACGTCACCCACCCTAACCGAAGCAATTCGACCCTCTATGCTAACGGAGTTTCACGCGGTCTACGCTCAATGGTTTCCTCGCGAAGTCTTCCCCGACCCTCGATCTGATTTCATAACTAGCGGTAACACAGTTAGCGTCACTTCGGCGGACTTAACACCACGTGGCTCACACATACCTTGTGTATATCATCAATGATAAACTCTCTCTGGGCACCGAAATTGATAGCCTCATTAACAAAGCTGCAGCTACCTTTACCCGCCTCACATCACGTGTTTGGGGAAACGCCAAACTCACAACGAAGACCAAAGCTGCGGTATATAACACCTGCATCACCAGTACACTTCTATATGTTAGTGAGACCTGGACAATCTATGCTAAGCAAGAAAGAAGGCTCAATACCTGTCATCTACCGTGTCTGCGCCACCTCCTCGGCCTTTCGTGGAAAGATAAAGTGCCAAGTGTTGAGGTGTTGTCACGTGCTGGCCTTCAAAGCCTGTATTGTATAGCCGGCTGAGACAGGGAAGCCTACGCTGTCTTGGCCATATCCACCGCATGAAAGATGGTCGCCTTTGAAGAAATGTTTGGCGACTAGCAGAAATATTTTAAGAAATATTTGACAACTATTAGTAGTATTTGACAACTGTTAGAAATATTTGACAACTGGAAGACCCGTTTGAAGAAATATTTGACAGCTAACAAAAACATTTGCATAAATATTTGGCAACTGTAAGAAATATTTGAAGAAATATTTGCCAAGTGGAAGAAATATTTTGACACCGGTAAGAAATATTTTGACACCGGTAAGAAATATTTGACAAGTCGAATAAATATTTTGACAAGTGGAAGGAATTTTTGCCAAGTGGAAGAAATATTTTGCCAATGCTAAGAAATATTTACCAACTGGAAGAAATATTTTGACAAGTGGAAGAAATTTTTTTGCCAACGGAAAGAAAATATTTGACAAGTGGAAGAAATGTTTTTGCCAAGTGGAAGAAATATTTTGACAACGGTAAGAAATATTTTGACAACGGTAAGAAAATATTTGACAAGCAGAAGAAATATTTTGATAAGTGGAAGAAATTTTTGTTTGCCAAGTGGCAGAAATATTTTGACAACGGTAAGAAATAAATGCCGAGTGGAAGAAATTTTTTGACAAGTGGAAGAAATTTTTTTGCCAAGTGGAAGAAATATTTTGACAACGGTAAGAAATTTTTTGACAACGTTAAGAAAATATTTGACAAGTGGAAGAAATATTTTGATAAGTGGAAGACATTTTTATGCAGTGGCAGAAATATTTTGACAACGGTAAGAAATATTTTGACAACGGTAAGAAAATATTTGACAAGTAGAAGAAATATTTTGATAAGTGGAAGAAATTTTTTTGCCAAGGGGCAGAAATATTTTGACAATGGTAAGAAATATTTGCCAAGTGGAAGAAATTTTTTGACAAGTGGAAGAAATTTTTTTTTTTGACAAGTGGAAGAAATATTTTGACAACAGTAAGAAATATTTGCCAAGAGGAAGAAATTTTTTGACAAGTGGAAGAAATTTTTTTGGCAAGTGGAAGAAATATTTTGACAACGGTAGGAACTATTTTGACATTGGTAAGAAAACATTTGACAAGTGGAAGAAATATTTTGATAAGGGGAAGAAATTTTTTTTGCCAAGTGGAAGAAATATTTTTACAATGGTAAGAAATATTTGCATTGTCAAGTACTGACCACAGGAAAAAATATTTAATGAAAAAAAATATTTAATGAAAAGTTTGGAAAACTGCAATAAATATTTAAAGAAATATTTAAAGAAGTATTTGACAGCTGATCTATTTATCTACAGGTTGGTACCTTTGAGCAGGACTGGGAAAAATTTCGGGACCATCTTTGCTAAATGGAAGAAAAGTTTTTACTAAAGTTTGAAAATTGTAGGTAAAAAAAAGTAGATAACTGTTACGGCAGATTTATTGGCATGGTCTGCTAGAGGTTAACAGCATCTGATTTTAGGGGTTACAACGTGTAATGTAATGTAAAAGTATTATTGGTCTAGTGAACGCTGTGACGTTTCAGCGTTAGTTGTCACGCACGGTGACCAAGAGACGAGACCCTTTTCTAGACGACCGTCGAACCGATAAGACGTGTCCTTGGAATGTTTTATTGCCGGGCTTATATTGCCGCACAATTATAGTACATTAAATAATGGACATGGGTCAGTCCAATGTGATAACGAAGAAAGATGAAGGTACAGGTTAGTAATTGACTAAACCTTGTCAACGTGAATATATAGTCCGCCTTAGTTATTCTAATGCCAGACGCATAATCTCACTGTCGGTGTATTGGATTTTCCAACCACGCGTGCATACAGTTATGCGGTTCTGACTACTATGTTTTCAAGCTAGGAGACAAAGGACTGATTTGTAAAGGAATAATATTTGAAGTATGAACTGCAACTTATTATTTATAATTCTTCATGATGACCATGTGTAAACTGTTCTTGTATGGAATCGATATAATAAATGTTTGTGGACTCGAGAAAGGACTTATCAAATCTATAACGTCAGAATTTGACTGTATGATGAAGTTGTCAATATTATATCCCACCTTCGCGTACTTCACCATCAAGAGCACGATCTCATAATTTACTGAGAAAAGACAATGGATAATTATATGTAAACGTAAATAGAAGAGCCAGTATAAACCAGCCCCATTAACAGTGTTAACGGCAACAGTGAGAAGCCAACGGTAACAGTGGTGGCCAATGTGGGGACGAAAAAAAAAAAAAAGATTTTCTTGTTTACATGTGTTGCCAACTGTTTACCATTACAAGCAAGTCACATGATCTGCATAACACTACGTTGAACACATGACTACGCAATGCAACTCTGACGTCACTACATCGTGCGTAGATGCCGCGCTTCGAAAGGAACAACCGTCAACTCATTCCAGTTTTGATTAATATTTGCTTAATCAAGAAGACCAGACAAGAGAATACTGTGATCAGCCAATCATGAGCAAACAGTACTAGGCACTAGTCTAGTCCGTTGACGAATTTGCCATCGCCGGAGCCTTCAAAAGATAAGTTTAGACCTAGGACGATTGTCATTCATTAACACACTAACGAGTCCATACCATTTTGCAGGCATGTCCTCTCTATTAATTGTTTATCGATGTTCTATCTGTTTCTTTTTGTCCGTTGATGTTGTCCGTTATTTGCGGGTATGGATGGGCGGCGGTTCATAATGAATAAAAATGGCTCTCAGGATGCCGATATTCATTTTGAATGTTCCTAAGGCTGTGAATTAATAGCACCTCGCGAAGAAAGCGTCGAATTATCGTTATCGGTGATCGTTCGGGTTCGGTCTTGCATTAATTCACTTTGCATGTTAGGTGTATAGTCATGTTTTAACTGTTGTTTTCATGTGTATTTGGTTCTTGGATTTTATTCATTTGCAGTCCTATGTTCGTAAGCTATCTTGTTATTCTGATCTAGCTATCTTTTATTTTAATTAAATGTATTGTATTAACGTCAAATGAGTCCTGTGACGTCATCTTTCATAGTACAAAATATGTTCGTTTCCTCAGTTAACCTTCACCCTTCTACATTTCCGGTTAGTACACTTGGTTTTATAATAGCATTTATTTTTGTGAAAATGTCACTTTTGTATTGTGCTCCTGTTCTGTAATCCTTGGTTAACCCATTTGTATTGTTTGTATTCATTACATATTTTATTAATTTAATATTAATGCTATAATTTCTTCATTAATTATAGTGTAGATGAATATGATGAAATTTTTATAAGCTTTGATGAGGAATTAGGGACTTTGCACATATTTGCAGTAGTGGTCCTAGAAATGGGCAATGCACTTTATGCCTCATGATTAAGGCATAAATTATAATGATTAATTATTAAAAGTTTATAACATATTAATACATATCTAATATAACTTAGTACACTTTCTCAGTACTATATTGTGAACTTAGTGACAATTAAGACTAATTATTTGGGGATAATACACATAATTATTAATATTAAGCGCTTGATATAATTTCAGCAGCTTATATAATTAACTATCATAACTATTTATGATAGATATTCAGTGAGTATATATATAATATTTCTACAAAATATTATAGTTTGTGGAACTTATACATAGCAATACAGTAATATTATTATCGACATAGATTACATTGTCGATTACAAGACATAAGTAATTAAATACTTAAATAATTAAACTCCAAGAATGCTTACCTTGGACCATTTCATTAAAATTGGAAAAGATTGTAATAAAAAGGGAGAGGCACTCCTTGAATTTGCTGAACAACAACTGTCAAGATATAAGGCAGAGATGGAAGAACTTGAAAGAAAGGAGGCTGAAAAGAAAGCTGAATTAAGACAAGAAGAAGAAAGAAAGGTGGCAAGAGATGAAATCCTACGGATTGAAGAAGAGAATAAATTGAAACGACAAGAAATCATACTGCAGCAAGAAATGGAACTGCAACGGCTTAAATTGGAAACAGCAAAACTTAATTCGCAGAGTGCTGCATCAAGCCAAAATGATAATGCTCAATCTGGATCTTCATCCACCCGACTTAAGGGCAATTATTACTTTAAACTACCACCATTCAAGTTACACATGGATGACCTTTCATCGTGGCTGGCGCGCTTTGAGGATATATGTAAAGTCAATAACCTTGACAAAACTGCATGGGCACTTAAACTTAAGGAATTTCTGGATGGCGAACCTGCAAGTGCAGCACAAAATATAGATCCAACATTATCCACAGACTATGAGGCCATTAAGACGTTGTTATTACGCCGTTTCCACTTGAACGAAGAGTCATGTAGATTACGTTTTAAAAGTTTGTTGCCAGATAACAATAAAGATTTCACAGGTTTTATTGCTAACATACGCAATACTTTTAACAGATGGGCTGAACTGGCAGGTGTCAACAAATCTTACGACAAGTTAGTCGATTTGTTATTGAGGGATAAAGTATTATCTTCTGTCAGCCCACCATTCTTTGCTTATCTGCAAGAAAGAAAACCAGAATCTATTGATGAGTTAGAAAAAATTTCTTTAAATTACTGCACAGCTCATCCGAATGCTAATATTTCTGGCTCGTTGACAAGAGAACCACTTCCTGTAGCCTCCAATATGGCATATCATAATCATAACAAACCTAGAACACACAGTGTGGACAGAGGTAGGTTCAAAGGAAACTATGACATTAATTTTCATAAGGGACAGAATAACTTTAACAATAACTTTAATAGAGGAAGACAACAAACCAGAAATTATTCACCTCAGTCAAGATACAACAGTAATCCACGTAACTCAAGTTATAATCGTTCATATAATTATAATAATGGTAACAAGTGGAACAATAGCGATAATTATAACTCGAGACATCGAGATAACAGTTACAATAGAGGACAACGGGATAATTCATCTAATTATTCTCGTCATCGTTCTCATTCTCATAGATCGACAAATTATAACCATAATACAGGGGCAGCCGTTACTACTGCTACAACCCCTGGTGTTGAGAGTTCACCTACTGATAACAAAATACAGTCTTCATCTACTTGTTTTGCAATGAATTATAACGTGGCAAATAGTTGCCCAACATGTAATCTTATATTTCAGAAAGCAAAAGAGACAGTTCTGAACTGCGGACACATTCTACCAGAAGTCAGTCTAGCAGTCAATGATGGAACAGGCTCGCTGATCTTCAACAGAGGAAAAGTTAATGGATCCATCGTCTCAGTCTTAAGAGATTCGGGATCGACCACGATCGGAATCCGTCAGACACTTGTTCATCCGAATTGTGCAACTGGAGAACATGTCAGGTGTATGACCTTTGGTGGAACCATAGAATGTTATCCAACTGCTATTATCTATCTTGAAACACCCTTTTTCACAGGCAACGTTAAAGCATGCATGTTAAGAAACCCAATTGCCGACCTTATGGTGGGATGCATACACGGGAGTAAAGATTGCACACCAGAAGAGATTATTGAATGGGAAAAAAATAATCTATGCATCGGAAATGCAGCAATAACCAGAGCACATACAAAAAAATTAGAGACTATGGACACTGAAAACAAGGAAACAGACGATCATGAAAGTATCGAGATTCATTCTGCTATTGACCGAGTATCCTTTGCTGCAAAACAGAGGGAAGACAGGTCACTAACAAAATTTTTTTCACTGGTCAACAAAGCTGACAATCTTGCTATGAACAAAAATAATAGTCATTGGTTTAGCATTAAAAATGACATTTTATTAAGATGTTTTATGGATAAAACTCAGATAAGACAACAAGTCATGGTACCTTTTGCTTTTAGACGGTACATACTTCAACACGCACATGATTCTAAGTGTGCAGGTCACATGGGTTATACTCGTACACGTTCGCGAGTATTATCGTCTTTTTTTTGGCCGGGAGTATCACGAGATATTTCACAGTACGTACGCTCCTGTACGATATGCCAAGAAGTGAAAGCACGGGGAGCCTTTCACACGGCGCCTATTCAGGCTTGTGACATATCTGTGAGACCTTTCGACAAAATGGCCATTGATATCATTGGCCCACTTTTACCATCAGCCAGAGGACATAGATTTATTCTCACTTGCATCGATTTATGCACACGATGGCCAGAAGCCATCCCATTAAAAACAACCAACACCACAGATGTAGCTGATGCACTACACCTTATCTTTTCTAGAGTAGGTTTTCCTAGAAAACTTTTGTCAGATCATGGTTCTCAATTTATATCTGAGACTATGACAGAGGTAATGAAGACTTGGCAAATAGATAGAAATCTCAGCAGCATTTATCACCCAATGAGTAATGGTGCTGTAGAAAGACTTAACCGCACACTCAAACAAATGTTACATAAAGTTACAGTTAACCATCCACACGACTGGGACAGAGTTCTACCAGCTGTGTTATTCGCTTATCGAGAGGTGCCACATGAACAAACTGGCTTCTCTCCATTTCAACTAGTCTTTGGCGCTCCACCAAGAGGTCCTATGGGACTAATAAAAGACTTATTGATTGACTCCGAGATGACTCAGGATACCCAGTCATCCTATGAGTATGTAATTAATCTCCGGAATAACATTATTGATGCCTGTAAAATGGCAACAGCTTCATCTGAGGCTGCGAAAGAGAAAGCTAGAACTTTCCAAAACAGTAATAGACGATTACGTCAATTATTTCCAGGAGATCAAGCTTATGTGTTATTGCCACATAACAATAATAAACTACTAATCTCGTGGAACGGTCCTTACCAGGTTATCAATAAGATTTCTGATGTTGATTATGTCCTGGACATTAAGGGACATCACAAAATATTTCACATAAATATGCTCAAGCAATTTCATACTCGACCTGAACATCTACAAGCTATTTTTCATGAACTAGATGACACTTTCGTACCTAGATGTCACTATTCTAATTTGTCTGTTATCCAGGAAGAAGAATCATCTTTTCCTGAGGTACAGTTAGCATTACCTGTACCTGTAGTACAGCCTAGTGAATCTTGGCGGGATGTAACCATCTCCTCGTCAGTTACACCGCAACAGCATCAACAGATAGCTGAACTTCTACAATCCTATCAAGATGTGTTAACCGACATTCCAGGTCGCACATCAGTCATTAATCATGACATCACTCTTAATGATGATACTCCAATTCGGGTACATCCATATTCTGTTCCTCTACACTTTCTTACTAAAACTACTAAGGAACTTGAACAGATGTTATCTTTAGGAATTATCGAAACTAGTAATTCCCCATTTTCTTCTCCATTAGTTATTGTCCGAAAGAAGGACAATAACATTAGACTATGCGTCGACTATAGAAAATTAAATGCACAAACGATAGTTGATAGCGAACCACATCCACTTCTCGATGACTTACTGCCACGTCTATCGACAGCAACTATATTCACTAAGATAGACTTAACTAAAGGTTATTGGCAGATACCACTAACCGAAAAAGCTAAATACTACACAGCGTTTTCAACTCCGCTAGGTCTATACCAGTGGAATGTGATGCCTTTTGGGCTTGTTAACGCTCCAGCTACCTTTGTTCGCATGATGCGACACATTTTTTCAGGTAGACCAGACATTATTACATACATAGATGACATATGCTTATTTAGTTCATCTTTTGAGGAACATGTTTTGGGTCTCGAATACGTTTTGGATACATTAAGAAATAACAATTTAACTGCTAAACCCACAAAATTACAAGTAGCGTTTCACGAAATAACTTTTTTGGGTCACATTATTGGAGCAGGATATATCCGAACACTACCCAGTACAGTTTCAAAAATTTTAAACATTTCCGTTCCTCAAACGAAGAAACAGGTTAGAAGCTTGTTAGGTCTAGTCCAATATTACAGTAGATTCGTACCTAACCTGTCATCCATCACGGCTGTATTGTCCTCATTACTGAGGAAGGACATGCCAGTGAAGGTGACATGGACTAATGAGTGTAATAATGTATACCTTAATATTATTAATATCTTTTCAAACCCACCTATTTTGAGACTTGTTGATGCTTCCAAAAAGTTTATTCTCCGCACAGATGCGAGTAACTACGGAATTGGCGCATGTTTGCTCCAATACCATGACGACATCCTCCATCCAAACTTGTACGTGTCACGAAAACTGAAACCACCAGAAGTGAAATACTCTACCGTTGACCGCGAACTTTTAGCCGTCGTGTGGGCGATAACCAAACTTGAGAAATTTCTACTGGGAGCCCCTTTCGTAGTACAAACTGATCAAAGGGCCGTAGCATCACTACGACGGGCGAATCATAAAAGTCCAAAGCTCACCAGATACTCTATTCTCCTTCAACCATTCAACTTTACGATTGAGTACATCTATGGGACAGACAATATCGTCGCAGACGCACTATCTAGAAATCCTTTGGATGTATAGCAATCAACACTGACACTTTTCTAATACGTCAACCGAAATTACGTGTCACAGAAGAATGAATCCTATCGCGAAATTCTTAACATGGAGATAAACCTTTGCTTACAATTCAACTAAATAACTTGTACAGACGATTGCGAAAACGAAATGAACTAAATCAAATGACACTATGGTCGTATTTACACCAGAACTTTGTGTGAATTTCATTTATGACAAAACTATTGGACACATTTCCTTGCATCAAGTGAAAATAATAGAAAACACTATCAAAGTAACTCAGTATGCGACATGAACAATTGTCAATAGCTTCGATTCTCATGAACTGAAACATTTAAATATTTGTTTGTTAATCGGAATTCACAATGATCAAGCCTACGTATGGATCATCATATCCAACTTTCATTAATTTTAGTTAATTACGTTAAAATAATGGAAAATAAAATAAAAAGGTGAGATAAATATGAAAAAAATGAAATGAAATTTGAAGATGAAAAAAAATTTTGAAAGAAGAAAAAAAATAAGATCTCACATGATTCTTAGATAATGTTATTGTATGTAACTATTATGTTTATTAATTAGGTTGATACATTACATACTATATTATTGTTTAAATTAGTTAGATAGGTTTTAACAACTTAATACTACACTTATTTAATTTCCAACACACATAATTAAGTTAAATTTATACATTACTGTCTTTCGCTACTTTATTTTTCATTTATTTATTTTTTCTACTTAACATATCCCTTCAGTTCTCTCACATTAGATTTGCAATAACTTTATTTTGATTACACACTCAATATAATTAATTAATTAAATTTTAACTCGTTAAATTAGTCTGACATGACAGTTCATTGCGACATATTTTAATTTAATTATTTAATAGATATCAACATTAGTCATTTATGTATAACACTTATGTATAATATGATTATTAATATATTAGATGACTGTTACTGAGTCGACATGACCACGACACTGTTCTAGACAGAACATCGTAGTCCATATGCCGCATTGTTGGTTAAATTTTTCGATATTGTTAAATTTTTTTTTTGGTATTCATTCAGATAGGTTTTTGAAAAAAAAAAAAAAAAAAAAATCTATCTAATAGATTTTTTTTTTCCCCCAGTGGACAGGGAATTGTTACGGCAGATTTATTGGCATGGTCTGCTAGAGGTTAACAGCATCTGATTTTAGGGGTTACAACGTGTAATGTAATGTAAAAGTATTATTGGTCTAGTGAACGCTGTGACGTTTCAGCGTTAGTTGTCACGCACGGTGACCAAGAGACGAGACCCTTTTCTAGACGACCGTCGAACCGATAAGACGTGTCCTTGGAATGTTTTATTGCCGGGCTTATATTGCCGCACAATTATAGTACATTAAATAATGGACATGGGTCAGTCCAATGTGATAACGAAGAAAGATGAAGGTACAGGTTAGTAATTGACTAAACCTTGTCAACGTGAATATATAGTCCGCCTTAGTTATTCTAATGCCAGACGCATAATCTCACTGTCGGTGTATTGGATTTTCCAACCACGCGTGCATACAGTTATGCGGTTCTGACTACTATGTTTTCAAGCTAGGAGACAAAGGACTGATTTGTAAAGGAATAATATTTGAAGTATGAACTGCAACTTATTATTTATAATTCTTCATGATGACCATGTGTAAACTGTTCTTGTATGGAATCGATATAATAAATGTTTGTGGACTCGAGAAAGGACTTATCAAATCTATAACGTCAGAATTTGACTGTATGATGAAGTTGTCAATATTATATCCCACCTTCGCGTACTTCACCATCAAGAGCACGATCTCATAATTTACTGAGAAAAGACAATGGATAATTATATGTAAACGTAAATAGAAGAGCCAGTATAAACCAGCCCCATTAACAGTGTTAACGGCAACAGTGAGAAGCCAACGGTAACAATAACCATTTGATAACTGAAATAAATACTTAGTTACATTTATTTAATGTACTAAAATTCCGTGGTCGCCGCATGTTTGAACCGCTTGGGAGACAATATAAAACCTATCACCAGATGCGGCACCTGTAAAAAGAGTGAAACCTTAAATCACGGGGGTTCGAACACACGAACGAAGGAATGCTTCTTTTATAAATTTCTACTATTGATCGATTGTGTTTTGAACTTGTGACGTGAACAGAAATAACCAGTAGGGTTAGTCTACAAAGGGAAATGTTAGTCTTACATCGGTAAATCGCGTTGCAGATAGGATTTTTTTTCGTCTACCAATACGCAAAACTCTGCCAGTTAGATTTTTTATTACGCTTTTCTAGATAGCTATATTTAGCCCTGACGTCACTCTCTATGGTACCGGAATTTTATAAACGAGTGTAAAGTTTCTTTTCTTCTTTCCACTCTGTAAAGTGTCAGTCTGTATGCTCTGTAAGGAAGAGTGGTGTGTTGTTGAAATCAGGCATGCTCCAGTCTACCCAGCTGTAAATGGGTAACTCACCCTAGTCCTGAGTTAGGGAAGGCAAAGGCTCCAGGGGAAGCAGGCCCTAAACTTGGTCACTTCAACCGACGCAGGATGGTGTATGTATGAAGTAGAAGTGTAGAGTGTGATTACCGCGAATGGTGTACTGTTCGTGTGCTGACCAATATAACCACTCATACACTTGTGTCTACAAGGCACCAATGCAGACTGCTGGAATCTTTGTTTACTCAATTTATTCAGACGTACACACTGGGACATACGAGTACATCATGGTATGTTGACATATCAATTTGTAGGTATACATAGCAGATCTGAAGTCATGACACATTCAGAAATAATGGGCAGTACATCAAAAGTTCAATGTCATGATACATTATGGCCGCATCCCCCTATCTGACTAAACGCGTCAGTGAAGGCAGATCGGTAAATAACTAAAGTTACTTGACGTCCATAGTTTGTAGTATATATTATGAAACCACGAAAGGGGGTTTCTAGCAAGATTGAGATCTCCCTGTCACTGTCCGATAATAGGATAAATAATCTGTTCTCTTGGCAGTGATCAAAACATATGATGACCGAAATCTAACATGGCTGCCTCCCTGAGTTGTCGTTCACTCATTCATAGGAAGGAGAATATAAGCCAGAGTTAATTTATAATGGGTATATAAATGATTTCATAAATGTTTCCATACAGCTCTACGGTGATCAGGTTAATTCACGTAGCCATAACCGCTGCAGGAAAGTCTGTCATCTTCGTCGATACAAAACACGACCCTAGCGATACGAAGCACAATGTTCCATCTAGGTCGAATCGACATGAGATCATCAAAATAGGGTCTGGCAATACATGGAGTCCGAATTATACATTGTACCGTACCTTAGGAGAGTCTCTAACATAAACTATAGTAGAGATACCATCTCCTTTAGAAGAAAACCACTTCATGAATCATATTTCCTTAAGAATCTACCAGCCCTTTGAAAAGTGCGTACCCGCCATTATCACGGTACATCGGAACTCATCACGACTTGTCAAGACAACTCATACTTCCGCTAGACCGGAATAACAAGAATCTAGTCCCTCCTACCCATCCAAAATATACAATATAGGACTGATTCTACTTGTACTAATAATATGTAATACATATGAATTCAGGCCATAAACACAATAAGCAAATTAATATATTTTCTGGCCCTAAAAAATAAGTACAAACGTAAGCGCAATATCCTTGCGCCGGATCAATATCCAGAACGATTACTCCTATAATCAAAAGTGTGAATCAAACATGGATTATCTCGCTTTTACCATAGACAGCATTTTCATACACAAATGAATGAATGTCTATATTTTTCCCATATTAAATAGCCATATCGATTTTTGTAATATGTGCGTCAAAATATGCACGCAACAGATTACCACACCCCTCGGGAAAAAAAATGGTACATTTTTTTTTTGAAATACATCTAGGAGCAACATACAATAGGCTCACAACGCACCAATAACAATGCGCAGATGATAAGCATAAGTTTTATGACCTTAGAGAAAGTACTTCTCTAAGTATAAATATTTCCAGAGAGGTGTCACCAACGCATACTACAATATTAGCAATGACACAATTTCCACATTAGTTTATACATAAATTTCATCTAAGATATCTTAACATCATGATCATCAAAGACGAAAAACATTGAAAGATCAGCGGTGAATAAATATCAATGAACCGCTAAGTAGTGTTACAATCAATATATGATATATTACATATGTGTACACATTTCAACATAGAAACAACTGTATCAAAGTTGTATAACAGTTATGAATCATGTGGGCATCTAGACAAAATATCTGCCATCACATTTTCTGACCCACGGATAGCTCGCACCGAAAAATGAAATGGCTGTAGAGCAATCGCGTATCGCGTTGATCTCGCGCTCTTCAGATTTTTACTCTGAATAGCCGTAAGAGCTTTCTGGTCAGTTTCCACAATGAAATGCGCGCCCAGAAGAAATCTTTGCAGTTTAAGGATTGACCAAACCATAGCCAATAATTCACGGTCTAGGACCGAGTAATTCTTCTCTGCGGCATTTAATTTCCGAGAAATATACATCACAGGATGCAGAGTTCCAGAGTACTCTTGCATTAGTGCAGCTCCAATCCCGGTGGATGAAGCGTCACTACGAAGAATAAATGTCTTATCCTTAGAAGGCAATACTAGGATAGGTGAAGTAGAAAACATAGTTTTAACCTTATCCAAAGAGGATTGACATTCTTGAGTCCAATGGACTACATTAGGAGACCCTTTCTTTAGCAAGGAAGAAAGAGGTGACATAATGGAGGACAGATTCGGGATGAATCGTCCATAAAATTGTATTAGACCTAAGAGACTTCGTACTTGCTTTTTAGTCTTAGGAATAGAAATGTTAAGTATCTTACTTGTATTATGGTCTTCTGTTTTTAGGAACCCATGACCAACACGGTGTCCTAAGAAAGATATTTCGCTAAAACCAATACATGCTTTCGATGGTTTCGCTGTCAGGTTATGCTCGCGTAAGATAGACAATAGTTCATTTATACCATTATAGTGATCGTTCCAAGTATCACTGAAAAGACAGATGTCATCAAGATACGCAATGACATCTGAGCGATGAGATAGGATTCGACGCATCATGCGTACAAATGTTGCAGGGGCGTTCATAAGACCGAAAGGCATGAAATTCCATTGGAATAGACCCCTAGGCGTCGAAAAAGCAGTAAACGGTTTGGCGTGTTCGGATAGTGGAACTTGCCAATATCCCTTAGACAAATCGAGTTTAGTAAAGAAGTGAGAATTCGATAGTCTCGTAAGTAGCTCTTCTAGTAAAGGCATAGGTTCAGCATCGAATTTAGTCACTTGATTCAATTTGCGATAATCCACGCAAAGACGTATGTTATTGTCTTTTTTCCGTACTATAACCATCGGCGAAGAATATGCTGATGTGGATGGTTCAATAATTTTTAACTCTATCATCTCATCTAACTCTTTCTCTACCTGTGCTTGAAAATGTATCGGGATAGGATACGGTCTGACTCTTATAGGACTATGGTCAGTAAGAATAATGTCATGTTGAATGACATCCGTTTGACCAGGAATGTCAGTAAGGACATCCTGAAATTGTTCTAACATAGTAGAAACTTGTTTCTGCTCTCCTGGAGATAATTCTGGAGAAATTGCAACATCTTTCCATGATTCATTAGGTAAAGGTAAATTTACATCCGAGAAACTCGTTTCCTCATCCTGTATTACTGACAGAGATGAGTACTGTCCATGTTGGACTGGAAAATCGTCCGTTGCCTGGAAAACAGGTTGTAAATAATCAGGACGTTCATGGAATTCCGTGAGCATGTTGATGTGGAAGGTTTTACGCTTCCCGTCAATATCGACGATATAGTCAACATCGGAAACTTTTGATATTATATCGTACGGACCTTTCCAAGAAATGAGAAGTCTATTTTCCCTACAAGGTAGCAAGACAAATGCTTTGTCACCTGGACAAAGTTGACGCAAACATCTCTTTTTATTGGCAAATTCCCTTGCCTTCTGTTTCGCAAATTCAGAAGAAGCAGTTGCCAATTTGCATGCTTCAATAATCTTGTGTCTAAGTGCGA
Source organism: Oreohelix idahoensis (assembly GCA_024509875.1). Lineage (NCBI taxonomy): Eukaryota > Metazoa > Mollusca > Gastropoda > Stylommatophora > Oreohelicidae > Oreohelix > Oreohelix idahoensis. Next base: position 396,780 of record JAMPIV010010599.1, read on the forward strand.
TGACATATTCATAAGAGGATTTTGTGTCATCGACAATATTATCAGCAGTTATAAGATCATGAAGTAAGGACATAGGACCTCGCGGTTTCGCGCCAAAGACAAGTTCAAAGGGAGAAAATCCTGTATGTTCGTTGGCGACCTCTCTATATGCAAAGAGAGCCGCGGGTAAAACCCTATCCCAATCCTGAGGATGATCTTCTGTTATCTTACCTAGTAGGTTTTTCAGAGTTCTATTCAAACGTTCCACCATCCCATTGGCCATAGGATGATAAATACTACTCAGCGATCTCTCTATCTTCAGAGTCGACATTACTTGAGACATGGTATCCGATATGAGTTGGGTACCATGGTCGGATAATATTTCTGCTGGAAACCCCAGACGAGAAAATATTAACCAAAGGGCATCTGCGACATCAGCAGTAGTTATGCTCTTTAGAGGAACAGCCTCCGGCCAACGTGTGCACATATCAACACACGTCAAAATAAATTGGTGTCTGTTACGCACAAATAATTACTTTTTCCAAAGTCTTTGTATGATCATTTTTCGTATGTATGATCATTTTTTTGACTGAAATGTGTATTATGTTTTTACAGTCAAAGGGACATGACCCGAGTTATTGAGACTACAATTTTTTTAGGAGTTTGCCTTCTCTTGTATAGAGACACGTTCGGTCTATAATTTCTTGAACGAAGCGTGACCATATCTCCTTATTTGGTAGTATCAGTCAACTGTTGTAGATGTCTGAAACATGTCTTAACGCTTCTGTTCATGACCATAAAAGGCGCGACTGTGTAAGACTTTTATCTCGAATGTTCTTAAAATCGCTTTGTGTGAATTGATACTCACGTAGATGAGTTCTGCGCATGTCAAAAACTGGGAGTTCGTTCTGTGTGTTCCGCCCAGCTGGGCAGTTTAGAAATGGTCTGAGTAGCGAGCGGACGCAACCTGCGTCTTGTGATTTTCTGAGGGAAATACGTTGTCTTTGTGAGTTAGTTAGCTAACTAGACTATTTCCCAGTATTATTCAAGCCTGCCTGGAGGCATATGTTCGTGGTTGATTTTCCGAAATAAGGTAATTCCTCTTGTATCGAACTTTATGCTATCATCTAGAAGTTCGTCATTTTGTCGCTCTTTGCTCGCCTGTGTGATTCAAAATGGAGAGGTACTTTGACTAGGATTAAGTCACCGGTATCTTTATACCTGAACTAGTTATATATATATGGGTCGCTCTAGACCAACAAGACTATTGTCTGTGTTCCAGGATTCGTTATATCAGAGATCACGTCCAAGTCAGATGGTTAGACTTAGAAACGTTATAAAGGTCGGTATGACCTGTATGCCCAGTATGCTATTCACGTGCAGACAGTAAACGGACTTATTGTATACATCTGATCTGCTAGCATCAGAAAGGGAGCATTTATTGTTGTCTATGAACATTGAAGATCTGCAGCTGACACTGTTGCAGAAGTTATATATATTATTGATACAGCTTCACGAACCAGAACTTTATGATATCTGTTTACAATACAACTATTGAGTATTGAATCCTACATGACTATCAGTTAATATGATTTTGAATGCTGCATTCGTTATACTATGCTGATGATGACATAAATATCATGACTGTTTTGTGGCGTGCAATAAATGGTATAAAACTAAAGCGAAGTTACCATTTCTATGACTCTACACGTCATGTTGCCTGTGGTGTACCCTGTGAACTGTTCTACTGCAACACACACAGCAACATTCTAAATCAGAGAAGACACCTACATCTTGCACTTTAATACCGGGTGTCGATAGGGGTGGCAAGTTATCATTTCAGCTCAAATCCACCTTTATCATTTTTGGTGGCCATATGTTGGTTTACTCTGATACCAGCTATCAAGGGGGTCAACAAACCCAGACATCATCATCAAGCTTTCAAAATTACAGTTCAATTCACTTCCTTCAAGAAAAGCTACTTTTGATGAAAGATTTTGAAACTACCCGGCGCTGCTCGGCAGTATTGAAGTTTGTCTACAACTAGAAGGACAAGTACCGAGCGAATGGATTTCCTGATCTGTTAAGAAGAAGGACAAGTGCCGTAACAACTGTTCCGGTCTCAGAGGTACTGTTGCAGATTCAGAAGGTCAAGTGCTCAAGACAATTTGTAGAATTCAGAAGGTCAAGTTCAGAAGCTGTTTCCTGTTAGAAGCTCATTTCCTTCGTCATGGCAGTTTACGAGAGCAGATATGGATCAACGTTGGATCATTGTCCTAAGAATGCTGATCACATCCTGTTCTGAACTGTGCTGACGTTGTGGATACATAGAAGTTAAGTGGCCTGTTTTGTTTGTGAACTGTGCCCTTATGTTCTAGCTGAGCCTTCTAAATTCTTTCACACTTTTTGCTATTTGTTACATGTTATATGTTATTTGTATTTGTATATTTATATGTTTATATTTCTGCGGGTTTTCTCGGTTGGGCGGTGTCTTTCAGTAGAAGATACCACGTCACAGAGGTTCTACTGTTAGCGTTTTCGTTAGGGACTGTGCGAATTTCCTACTGTGAAATTTGCTAGCGACAATCGTTGCTATATCTGTTTAGTTGTGACGAGTTGTGCTTTATTTTCGTTTTTTGTATATTTTTTTTTCCTCTCTTTCTTTCTGTTTTTTAGTTTCGATTTCATTGTTTGTATTTGTAGGTCTCCTCTTTTCTATTATTCAGTTCTTTACGTAAATTTTTGTGTATACACTGTAGCGTCATTTGTTTGTCATATCTTCGCATTTTGTCATTACATTTCTTTTTAGTTTCGCTGTTTATTTATTTGACTTATGCGAATGTTTTCGTATTGTTTGATTTTTGTTATTGTTTACATTGACTCTGATCTTTGTTATTGTTTACATTGACTTTGATCTTTGTTGTTGTTTACATTGACTTTGATCTTTGTTATTGTTTACATTGTTGGTGACCTTTGTTATTGTTTACATTGTCTTGTTATTGTTTGCATAGTTCTTGCATAGTTAGCTTTCACTATTGTTACATATATGCTCATGCACTATTGGTCTATAGTGCACTTATCATAACTAACTGGTGGTTTTTTGCTTATGCACTATTGTAGTGCAGTTATGATAAATAACTGATGGTTATGCACTGATTTGGGTAGTGCACTGATAATTAAGAGGTGACTTGTGATATTATTATACATTTGATAATAAAAGTTGGTGTCAAGTCTTGTTTCCCACAGAGATTGGAGTAAACATAGTGATTATACAAGCACTTTATTAAGTCTTGTTGCTATTAAGATTGAAATAAGATAATTAATTATTTCAGGTTCTGTACTCACATTTTAGACATCATGTCTACATTTGAGTACTTTATTGAGCAGGGTAAAGCCCTTGGGAAGACAGGTGATAAATTAGAAGAATTTGCGACTGTTCAATATGCCAAGGCATTGAAGTCGGAAGAAAAGAAAATGAAAGAACAAACTGAACAAAAGAGAATAGATGCTGAAAATTTAAAACTGCAGATGCAGGTAGATGAAAAAAGATTACAAATGGAAATGGAAAAACAAAAAAGAGAAGCAGAATCTCAGGAGAAGAGACTTGAAAAAGAGGCTGAAAATAAGAGACTTGAAAAAGAGGCTGAAAATAAGAGACTTGAAAAAGAGGCTGAAAATAAGAGACTTGAAATAGAGGCTGAAAATAAAAGATTAGAAAAACAAGCTCAGGTTGAAGAAAGAAAGTTACAGGCTGAGGCTGAAGAAAGAAGGTTACAAAGAGAGTCTGATGAGAGAAAAGCAAAAATGGAGCATGAAGAAAAACTCTTAGCTTTAGAGTTGGAGAAGTTAAAGTTATTGAACACTGGTAATGCTAATGATGCAAATAAGGTGTCAGATAAGACTAATGCTAAGGATTTCAAGCTTAATCTACCAGCATTTAATCCCTCAATCGATGATATAACATTTTATCTAGATAGATTTGAAAGTGCATGTAATGTGCATAATATAGATAAAACATTATATGTTTATCATCTGTCCAAGATACTTAGAGGTGATGCTTTGACTTTGTTGAGTATGGTAGATGTGCCTGACAAAAACAACTATGAGGTTGTCAGGGCGGCATTGTTAAAGAAGTACCAACTTAACGAGGACGGATATCGTCTTAAATTTAAAAACATGTTACCAGAAACTGGAGTTGAATTCTCTGAATTCATCTCAGGCATACGTCTTACTTTTTTGCGATGTGTTGAGTTGTCTAAGACAGAAAGTACATTTGAAGCACTCATGGACTTACTACTTAGAGACAAGGTTATGTCTTCTGTTAATGAAGCTTTTCTTTCTTTTCTTCATGAGCGTAAGCCTAAAAACATAAAAGAAATGGAAGAATACTGTAGCCAGTATGTTACTGCGCATCCGCACATAACCATTAGCAACTCTAAAGTAAAAGAAGGTCTGCCAGTTGCTTCGGCAGCACCTTATGGCCCAAATTTTATGCGTAAATTTCAGGGTAGCCAGCAAAATTTCAATAAAAAGAGTAACCGTAATTATGCCCAGAACCATAGTAATCAATTCCAGGGTGATTCTTCTTCCCAGAACTGGAGACAACCTAATACTACACGTTATTCTACTCCGGTTAACTTTAGAAATTTTCACAAAGGTAATCGGTATAGAGGGAAATATTTTTTGCAGAGACCTCAATACCAAGATAATAGAGGTTCTCAACAGCATAGAGATGGTAATGACAGTTATGGAAACTGGAACTCAAACCAGGATAAAAATTACAGTAGGGACTTTAATGATAATTGCAGAGGCAATAATGGTCGCGGTAGATCGCAACATAAGAGAAAAAGATATCAACAGACAAACTCTGTTCAACAAGAATCTCAGGGAGCAGATAAACAGGTTAATAATGATAAAGACCATAATGCTATCGGATGCTCATCTTTTGATTTTGGTAGGGCAAATAAATGTATCCAATGCAGTACTTTATTTGATCCGAAAACCGTTAGTACTCTAAGCTGTGGTCATCCTTTGCCCGCTCTTCCTGCTAATGTTGCTCATGATGGGAGAGGTTCTCTTATATTACATAAGGGGCTAGTAAATAGTAATCCAGTCTCAGTGTTGTTTGATTCTGGATGTACTACTGTCGGCGTTAGGCAATCTCTTGTAGATCCATCCTGTGCTACAGGAAAGGTCATCAAATGTGTCACATTTGGTGGCACGTTGGAAAAATATCCTACTGCCATAATACATATTGCTACTCCTTTCTTCACGGGAGAGGTCCACGCGTGTCTACTTCCAAACCCTATTGCGGACCTTATTATTGGTCGTATTCACGGAGTTAGGGAATGTACCCCACAGCAGATTGCTGTTTGGGAAGAGCAAAACATTGAAGCTACCAATGCGGTGGTCACAAGAGCACATGCTCTGGATCCACCTCAAACTTCATTAACTAATAATGATGAAGTAAATGACCAAGATAGTCACTTGACTATTACACGTGACTCATTTATCAAATTGCAAGAAGAAGATCCTTCTTTACAAAAATTCTTCATTCTAGCAAAAAAAGGTGATCCTAATCAAAATACTAATAGAAAATCTTGGATTTCTATGAAGAACGGCGTACTTGTACGTATGGTACAAGACTCGACTACGTCCACTCATTCACAAATTCTTGTGCCTAAGAGCATGAGATTGCAAATATTGCAACATGCTCATGACTCGCAATGTGCTGGACATATGGGTTTTTCCCGTACAAAGTCGAGGGTTCTTGCGGCTTTCTTTTGGCCATTTGTGAGCAAGGACATACGAATGTACTGTCGCTCTTGCAAAGTATGTCAGGAGGTCAAATCTAAAGGACCACGACATGCTGCGCCTATCCAGGCTGCTGACATTCCTATTCGCCCTTTTCAAAAAATGGCAATAGATATTATCGGTCCTTTTAGAATTAAGTCGGCTAGAGGACATCAATTTATTCTTACATGTGTCGATATGTGCACACGTTGGCCAGAGGCAATACCTCTCAAGAGCATCTCAACTGCTGATATCGCAGACGCTCTTTGGCTGATATTTTCTCGCTTGGGTTTTCCCGGAGAAATATTGTCAGACCATGGCACTCAACTTATATCAGACACTATGTCACAGGTAATGTCTATGCTACACATTAAAAGGTCTCTCAGCAGTATCTATCACCCAATGTCTAATGGGTTGGTCGAACGTTTAAATAGGACTCTGAAAACTTTACTTGGTAAAATAACTGAGGATCATCCTCAGGATTGGGACAGGGTCTTACCCGCGGCTCTCTTTGCGTATAGAGAGGTCCCCAATGAACATACGGGGTTTTCCCCTTTTGAACTTGTCTTTGGCGCGCAACCGCGCGGCCCTATGTCTTTACTTCACGATCTAATCACTGCCGATAATATTAGCGATGAGACTCAATCTTCTTATGAGTACGTCATTGCTCTTAGGCAAAAGATCATCGAGGCATGCAAACTAGCAACTTCGTCTTCCGAATTTGCTAAAGAAAAGGCAAGGCAGTTTGCAAATAAGAATAGATGTCTACGACAACTTTGTCCAGGTGACAAAGCTCTCGTTCTACTTCCTTCAAGGGAGAACAGACTTCTAATTGCATGGAAAGGTCCATATGCAATAGTCTCCAAAATTTCTGATGTCGACTATGTTGTCGATATTGATGGAAAGCATAAAACTTTCCACATAAATATGCTCACGGAATTTTATGAAAGACCTGACTATTTGCAGCCTATTTTCCAGGCAACGGACAATTCTCAAGTACCTCATGGTCAGTACTCATCTCTGTCAGTTATACAGGATGAGGAAACTACTTTTTCTGATGTCAATCTTCCTCTTTCTATGGTCCCACTTTATTCTACGGAATCTTGGAAAAACGTGACCGTTTCTCCAAATCTTTCCGCTGAGGAACATCGACAAGTTTCTTCGATGTTGCAAACATTTCAGGATGTTCTTACAGACATCCCGGGACACACACATGTCATTGAACATGACATTGTGCTAACTGATCATAATCCTATCAGAGTCAGACCCTATCCAATACCTATCCATTTCCAGTCTCAAGTCGAAAAAGAATTGGATGAAATGATACGTTTGGAAATCATTGAACCATCCACTTCAGCATACTCTTCGTCTATGGTTATTGTTCGAAAGAAGGATAATAACATTCGCATTTGCGTAGATTATCGCAAATTGAACCAAGTTACGAAGTTCGATGCTGAACCTATGCCTTCATTAGAAGAGCTACTCAATAAACTTTCTAATTCTAGATTCTTTACCAAACTAGATTTGTCTAAAGGTTATTGGCAAGTCCCGCTAACTGAACGTGCCAAACCTTTTACAGCTTTTTCTACACCTAGGGGTTTATTCCAATGGAATTTCATGCCTTTTGGTCTTATGAACGCCCCTGCTACATTCGTACGCATGATGCGGCGAATTCTCGCATATCGTACAGATGTCATAGCATACCTAGATGATATCTGTCTATTCAGTGATTCCTGGGAAGATCACTATTTGGGTTTATACGAATTACTGTCTACTCTTCGCGAGTATAACTTGACTGCAAAACCCTCTAAAGCCTTTATAGGATTTAGTGAGATTTCTTTCCTAGGTCATCGTGTTGGTCGTGGTCTTTTAAAGACAGAGGACCACAATGTTTCAAAAATACTTAACATTTCGGTCCCTAAGACGAAGAAACAAGTAAGGAGTCTATTAGGTTTGATCCAATTCTACGGACGATTCATTCCGAATCTGTCCTCCATTATGGCACCGCTTTCTACTTTATTGAAGAAAGGGTCGCCTAATCTGATCCGCTGGTCTAAAGAATGTCAATCCTCATTGGACCAGGTTAAAGCCCTATTTTCATCTCCACCTATTCTTAGGTTACCTACTATTGAGAAGACTTTTGTTCTTCGAAGTGACGCCTCGTCAACTGGGATTGGGGCGGCACTAATGCAGGAGTATTCTGATACTCTGCATCCGGTGATGTATATCTCTAGGAAATTAAATGCTGCAGAAAAGAATTACTCGGTTTTAGACCGTGAGTTATTGGCTATGGTATGGTCTATTCTGAAGTTACAAAGATTTCTTCTAGGCGCACATTTCATTGTGGAAACCGACCAGAAAGCGCTTACTGCTATTCAGAGCAAAAACTTGAAGAGCTCGAGGTCCACTCGTTATGCCATAGCTCTTCAACCATTTCATTTCTCGGTTCGAGCTATCCGTGGTTCGGATAATGTGATGGCAGACATTCTGTCCAGATGCCCACACGATTCCACATGATTCTTCTGTCATATATATATATTTCCTGATATACAGTCCAATATTATAATGACATGTTAGTAGATTTTTTCTCACTTTTTTTTTTTTGAGGGAAAGTTATAACATTGTACCATGTAACTATCTAAGAAGGCTTAGTTAGTGATATACGGGCCAAAAGATCACTCGGCCACATTTACATAATATATTTGCATAATTGTATTAAGAGATTTACCAGTTGTCTTTAAGATTTGTGTTATTGATATTTTCGCAGCACATCATTGAAGTCTGCGAGATTATGTCCATTGTGGAACTTTGAGGATATCAAGTCCTGTCCTAGATTGGGAGCGGATGATGTCCACATCTTCTATTGCTTGTTTATGTCAACAAAGAACAACATTGTATTACTTATTAATTACTGATGCATTATATAATGTAATAAAATAGTGCGGTATATTAATATATTACACCGCTGTTTGCACAACACATTGTATGATATCATAATGATATATTTAATTTCATATATTGGTATTAGAATAATTTGACTTTTATTATGATGTTGCCATCATTGTGGCGTGTGTTGGTGGCACCTTCCTGGAATATATACGAGAATACTTAGATAAATTTTTTTTCACTAAGGACCTGGGATATGATCTCAGTTTCGCTCCAAGGGTTGAGCTATTTTGTTAGGTATATATCCGCGCATCATACGTGCGTTAGGAGCCTAGATTTTTCCGGCTCCAGGATTTAAAAAAAAAATGTTTCATTTTTTTTTCCCGGGAGGGTGCGGTAATGTTACGCACAAATAATTACTTTTTCCAAAGTCTTTGTATGATCATTTTTCGTATGTATGATCATTTTTTTTGACTGAAATGTGTATTATGTTTTTACAGTCAAAGGGACATGACCCGAGTTATTGAGACTACAATTTTTTTAGGAGTTTGCCTTCTCTTGTATAGAGACACGTTCGGTCTATAATTTCTTGAACGAAGCGTGACCACATCTCCTTATTTGGTAGTATCAGTCAACTGTTGTAGATGTCTGAAACATGTCTTAACGCTTCTGTTCATGACCATAAAAGGCGCGACTGTGTAAGACTTTTATCTCGAATGTTCTTAAAATCGCTTTGTGTGAATTGATACTCACGTAGATGAGTTCTGCGCATGTCAAAAACTGGGAGTTCGTTCTGTGTGTTCCGCCCAGCTGGGCAGTTTAGAAATGGTCTGAGTAGCGAGCGGACGCAACCTGCGTCTTGTGATTTTCTGAGGGAAATACGTTGTCTTTGTGAGTTAGTTAGCTAACTAGACTATTTCCCAGTATTATTCAAGCCTGCCTGGAGGCATATGTTCGTGGTTGATTTTCCGAAATAAGGTAATTCCTCTTGTATCGAACTTTATGCTATCATCTAGAAGTTCGTCATTTTGTCGCTCTCTGCTCGCCTGTGTGATTCAAAATGGAGAGGTACTTTGACTAGGATTAAGTCACCGGTATTTTTATACCTGAACTAGTTATATATATATATGGGTCGCTCTAGACCAACAAGACTATTGTCTGTGTTCCAGGATTCGTTATATCAGAGATCACGTCCAAGTCAGATGGTTAGACTTAGAAACGTTATAAAGGTCGGTATGACCTGTATGCCCAGTATGCTATTCACGTGCAGACAGTAAACGGACTTATTGTATACATCTGATCTGCTAGCATCAGAAAGGGAGCATTTATTGTTGTCTATGAACATTGAAGATCTGCAGCTGACACTGTTGCAGAAGTTATATATATTATTGATACAGCTTCACGAACCAGAACTTTATGATATCTGTTTACAATACAACTATTGAGTATTGAATCCTACATGACTATCAGTTAATATGATTTTGAATGCTGCATTCGTTATACTATGCTGATGATGACATAAATATCATGACTGTTTTGTGGCGTGCAATAAATGGTATAAAACTAAAGCGAAGTTACCATTTCTATGACTCTACACGTCATGTTGCCTGTGGTGTACCCTGTGAACTGTTCTACTGCAACACACACAGCAACATTCTAAATCAGAGAAGACACCTACATCTTGCACTTTAATACCGGGTGTCGATAGGGGTGGCAAGTTATCATTTCAGCTCAAAACCACCTTTATCAGTGTCCTCTAGCAGACTTTATCTTAAATGGACCAATGATGTCTATCGCCATTTTTTGAAATGGCCGAATGGGAATGTCTGCAGCCTGAATAGGTGCATCATGGCGTGGACCTCTGGATTTAATCTCTTGACATACTTTACAAGATCGACAATAGATTCGTATGTCCTTATTCACAGCAGGCCAAAAGAAAGATTGAAGAACTCTAGCTTTAGTACGGGAAAAACCCATATGTCCAGCACACTGCGAATCATGAGCGTGCTGTAAGATTTTAACTCTCATATTTTTAGGCACAAGGATTTGAGAATGAATGGACTTAGCGGAGTCTTGTACCATACGTACAAGTACGCCATTCTTCATCGTAATCCAAGATTTACAGTTAGTATCCTTATTCGGATCACCTTTTGTTGCCAGAGTAAAGAATTTCTTTAGAGTAGGATCATCTTCCTGCTGTTTGATAAAGGAATCGTGGGAAATCTCCAAGGGATCATCTTGGATCTGCGCATCATTATCTTCAGAATGTGAAGATTGTGGCATATTAAGAGCTTGAGCCCTAGTGATTACTGCATTAGCCGATTGCATATTAACATTTTCCCAATTAGAAATTTGCTGTGGAGTGCATTCTTTCACCCCGTGAATGCGACCGATGATAAGATCAGCGATCGGATTCGGCAAGAGACATGCTTGCACCTCTCCTGTAAAGAAAGGCGTAGCAATATTGATAATGGCAGTGGAGTACTTCTCCAATGTGCCACCAAATGTTACACATTTGACTATATTGCCTGTAGCTCGAGAAGGATTTACGAGTGATTGCCTCACTCCAATGGTAGTGCACCCCGAATCGAAAAGAATTGATACCGGAGTACCATCTATTAGGCCCCTATTAAAGACAAGAGCACCCCTTCCATTATGCGCAATTGACGCATGGAGAGCGGGAAGCGGGTGACCGCAGCTTAAAGTAGACACTGTGGTTGGATCGAATAATGTTTTGCATTGCGAACACTCAGATGCTCTAGCAAAATCGAAAGCGGAATTTGCTACACTGTTGGAGTCTTTTTTATCATTATTCTGATTATCGGTGTCGTGGAACTCCTGTTGTGCAGAGTTAGCCTGGTAATACGATTTACCATGTCTTTTGTGTTGTGATCTACCTCGGTTATAATTGTCTCTATAATTATCATTTCCCTTGTTATAACCCCTATTTGGGTTTGAATCATAATATTCATGATCATAATCATCATGCTCATTATATTGAGTATCCCTGTAATATTGTTTCTTTTGTCTCCATGAAGCACTTGGGTAGTTCCTATAGCTACTCCCTTTCCGAGAATTTCTAACATTATGGGTACCCCTCGCGTGTCGAGGACTATCAGCCCGATTCCAGTTCTTCAAAGAAGAACTCTGATTTGAGCGGTTATCTTGGTTTTGATACTTATTCCAATTAACCTTTTTATCAAATTTATTTTTAGCTCCTTGGAATTTGTGTGAGTAATTCTGATTATATTCTGTTGCCGAAGCAACTGGCATACTCTCTTTAATGTTAGAGTTACTAAGAATCATGTCAGGGTGTGCCGTGGCATACTGGTCACAATATTCTTCCATTTGCTTTATTGTACCAGGTTTACGCTCATGTAAGAACTCTAGGAATGATTTATTTACAGAAGACATGACCTTGTCTCTTAGCAATAAATCCGTAAGACCATCAAATGTTTTCTCTGTTTTGGATAATTCAATCCATCGTGAAAGTGTAATTCGTGCTTTTGAGATGAAATCTGAGAATTCTACACCTACCTCAGGTCTCATTGTTTTAAACAAAAGACGATAACCTTCTTCAGACAGCTGATATCTCTTTATCAAAGCTGCCCTAACAGCATCATAATTATCTTTGTCGGCCTCTTCAACAAAATATAACTTACTCAGAGACTCCCCTTTTAGATTTTCAGACAACTGATTCACATACTGTGATTTGTCAACATTATGAGATCGACAAGCCCGTTCAAATCTAGAAAGCCAAAATGTTATGTCATCACTGGTAGGGTTAAACGCTGGTACCTTGACCTTGTACACAAAGGGTTTACCATTACCACCAGATGCCTGATTAACATTACTCATACATGTCAATTTTAATTTCTCTAATTCAAACTCATGTTCTCTTATTGCTTTTCTCTCTTCAGCTTCTCTATCTAATCTTCTCTGTTCTGCAGCAGCTTCTAATTTCTTCTGTTCTGCAGCAGCTTCTAATTTCTTCTGTTCTGCAGCAACTTCTAATTTCTTCTGTTCTGCAGCAACTTCTAATTTTTTCTGTTCTGCAGCAACTTCTAATTTTTTCTGCTCTGCATCAGCTTCTAATTTCTTATGTTCTGCCTCAAATCTCCTTTCCTCCACTTGCATCTGCAATTTCTTAAGTTCAGCAGCAGTATCAGCTTCTTTTTCTAATCTTTTTTCTTCAGCTAGAGCTTTCCTTTCTTCTGCAGCAGCTTTTTTTCTTCTATTTGAAGTTTTCTCTCCTCAGCCGCAGCTTTTTTTCCTCAGCAGCAGCTTTTCTTTCTTCAACAGCAGCAGCAGTTTTTTTCTCTTCTGCAGCTAATGCTTTGTCATATTGAGCAACAGCCAATTGTTCTAAGTCTTTTCCAGTCTTATCAAGAGATTTTCCTTGTGCAATAAAATAATCTAATGTAGACATATTGTCTTCTTAAATCAGAAACCTGAAAAAGTAAATAAATTACCCTATTTCACTTTAATGGGAGACAAGTCTATACCATAGACTTAGTCTTAGTCCAAACTTGTATGGTTTATAATAACCAATGATAACTTGAGTACCTGTGGACAACAATAACTGTATCTCAAATACTGTGGGGACAAGCCTTACAAAGGTCTTGTATACCTCAATGTAATCAAAGATCACTTGAGTACCTGTGGAAAAAATATTTCCCTTTACCAATCACTTTGGGAGACAAGCCTTACAAAGGTCTTGTACATTTTGTTTTATAACAATAACAATCATAAAGTACTGATCTGTACTATACTATCAGTGTATACCACTATACGTCATATGTCAACTAAAGACATTACAAAGGACAAACAAGAAAAGACAATATGAACACATTTGCAGAGATCAAATTAAATTAAATAGGAGAAATGAAAAAAAATGATCACAGAAACCGTGATGATAACTGCAATAAAATAACAAGACAAATAACGCCACAGTGTATAAACATAAGGGTGTAAAAAACTGAAATGAAAGGAAAGATGAGACCTACAATTATACAAACAAATCAAACAAAACTAAGGAACACAAAATTATTACCAAAAACAACGAAGAAAAGAACACCTCATCACAACTAACAGAAATAGCAGCAAATTGTTGCTAACAAATTTCCAATTAAGAAAATGTGTACCTATAGAATACTAGTACCAGACCAATGTCACTCGGCATACCTTGTACTAGTCACACAGAACATAAACTAATTTAATACATAACAAATAACATAAATGCATAAATAGCATATAGCATACAATATAATTTATGTCATGAATGGAATGTGTTGCAGGTATAGTGTTGTAAAGCAGGCACAGTTTATTTTAATACTAATAACTTGCCACTTTATTCAGTAATAGATTTAATTTTAAACTATTACACTGTCAATTTTTCTCTGTTGAGCATATGAAGATCCAACGATGAACTATGCACTTTATGTTCAACAACACTGTGATTCTTCTGTACGTTGAGAAATGTCAACAATACTGCTCCAGATATTTTCTACACTTGATACCACTGTCCTGTGTAATACTGTCTGTACAGCGAAAAACTGTCAACAAGCGCTGACCTAGATACAGCATCCTATCGGTAATACAGGTCAAGCTGACATCGACTGTATAGCTGTCCTACTGGTGTTGATGTGGTCAAACAAATGTTCTTTTAGCTGTAAACTGTGATTCTCAACACAAAACTGCGTAAGCTGGACCCAGGAATCTGGCTCGCCACTGTAAAGTTTCTTTTCTTCTTTCCACTCTGTAAAGTGTCAGTCTGTATGCTCTGTAAGGAAGAGTGGTGTGTTGTTGAAATCAGGCATGCTCCAGTCTACCCAGCTGTAAATGGGTAACTCACCCTAGTCCTGAGTTAGGGAAGGCAAAGGCTCCAGGGGAAGCAGGCCCTAAACTTGGTCACTTCAACCGACGCAGGATGGTGTATGTATGAAGTAGAAGTGTAGAGTGTGATTACCGCGAATGGTGTACTGTTCGTGTGCTGACCAATATAACCACTCATACACTTGTGTCTACAAGGCACCAATGCAGACTGCTGGAATCTTTGTTTACTACATTTATTCAGACGTACACACTGGGACATACGAGTACATCATGGTATGTTGACATATCAATTTGTAGGTATACATAGCAGATCTGAAGTCATGACACATTCAGAAATAATGGGCAGTACATCAAAAGTTCAATGTCATGATATATTATGGCCGCATCCCCCTATCTGACTAAACGCGTCAGTGAAGGCAGATCGGTAAATAACTAAAGTTACTTGACGTCCATAGTTTGTAGTATATATTATGAAACCACGAAAGGGGGTTTCTAGCAAGATTGAGATCTCCCTGTCACTGTCCGATAATAGGATAAATAATCTGTTCTCTTGGCAGTGATCAAAACATATGATGACCGAAATCTAACATGGCTGCCTCCCTGAGTTGTCGTTCACTCATTCATAGGAAGGAGAATATAAGCCAGAGTTAATTTATAATGGGTATATAAATGATTTCATAAATGTTTCCATACAGCTCTACGGTGAACAGGTTAATTCACGTAGCCATAACCGCTGCAGGAAAGTCTGTCATCTTCGTCGATACAAAACACGACCCTAGCGATACGAAGCACAATGTTCCATCTAGGTCGAATCGACATGAGATCATCAATATAGGGTCTGGCAATACATGGAGTCCGAATTATACATTGTACCGTACCTTAGGAGAGTCTCTAACATAAACTATAGTAGAGATACCATCTCCTTTAGAAGAAAACCACTTCATGAATCATATTTCCTTAAGAATCTACCAGCCCTTTGAAAAGTGCGTACCCGCCATTATCACGGTACATCGGAACTCATCACGACTTGTCAAGACAACTCATACTTCCGCTAGACCGGAATAACAAGAATCTAGTCCCTCCTACCCATCCAAAATATACAATATAGGACTGATTCTACTTGTACTAATAATATGTAATACATATGAATTCAGGCCATAAACACAATAAGCAAATTAATATATTTTCTGGCCCTAAAAAATAAGTACAAACGTAAGCGCAATATCCTTGCGCCGGATCAATATCCAGAACGATTACTTCTATAATCAAAAGTGTGAATCAAACATGGATTCTCTCGCTTTTACCATAGACAGCATTTTCATACACAAATGAATGAATGTCTATATTTTTCCCATATTAAATAGCCATATCGATTTTTGTAATATGTGCGTCAAAATATGCACGCAACACGAGTCATGGTTTACGAGCGATGTTTTGCGCGGGCCATCGATCGCGTTTCTTTCTAGTGAGGGTAAAAGCACGTGTGATTTTGAACTTTATTAAACATGGATGAAAATAGCCTCGACATTGTTTCAGTTACAGACTGCAACAATAAGGGAGTATCTAGTTGCTGCCATAATCTAGTCTGCCTGTGACATATATCTCTACGGTTGTGTTAAATAAAACTGTCTATTTGACCTTGTCCAGCCTGGTCTTTGACAGTATATTTTATGTTGGAGACTTCGGCTGTGTGCGGGTCATTTACATAACACTAACTGGACATTGGGTTGAGTAGATTTATTACTCATGATATAATATACATAATAAAGAAAACTACCACGTGACCCAGCGACCGTCTCAATATGTAGTTACATTCACCCAACAATGGGAATTCCCTGTCATATTTTTACATCAAAAGCATAGTTGCCACTTCACATCTCATCGTCTTATATTCTCATCACTAGCTACACACACACGCAACACAACACAAAACCAAAATCATCCCCACCACACACCGATCATTTGTCATCTTCCTCTTTAAAAAGGTATCCCTTTTTTATTTTATATTTTCCTCTTTATTCTATAGCGGGTAGGAAAAAGGGAATTCACTTAGTGAGTGCTTATAAAAATTCCTTCTTCTCAAGTCAAGTAGCAACATAGTTGCATGAAGGTTTTGGAACAAATCGGTTGTTATATTCATGTAAAAGGGTAAAAGCACAACTCCTTCCAATAAAAAATGTTAAAGCTACGTCTAAATCAGCTTGTTTTTTTGTAACAAGACTACAACACATCCACATAGATAACAACGTTCTGATGAGCTCACTTTTGGACAGTGTACCTATACCTAAACTTTCATGAAATACACAAAAAGGTCCTGTTATTGCTTAAGAATACATTACCTCCGCAATAATTGGTCAATCTACACAAGTCTGCGGTATGACCTCTTTAAAAGTGACAGTGAAAAATCAACATATAATCGCTCCTGTAAAGTTTTTTTTTATTTATTTTTTGACTTGTGAAGTTATGCGCGCATGCGCATACGCCCTCGGTGATCTGATAAATATACATCTAGTGTTTATACAGCGTCGAGATGGCCCCTAAATATTATAAAAAAAATGGCTTAACAAAACTATTTAAAACACTACAGATAACCAATTGTGATTTTACACTGCGAAAGGGACTATCAAACCAAGAAAGCTAACACCACTTAGTTGTAATTCACACCAATACCAGCACACAAACCACCAGACAAACACACTTTTTTGGAGGTTCTCATTACACAACAAACGTGGGGCGGAAAAAATGTACTAATGGTCTCAATAAACATTACAGTAAGCTAGTCTTTTATCTGTACTCACCAACACAAGGCCGACTCATACACAACACAACCACCCAAAAACCCAAACCCACCAGTTACACTACACCACACAACAATTACAATACCTACACACAAAATTACCAGACAAGAACAAAACCAATACCACCTATACCCCAACGCTTTTACATTGTCTTACTAAAGCGCGGCACCTCAACACAACTATGAGTCATCACCCCAACCAGTCAAAATCAATAACCCCCCATACTCTCACTTAAAAAAGCCCTTAGTAACCTACTAGCCCGCCATTATCGATTTTTTATATTTTCCTCCATTATTGATTTTTTATATTTTTATATATATTGTATGTATATATGTATAAAAAAACACACCAACATACAATACAACAACACATAACAAAGAAAGACTCCCCCAGGTAAATACGGATTGACCAAAAACCCTCCAGTGAAAAATAAAAACGTACCAGCATAGACAATATCATTAACACTTCACTCCCACCTCTAGGCGCTGGCCCTAGTATAGTGACACGTCTCTTTCACTCCCACCTCTAGAACTCTAACACTTCACTCGCACCTCTAGATGTTAAACCTAGTATAGACAGGTCTCTAACACTTCAATACCACTTCTAGATGCTAGACCTGGTATAGTCAGGTCTCTAACACTTCACTCCAACCTCTAGCTGCTGAAGCTGTTATAGCCAAGTCTCTAACGCTTCACTCCCACCTCTCGATGCTGGACCTAGTGCCGTCTCTAACACTTTACTCCCACTTCTCGCTGCTGTCCCTGTTATAGTCTCTAACACTTCACTCACACCTCTCGACGCTGGTCCTAGTCAAGTCTCTAACACTTCACTCCTACCTCTCGATGCTGCTCCTAGTATAGTGACGTCTCTAACACTTCACTCCCACCTCTCAATGCTGGCACACTCGCCTGCTACACCCCAAAATGTACACACCCATGCGTCGTCACCCGCACCAGCACAAAAAGACTCCACTCGCTTCAAAATCCCCCTTAGTAACATACTAACCAACCATTATCGATTTTAAAAAATATTTTCCGTCATTATCAATTTTTTATATTTTTTTATATATTGTATGTGTATATGTATAAACAAACACACCAACACACAATACAACAACACATAACAATTAAAATACCTACACAAAAAATGGTATAGTCAAGTCTCTAACACTTTACTCCCATCTCTAGGCGCTGGCCCTAGTATAGTGACACGTCTCTTTCACTCCCACCTCTAGAACTCTAACACTTCACTCGCACATGTAGATGTTAAACCTAGTATAGGCAGGTCTCTAACACCTCACTACCACTTCTAGTTGGTAGACCTGGTATAGTCAGGTCTCTAACACTTCACTCCCACCTCTAGCTGCTGGACCTGTTATAGTCAAGTCTCTAACACTTCACTCCCACCTCTCGATGCTGGACCTAGTGACGTCTCTAACACTTCACTCCCACCTCTCGCTGCTGTCCCTGGTAAAGTCTCTAACACTTCACTCACACCTCTCGACGCGGGTCTTAGTCAAGTCTCTAACACTTCACTCCCACCTCTCGATGCTGGTCCTAGTATAGTGACGTCTCTAACACTTCACTCCCACCTCTCAATGCTGGCACACTCGCCTGCTACACCCCAAAATGTACACACCCATGCGTCGTCACCCGCGCCAGCACAAAAAGACTCCACTCGCTTAAAAAACCCCTTCAGTAACCTACTAACCAACCATTATCGATTTTTTAAAATATTTTCCGTCATTATCGATTTTTTATATTTTTTATATATTGTATGTATATATGTATAAACAAACACACCAACACACAACACAACACACAAAAATCCCCCCTAACCTACAACCCAACATGCATCGTCACCCCCTGCCAGCACAAAAAGACTCCACTTGCTTCAAAAACCCCCTTAGTAACCTACTAATCCAACATTATCGATTTTTTTTATTTTCCGTCATTATCGATTTTTAAATATATTTTATATATATATTGTATGTATATATGTATAAACAAACACACCAACACACATAACAAAACAATACCACAACACACAAAAATTCCCCCCCCCCCCTTACCAGCTACAGCCAGCTGCACCCCAACATGCATCGTCACCCCCGCCAATAGACCAGCTAACACCTCTTTGTCAATAAATATATAAAATGTATCTAGTGTTTTCTTTTATATTTCTATATATGTCTAACTTTTTTGTAATATATGTATAACTGTTGTAATATATATATATATATATATATATATATATATATATATATATATATATATATATATATATATATATATATATATATATTTTTATTAATATAATATATATATATATATATATATATATATATATATATATATCGTCTACATATTGTAAACATAAACAAACAACAACACGCCATTATTGAACTTATATATTGCTATATAAAAGGCCTCTCCGCCACCACGCGCCTCCACCACATTTTCCTTATATAAAAAGGTACGCTCCTCCACCACGCGCCTCCACCACATTTCCTTATTTAAAAGTCACGCTCCAACGCCTGACGCTCCGCCTGAAATTCCAACGCCTGAAAAATCGGAGTATTTTGCTATATAAAAGTCAAGCTCCAACGCCTGAATACTAACCGTAGCGTACATTGTATTCTACTGCCGTAGATATTTGCCTGTACCTAGAATATTTTACTAACAAAACGCTCTTTTTTGTGGGAAAGGGAAGTGGCGTGGGAGGGAGTAAGATAATGCTATAATTGAACAATGAGACAAAAGTGGTTGAGGGTATTAATACTAACTCCAAAGTCCTTCCTGGAGATCTCTGATGAAACAAAGAAATAATAAGACTACTGCACCATCATGCATGTCGTGCTACGAGACATATGAAGTTTTCATAATACTGGCAATCTCATCATGCATAAAGAATTGCCACAGAAACCACCTCTGCAAGATAATATAAAGGGTGGGTTTTTTTTCTGAAAGAACACAAAAATAAAGGTAATGCGTCTTACTACAAAGTACCTAACAAGAGCTGTAAGTTCTCTGTGAAGATTACCACCGGGACTAGCTGCATAGGTCGCTCCATGCTCTGTAAGGAGCGTGTTAAGATATGTTTATGCTCTCAGGCATATGCCTATACTTTCAGAGATATAGCTGAGCGCATTTTACTTTGTATAAATGATTTTTATTGGAGACGATAACGCACTACCATTGAATGGTGCAGTGTCTCTTTGTGACGTTAGCAATCGTCCGCGCTTGTTACTAAACGATTAACGTTCGTGGCCTTTCTAAAGTTAGACATCGTCCAGAAAGGACGTATTTTTGTATTGTTCCCTATTGTGGGATATATTATAGTTTGCAAACGCATTCTTCGTGTGGCTTTTACAATGAGCTATTACGCCATTACGTTATTGTTCAGCCATGTTGGGCTGTTGCTAAAAATGCAAGTCTAGCCACCACTTTTATTATGAAATTCGAGGAGGTCATATATCTTCGTCTTTACCGCAGTGCTCCAACTAGCTCGGGTCTCGACTAATTGATAGCTGAATCGGTCAAAGACCTGTTGATGTCTACTCAACGTATATTTGTATGCCATGCAAACCAGAGATTGCTTGTGATGCCCTTATTGATTATACTTATCGTGAAGATGATTACGTCTAATAAATATGGTCTAATCGTTAACAAGCCTCGCCTACAGTTTTGACCAGTTTCAATGTTCTTGTACCAGTCATGGTGTCTTCATATGCAAATATAATATCTTGAGAACACGAACCGTGAAAACGACATTCGCTACAGCAATCAACACATGCACCATCAACCGAGCCAGTAAAAACAATCAACACCATGATCTCAAGATTCATTCGTAACAGAGCGGAAAGGAAATTGATGATGATGTAATACTTGTAGAATTGACCTGAAGTATAAAGGGGGGTGGGCGGCAGGAGGAAATAACATTACTGACAATAATTATATTACTGACAAGAAACATAACAGCGGGTTGTTCTATTTTGATTTGATGAGCATCGATTTAAATAATTTAGAAGTAAAAAGGTAATAACATACCAGATATAGCCATAGTGGAGTGAAGTGTTAGAAACTTTATCATACTAGGTCCAGCATCGAGAGATATTGTGACTAGTTTCCTTAACCACTGCTTTTTCCTCCCTTAACTAAAAGAGGAGAGTCACGTACACATTTACATCTGGGTAGACTGGAATGTGTCGGTAACGTGATTCGATCCCGGCACCTTTGCCGCCAGAGACCAGTGTTTTAACCGCTCTATCAATCAGACAGTTCATTAGTAGGATCCCGTTTACACGCCCGTAGAGGCATATTGGGAATATGGTGTTAAGCCCATATTATCTCGACCATCGGCACACTAGGGGTGATGTGGTCAGCATCACGCCGGCCGCCTTAACCTTCCGAGAGTTGCTCTTGTACCCAATTGGGGCTGGGTCGACCCAGGAGCCGTTTGCGGCCTAAAAAAAAATCCCACCTCAACTGGGGATCGAGCTAGGAAGCCAGTGCACTAACCACTATGCTACCGCGGCTCCCAGTTCATTAGTACTTCAACAATAATTTTAAGCTTAACACTATTACATTCATCATCAGCTAGCATCTCCACATCGAAGGACGTCTGTATTGGATATCCAACGTCATCTGTATCTTGTCTTCATGGTGCACTCTAATAGATTCTTTCCTGTCCATCTCTTGACGTTATCTTCGCACTTATAACGCCGTCTTCCTCTTGCACGTTTGACTTCAACTCTGACTTCTATTATCGTCTTCAATAAGGTGTTACGTCTTTTTACATGGTCAAAATATATACAGATTTATATAAAGATCATATAAAGATACAACATATTTTGTAAACATTAGGTTTTACTAACACTGAAATACTTACATACGCGTTCAGCCAATGCTGTGAATGATGAAATAAGAAAAGAAAAATCATCAATGAATTTACGTGTGAGTCATAGGTAAATGCGTCACTGCATCAGTGAATTAAACATTGAGTAATTATACAAGTAAATGAGTGGGTGTATAACTGAATGCCATTTCTCCTGTGATCAATCTCAAGAGCCCACCACAGTGAAGGGGTGGCTATAATGCAGTCTAGGGAATCATAGAAGTCACTTATAGAATGGGAAGAAATGGGACCCTGAATTATAACAGCAAGATTTGAACCAACCAAAAAAAAAAGTAAATATAAACATCATCCAGTGTTATGCACCAACAAATGATAAAGATGAATCGGCGAAAGAAGACTTTTACACTAGACTACAAAATGTCTTGGACAAAAAGAAAAGAAAGGACATCACCATTTTGATGGGGGAACCTAAACGCGAAAATAGGAACAGACAACACCGGCTTTGAACAAATATGGGAAAGCATGGATTAGGTGTGATGATCGAGAATGGGGAACCAGAAGAACTTCTGTGCTTCAAATCAACTAGCTATAGGAGGAAGTATATTTCCACGTAAAAGAATACATAAAGCAACAGGGATGTCACCAGACCACAGAACTGAGAATCAGATTGATCACATATGCATAAGTAAGAAGTTTAGGTCATCATTGCATGATGTAAAAGTATGTAGAGGAGCAGATGTGGTATCAGACCACCATCTTCTGTTGGCTAAAACAAAATTAAAACTCGACAAATTTACAACAGTATATAGCTATAGACAACTGTATAATGTGGGATATCTAAGAAATCAGGAAATACGAGAAACGTTTTCGGTCACAATATCCAAGAAATACCAAGTACTCCAACAGATGGAAGATGAAACAAATACGGAAGACCACTCGCAACAAGTAAAAAATATGTGGAACGAGACATGTGATGAAGTACTGAGAAAAAGAGAACATCAGCACAAAACATGGATAACAACAGAAACCATTAGTAAGATAAAATACAGGAAAAACAAGAGAGCAGATTTAAACAGAAGGAAAACCAGAAGCTCCAAAGCCAAGGCTCACGAAGTGTACATAGAAGCAAGCAAAGAAGTAAGAAGAAACATGAAAAGAGACAAGAGGAAGTAAACTGAAGCGTTGGCAAGGAAAGCAGAGGAATCCTCAGCCAAAGGAAATATGAGGGACCTGTACAACAACACAAAGAAGCTAACAGGGAAATATAAGCAAGCAAATGGCCTCATAAAAGATAAGAATGGAAAATTGCTTAGTAATATACAAGAACAAATAAAAAGATGGAGAAAACATTTTGAGGAACTTCTCAATAGACCAGCTCCAACTAATCCCACAGACATCAAGCCAGCAGAAGAGGAGCTACTAATCCGCTGTGAACGACCAAGCAGAGAAGAAATAAAGAAAGCCATAAAGCTTCTGAAAGATTGAAGAACAGCTGGTTCAGATGGAATTCCAGCAGAGGCCATCAATACAGGTATTGATTCCTCTACAGAGATATTATACAAACTACTTGGCACGGTATGGGAGAGAGAGGAAATACCAGCAGAATGGAAGTAAGGTTATCTGGTCAAGTTATCTTAGAAGGGAAATTTACAAGAGTGCACAAATTATAGAGGAATAATGTTACTATCAGTGCCAGGAAAAGTATTAAATAGAATCATCCTTGAGAGATTAAAAGAGTCCATAGACAAGCAACTGAGAGATGAACAAGCAGTTTTTTGACAAAATTTAACTTGTACAGACCAGATAGCCACATTGAGAATAATAGTTGAACAAAGTCTGGAATGGAATTCACCGCTATACATCAGATTCGGGGGCTATGAAAAGGCGTTTGATAGTGTAGACAGAGAATCTCTTTGGAAATTGATGAGGCATTATGGAGTTCCCATGAAGATCATTAACTTAATAATGAAGACCTATGAAGACATGGCATGCAGAGTTCTTCATGAAGGACAACTTTCATAACCGTTTAGGATTAGAACGGGAGTGAGAGAGGGATGCCTCTTGTCTCCATTTCTTTTCTTACTTGCAATATATTGGATTATGAAAACATCGACCTCACATAAAAAGAGGTTCCTGAAGCAGCATGGCAATACAGTATGGTGAAAAAAATATTAGAAAGAAAATGAAACAGGCCAAAGAAAAATGGGTAGCTGATTAATGTGAGTCCATTAATACGGGGCTAATAAAAGGTAACAGCAAGGCAGTTTTTGACACATTAAGAAGACTATCAAAACCCCAACAGCCCAGGGTAACTGTCATAGAAGATAGCAATGGGGCTCTGCTCAATGAAAAAACAGCTGTAATGAGAAGGTGGACAGAATATTGTAAAGAATTATATAACTGTAAACTTGACACTGACTTAGGCATATTAAACAACATTAAGTGCGAAAACAGAGAACTCGGAAATGCAGCAATACTACGGGAAGAAGTGGAAGAGGCTATATGTTCGATGAAAGGAGGGAAGTCACCGGGTGTGGATAATATACCAGCAGAGCTCTTGAAATATGGAGGACCAGATATAGTAAAAATCATGACAACAATTTGCCAGAAGATATGGAGTAAAAAAAAATGGCCAAAAGAATGGACGCAGTCATTAGTAATACCGCTTCCAAAGAAAGGAAATCTAAAAATGTGCAAGAACTACAGAACCATTAGCCTTATTAGTCATCCAAGTAAGGTGATGTTAAGGATACTTTTGAACAGAATAAAACAGAAATCAGAAGAAATCTTGTCAGAGGAACAGGCTGGCTTTAGACCAAAAAGAAGTACCTCAGAACAAATCTTCAATATTAGATTACTGATCGAAAAACATCTCCAGCATCAACATGATTTATACCATAACTTCATCGATTTCACAAAAGCCTTCGATCGAGTCTGGCATGAAGGTTTATGGCAAATAATGAGAAAATTCAATTTTGATACCAACATCATAGATATCATTGAAGCACTATACAAGGACGCAAGCAGTGCTGTTTTTGCAAGCAATGACATTGGAGAATTTTTCAAAACAACTGTAGGAGTTCGCCAGGGATGTATCCTGTCACCAGTGCTCTTTAACATTTATCTAGAACATATTATGCAGGAGGCTCTCTACGATTATAAATCAACCATATCGATTGGAGGCCGACCTCTGTGTAATCTACGTTTTGCTGATGATATTGATCTGATAGCTGGAACAGAATCAGAACTTCAAGACCTTACCTCTAGACTGGAGAAAGTAACAAGAACATATGGGATGGAAATTAATATAGAAAAAAGCAAGATATTGGTGAATAGCCATAAGAAACATGTTCCGACCAACATTACGTTAAATGGGCAAACGTTAGAAGAAGTTAACACCTTTAAATATCTCGGGTCCACTATATGTAGTGATGGAAGATCAAATAAAGAAATCAAGACAAGACTTGAGATGGCCTCAGCTGCCATGACAAGGTTGAATGTGATCTGGAAAAGTAACATCAGTTTTCCTGTGAAGATCAAATTATACAAATCACTTGTATTATCTATTCTCTTGTATGGGTGTGAGGGCTGGACACTCACTGCAGATACGGAGCGAAGGATTCAGGCTTTCGAGCATAAATGTTATAGAAGAATTTTGCGCATTTGCTATAAAGAGCACAAAACAAATGTCTATGTTAGAGAGAAGATAAACACCTATGCAGGCCATCAAGAACCACTTTTGTCAATAGTGAAACGTCGAAAGCTTGCCTGGTTTGGGCATGTAACTCGTCATGACTCCCTTTCGAAAACGATCCTCCAGGGAACAGTCGAAGGTAAACGGAGAAGAGGAAGGCAAAGAAAATCCTGGGCTGATAACATCAAAGAATGGGCAGGACACGGTTTCTCCACACTTGTACGCATTGCTGAGAATAGAGAGCAGTGGAGGACCCTGTCTGCTGATGCTTCCACCATGGCACCCCTACGACCCATGACGGGTTATGGGTTGAGATGAGATGATGACCTCACATAACAGAAATGGAATCCAGTGGAATCTGACTAAATAGCTTGACGATTTGGATTTTGCAGATGACTTGGCTCTTCTGTCCCATAACCATAATGAGATGCAAGAGAAAATGAAAATTCTCGATGAGAGGTCACAACAAGTGGGCCTGAAAATACACACGGAAAAGACAAAGATAATGAGAATAAATGCAAGAAATGATAACAGATTAAACTTGAACACCACTAAAAGAAGTAGAATCGTACACATATCTTGGAAGTAATATAGACAAAGTTGGAGGGACAGACAGTAATATCAAAATAAGAATACAAAAAGCAAGAGGAGCTTTCATTGCACTGGGAAACATGGAGAACAAGAGAAATCAAGTCCAACACAAAAATAAGAATCTTCAACTCAAATGTCAAGTCAGTCCTATTGTACGGCTCTGAGACATGGAGAGCAACAAAAACAACAATCAAAAAGCTACAGACATTTATAAACGGGTGCTTGCGTAGAATAGAAGGACTGAAATGGTATGACTAAATAACAAATGTGGAACTGATGACAAAAACCAGACACGTGCCAGTGGAACAAGAGTTGAGAAGAAGACGCTGGCAATGGATGGGACACATTGAGGAGACCTGTTATAGCATTACAACACAGTCCTTGTTCTGGAATCCACAGGGAAAGAAAGGCAGAGGTAGACCAAAAAACACATGGAGAAGAGAACTGGATACAGGGGTGAAAGTGCTGAGGAAAACATGGAAACAATTTGAGCTGAAGGTACAGGACAGGAAGACTTGGCATGTGTTTGTTGAAGGCCTATGCTCCTCGTAGAGCTAAAGGGTATTGATTTGATTGATTGATTAATGAATGCGAACACTGTTGATTCACTTATTGTCTGAAAGAGTTAGTTCGGAACTCATTGAGTGAGTGAATGAGTGAGTAGAGAAATTAGGGAGTCAGTGTATCACTCAGTTGCTCAGTGCAGTAAGTGAACGAAGAATAGGATGAAAAAGAGCGACACAGCAAGTGAGAGAGTGGAAAATAATGATTGAGAGAATGAACGTTAAAGCACGAGAGAATCGGAGAACAGATCAAAAAACATAATCGTCGAAACAATGACAGAGAATGAGAGAATTATCAATAAATATCATCGTGGAAACAGTGAGAGATAGAGAATGGGAGAATAGATCAATAAATATAATCTTCTAAACAATGAGAGAGAGAGAGAGAGAGAGAGAGACAGACAGACAGACAGACAGACAGACAGACAGACAGAGACAGAGACAGAGACAGAGAGAATGAGAGAATAGACCAACAAATATAATCGTGGAAACAATGAGAGAGAGAGAGAGAGAGAGAGAGAGACAGGCAGAATAGATCAACAAATATTATCGTGGAAACAACGAGAGAGAGAGAGAGAGAGAGAGAAAATGGGATAATAGATCAACAAGTATAATCGTGGAAACAATAAGAGATAGAGAGAGAATGGGAGAACAATAATGTAAGGGTGGAAGCAATGAAGAGAGAATGGGAGAATAGATCAATAAATATAATCGTGGAAACTATGAGAGAGAAAGAGAGAGAGAGAGAGAATGGGAGAATAGATCAATAAATATGATCGTGGAAACAATGAGAGAGAGAGAGAGAGAGAGAGAATGGGAGAAAAGATCAATAAATATATTCGTGGAAACAATGAGAGAGAGAGAATGGGAGAATAGATCAATAAATATAATCGTGGAAACTATGTGAGAGAGAGAGAGAGAGAGAGAGAGAGAGAGAGAGAGAGAATAAGAGAATAGATCAATAAATATAATCATAGAAACAATGAGAGAGAGAGGGGGGAGAGAAAGAGAGAATAGGAGAATAGATCAGTAAATATAATTGTGGAAACAAAGAGAGAGAGAGAGAGAGAGAGAGAGAGAGAGAGAGAGAGAGAGAGAATGGGAGAATTGATCAATAAATATAATCGTGGAAAAAGTAAGTGAGAGAGAGAGAGAGAAAGAGAGAGAGAATGGGAGAATAGATCAAGAAATATAATCCTGGAAAAAATGAGAAAGAGAGAGGGGGGAGAGAAAGAGAGAATAGGAGAATAGGTCAACAAATATATTCCTGGAAACAATGAGAGAGAGAGAGAGAGAGAGAGAGAGAGAGAGAGAGAGAGAGAGAGAGAGAGAGAGAGAGAGAGAGAGAGAGAGAGAGAGAGAGCGCGATTTGGTGACTGAAAACACATTAGACAGCCAGATTGGTGAGCAAAAACATGATATATATATATGTATGCTTGGAGGCATATCTGGAGTCATCCTTATATGACCACCAGCTATGCACAATGCTGCAATATACGTACGTGGAAGTGAACCTATGTCTGTGAGGCTAATTACATCCTCATTGACTCTTGAAATCATCCACACACTTCCAGGGATTCCCACTGTGGTGAAACCCAGCATTGCACACTAAGCTTGGAGAAGTCACTTGAACCCTAGTCGTAATTCTTTGGCTTTGACTTGGTTGACTGCAGCCAGAAGGATCTCACTGTGGACCCAGTGATAGGAACGGGGAAGCTGAGAAGTGGTTCTGTGCAGAATGTGACAATTCCTTTGGAGAGCCCAGAGCCAGAGTACAGTATTTTAGCTCTGCATAGTTGAAAAGTCCCCTTGGATGACGGGGAATGCACAGATGTGATGATCCTTTAAATGCAAGCCAAGCTAGAAAAACTGGAGCTCATGAATTCAACTCAACATGTTTCGGAATGGCAGAAAAGCCACAGGAAAAGCCTAGATCTACAATGTAGATAATACCAAGGAGTCTTCAACTTGGTATTGGTTGCCAAAGAACGAGAGGCTCAGCAGCCCTAGTTAGAGAGAGAGAGAGAGAGAGAGAGAGGGAGAGAGAGAGAGAGAGAGAGAGAGAGAGAGGTGATCTAATGAATAAACTTTATGCTTTGGCACGCAAGTCCGTCTAACATTCTGCCCTTTTTCTATACATTTGTCTGACACTCACTCACGTATAACATGCTAAAAGAGATAAACACATTCTCGTGTACTCTGAAAAATTCCGTTTTTACACACGTATTGAAGCGTTGAAAAACAAATCACAAGTAAAACACAAACAAATAAAAGTTAAAAATAAAGATAAGTATGTCTGCTCATTCTCGAATACATCTTCACTTTACTTAACCGAATTGTTGCTTTAATACTTTAAAGTAGAATATATACTGGGAACAGTCCAGGGAACAGTCGAAGGTAAACGGAGAAGATGAAGGCAAAGAAAATCCTGGGCTGATAACATCAAAAAATGTGCAAGGCACGGTTTTTCCACACTTGTACGCATTGCTGAGGATAGAAAGCAGTGGAGGACCCTGTCTGATGATGCTTCCACCATGGCACCCCTACGACCCATGACGGGTTACGGGTTGAGATGAGATGATGATATACTGTAAAATCTTACAAATAAATTATTGCATAATAATCATCATCATCAGGTGTCAGCTTTACATTGGAGGTCGACTGCAATGGATGTCCAACGTCTTCTGTCTCTTGTCTTGATGGTACACTCTGGTAGACTCTTTATTGTCCATCTCTTGATGTTATTTTCCCACTTATAGCGCTGTCTTCCTCTTGTACGTTTGCCTTCAACTCTGACTTCTATTATGTTCTTCAGAATAGTGTTTTGTCTTTTTATATGGCCAAAATATTTTAGCTGTCTAATTTTGATTTTCATTCATTCTCTTTTAATTCCAAGGTTTTCTGTGACCTCTGTATTTGTGTTCTTCTCTTTCGACGAGAAATGCCCCATTCTTCTATATATCCACTTCTCTTTCTTACTTAGTCGTTCCCCTTCTACCGTGAGGTGTAGAGGTATATCCACTTCTCAAGGATCTCAATTCTTTCTTATAATTGCTTGTTCATCGTCTATGTGTCTATACCATACATTGATGAAGAATATATATATATATATATAAATTATTCTCAGTTTGAACTTATGGGTTAAGTGTTTAAATATACGTATCTGTCTCATGTTGTTGAGTATAGCTTTGACCATTTCTATTTTCTTCGGCGCTTCAATTTCCTCGTCCAGCATATGACCAACTAAACCTGCTAACTTTACTGACAAGTTCGTTTACCTAAATTTTCAAACTATAATCTCTCTTTACCCCCCCCCCCTCTCTCTCTCTCTCTCTATCTCTGTGTCACGTTTTCGACACTATGATTAATTAAAACAAGAGTAAATGAAGATATAGTACGTAATGATATTCATAAAGTTGATCTCGGTGAAAGATCTTGAATAGGATCTTCCAGTCCAACATGGTCTGTACAGCGTTCCTTATATTTTTTTTTAAGCTAGAGATGGCAACCCAAGTGCGCGGCTCCCTTTAAGCGCTAGACCCGATTGAGTCAAATAAGTTAAATCCATCTGAGGCCGCCCCAACCTCAAACAACACCTTCATCAGAACTTACCTTCAGCCTTTCTCTCGACAGCATAAATATCGTCCTCCAGTTGGCGCTTGTATTCATTAATGACTCGGCCTGGCGGGATGTCATAAGATGGAGGCAAGGATGAGTATGGCTGCTGTCCTCTGACAATGTCAAGGCTCAGTCCAGTCAGCAAACATGCGAAGAGAAGGCATTCTCTCGTCATCATGGGAGCGAAATCTTGCCACCTGTATCAAAAGAAGCTTTGCGTTCTAGTAAAATATTGACTGTGAAAATACCTAACAAAAAAATCGATAATGGAATATGTGGACTTGTAGATTTAGAGCAGTGGTTCCTAAACGGTGTGGCACACCACACTGTTGCGGCGCGAGAGGATGGCAGGTGTGGTCGGAAGATTAAAAGATAATCAAGGAATTAGAGACATTTTCAAAAAATTAAAATGTCAAAAATAAATATGACGGTCATTTTCTTATCTGTTTTATTTATTGTGTTACCAATGATATAATATGGGAAATATATGTATATAAACCCATAGAATTTTCCAGAATTTTTAAGATTGTATCTAATTTGTCTTATGTCAAATAGATACAGTTCTCCAAGACATATTTTTGTGAACAGGGATTTTCAGCTGTGACCAATGTTAAAGACAAGAAAAGAGAAAGGCTTCTTTCTGTTGATGAGGAGATGAGAGTTTCTTAATATCAAATAAGACTTAATATAAATGAGATTACCCGACAAAACAAGCTCACAGCTCTCATTGAATTTGTATATTTTGTAAATGAATCATGTTTTTATATACCTGTATTGTTTAAGACTTTCTGGATGTCTCATGATCATTTTATAAAGTAGTTGTGTTTTATGCTATGAATAAAGCACGGTTAGTGATTGATTTTTTGTTTTCGCAGATATTTCTTATCAATAAAAAATTTGGGGAGGCGCGAGCAAATTCTCATTCCGACAGTGTGGACTAGAGGAAAAAAAAAAAGTTTGGGAATCACTGATTTAGAGGAATCAAGCGCAGTGGCTGTTTATCCGGAAAAAATACCAGGTATTATCAATTTCTGTTCGAAGACGAGGCGTCGGAGTAGCTTGCAGTCATTTTCATTACTTTCCATTATCAGGGTCGGCGTCTGTGGCCTAATGGATATGAACGCAGTTTCATAATCCAGATATATCAGGTTCGAAACCTGCTGCAGGCGGTTTGGTAGCAGATCGCTTTGTGGGGATTTTTAACAATGGTATAAGCGCCGTACCGTTCAGAAAGCAATGGCAAACTACTGAATGAAAAAAATTGCCTAGAAAAATCACAAAACAGCCAATAAAAGCTGGGGTTGATTGCCACGTCCTGTAAAGGATAAGCAACTAACTTTTTTTTTTCATTATCAGGGCTTTGTCTTACTAGCGTATAGTAAAATCATTAATCCTTTTTCACGGCGTAATATTTATCAACGTTGTATTTCCTAGAAGTTTTTAATTTTATTTTTTACGGACTAACCCTTGTTAGGCTTTACCTTGCTGATAGAAACTTGTAGCCCTTTATTTATAGGAGTTAGGATTTATCAACGCTGCACTGAAGGTGACAGAGGTTTCTTATTGTCCAATGGCAATTGAGCTCTGAAATAACCTACGGATTTAGGTCTAGGTTGAAATGTACGCGCGTCACCACCAGAAGCTAAAATTCTCACAGAAATCAAAACAAAATCTGCATGGCGCAAATTTGAATGGAACACAGTGAGACACTGAACACCACCGCCAGATCTGCCATTGCCATGGACTCTAGAAGAACATCGAAAGCAAGGCCAGCAAAAAAGAACAGTGGAGGCAGAGATGCGTCAGGAGATTAGGAAGAGTATGACATTATTAGGACCCACAGGTTCTGAGAAAATTTGTCTTTATCTATCATTATAATGAGAATTTACTTCGTCTCTACAAGTGATGTGACCCTGATTTTAATTTTGGGCGCTGTCAAAGATTCATGTTGGACGGGATTGTAAGATTTAGTTGCATTTTTTAACAACATTCCTTGCAGAGGAAACTAACCCTATTGTATTCATCAATTTATGGGTACTTGAATTCATTTTTAAATCTCCTTAGTCTTCTATGCAAATTCACTTTAAATCTTTTTCTTCGATTGATCAATAAACGCTTACTTGTATTCATGTTCAAGTTTCTTTACATCAGTACGGTTAATTGTATTCATGAATATTTGTCTACGTATCTGTATGCGAATAATTGTATTAATTTCTTAACTTTCTATGCATCGATAAACGAGTACTTGTTTCGTCTTTAATTTTCTGTACGGTTGCTTGTACACATTTTTAAATTTTTCTACGCGTCAGTATACGAATAATTGTATTAATTAGTTTTTTCTATACATCAATATACGGTTTCGTGTAAACAGTATTAAATTTCTGTGTATTAATATACTGGTGCCTGAATTCATTTTAAGTCACCTAGAATTTATTTCATTGAATAATGTAGTTGGTGCTTTTCCACAAATTAAAGCACCTTGAGAAAAGTATTGTGTACCATATGTTAGACAAGTATTGTGTACCATATTTGAGACAAGCATTGTGTACCATATTTGAGACAAGCATTGTGTACCATATTTGAGACAAGTATTGTGTACCATATTTGAGACAAGTATTGTGTACCATATTTGAGACAAGTATTGTGTACCATATTTGAGACAAGTATTGTGTACCATATTTGAGACAAGTATTGTGTACCATATTTGAGACAAGTATTGTGTACCATATTTGAGACAAGTATTGTGTACCATATTTGAGACAAGTATTGTGTACCATATTTGAGACAAGTATTGTGTACCATATTTGAGACAAGTATTGTGTACCATATTTGAGACAAGTATTGTGTACCATATTTGAGACAAGTATTGTGTACCATATTTGAGACAAGTATTGTGTACCATATTTGAGACAAGTATTGTGTACCATATTTGAGACAAGTATTGTGTACCATATTTGAGACAAGTATTGTGTACCATATTTGAGCAGAGAAAATATACCCGGTCCCAAAAGTGGAGCAAAGAATAGTAACACTATAACATGTCAGGCAATTCGTAAAAGACGAATAAGGAGGGTTGGGCCCCAACCTTTAACCATAACAATTTCAACAACAGTATGGATGAGTACGAAAAGAAGACCCTGGCAATGGGTGGGGACACATTTTAAGGAAACTTGTTGATAGCATTACAGGACAGTCTTTATTCTGGAACCCCAAGGGTAAGAAACAGAGAGGGAAATCTATATATAGAGAAGTGAGCATTTTTAAGCAGAAATGAAAGTACTAGGAATATATGAAAAGACTTTGAGCTGATGGCACAGGACAACATGACTAGGCGTAAGTTGGCTGAAGGCCTTTGTTCCTTGGGGAGACGAAATGTAATGAATAAAAGAAAGTGTCAGCCATATAGAGCATAATTAAAACCAGTACATTTAACTGATTGTACCATTCAGTAAGTGGGATACAACAACTATATATTAAATTCACTACTCTCTTATGAAAATAATAAACGAATGTAGATAAATAGCAGGACTCCGTCAGACAGAAATAATCAGGAGACTAGACAATAGAAATTTAACAGAAGAGATCGGTTTTCTGGAGAATCGAACTAGGGACCATCCGTACTGCATATCTTCGCCTTTCTATAGGAGTGAATCCGGAAAGGACACATGCCTGTCAATATTAATTCTCGCAGCAAGGCGATGGCGAATTGTGGATGATCCTGCCTCGATTTACCAGAAAGCATATCACCTCTGTTACTGTCTATAGTCTATTGTCCTTACTGCCTTATCAATGCATGTTTGTTTTTTAAAATCTATATCAGTTTTCATTTTTTTATTTACCACGCACAGGCCACGGGTTTCCTTCTTTATTTACTTCAGTACTCTATTAAACGTTCGATTGACAAAGTGGTTAGAGATCTGGCCTGTCGCACTAAAAGTACCGGCCTCCAAAGACTGGTGGCGTCACGCTTCAGTCTACCCAGCTGTAAACGGGTACTTGACTCGGCATGTTTAGCTAGATAGTAAAAAGGGAACTGGCAGGGAACTGGTCACACCAGCTCTCAATGCTGGACCTAGTATAGTAAAGTCTCTAACACTTCACTCCTCTACGGTATTATCTGCTATGGGACTACCTTGACCTTTGAGCATCCGATTGGCAGAGTGGTTAGAGCGCTGGTCTCTCGTGTCAAAGGTACCGTATTCAACTCACGCTACCGATAGGCTCCAGTCTACCCAGCTGTACGTGGGTACCAGACTTTGCTCTTGCGTTACGGAAGGAAAAGGCAGTGAGGAAGGAAACGGGTCACCCCACCTCTCGATGATGGACCTAGCAAAGTCAAATCTCAAACACTTCACTCCCCTACTGTAGTATCTGGTATTGAACTACCTTGACCTATTAAACTCTATTACTTCTGTACTCTCTTATGAAAGATTTCAATTATATGGTTCCTAAATAAGATTCAAATAACGAACTCTCTATAGTAAAATAATTCGGTTTTTTTTTTAATGCAATTAAGTTTGAAATGCAGATAGTCCTCGACTTTCGACGCATGCGACTTACGAAGACTCAACTTACTACGGCAAAAAAAAAAAAAAGAAATGAAAACAACAACAACAACAATTAATTTAACATTAAATTTTTAATTGAGAAATTATTCTAATTTTTTTTTTTCCTTTTTTACGTTTTCACCTTAAGGCTTTAATTGTACATGTGCTAAGGGGCATTTATGGCTTGGGGTATTGTGAACATGCTCACAGAAGAGTTCGGACTAGTTCTACTGCATTGAACTTTAAAAGGCGGGGTTGTCGCACGGAAGGTCCTGGGTTCGAGTCCTGGGTAAGCCACTCACATCTGTTGTTTTTCTGTTGTCTAGTTTACTACTTTTTTATTTCTTACGAGTGCCTGAAAACATACCTTTATGTTTGTCTAATATTTATTTACTGTTTACAGGCCTCGGGTTTCCCTTCCTTATGTGTTATAAAACAACATTGACAGGGTTTTGTAGTAAATATTAATTTCCATTTGACGTGAAACCACGCCCTTAGACGGCATGCATCAATCTCCATTGTTCATTTGCGTTATAAGTGTGTGTACTGCTTCCCAAACATGTCTAGTGAGAACTATATTTGTGTGTGTATGTATGTATTTATGTTCAGATTGTTATATATTATTCTTAATTTGTGTTTGTGACTGTTGTGTACCACAATTATTTTACTGTACATTTTTACCAGTATTTTTGTAAGCGTTTTAGTACCAGTAAAACGCTTTATAATGTCATAAAATATTTTATTTCAATCCTTTTATTTATTGTACAGTGTACAACTTTAAGAAATGATGATATTATAATCCGGACTTGGAGATACTCGTATGTAATAAGTCAATACATGTAAGGGGTGATTCGACTTACGACCGCTTCGAATTACGCCAGAGTCGTCGGAACGGAACCCCGCCGTAAGTCTAGGACTACCTGTATACAAATGAAATTATACTTTGCATTCTCTTCTATTAACTACTTCTTTACTACATACAAGTTTTAATTGCATGACGTGAAACTGAGCCTGACTAACACCGAAGTCTGAAGCATGTATTTTGCTAGCTTTCTATGAAAGAATACTAAAACCTGAAGCACTTTCTCGCTTTTAAAAGCTTACCTGGTGAATTATTTCGTCTCAGACATTATTTTAGAAGGATCTTGGTTATGACAACTTCGTCGACGCCAAATTAATGTTTGGGTTAGTGGTATATTGCTGTTATAATCGAAGTTTTCCATTGCGCTGCTTCCGGAGCGTAAAGCCACACTGCAGCTGGTTCATTTAGAGCAAGTCTGCACCAAGCATTCCCATTCTCTTGCAGCCGTGGTTTTTGTGTCAATTGTTTTTATATGATAACGTTGCCAGCCCCAGGCACAACCTCAAACTAGTCGTCATGTAAGTTATGCCTTAGGGTGCAATAGTCCTTATCCTATCTGTCTTTCTGTTCAGTGTCCCCCTGGGAACTACACGTTTTGGACAGTTAAAAATATATTTTCCACTCTATACCTTTTTTTTTTTTTGCTTATAAGCTTTGCTTCCTTTAGGCGAGGCCTATTCAACTTAGAGCAAGACTCGTCGGTTATATTAGGGCTCACATTCAAATATAAAAGCCTTATTGCTGTGGTGTTACAAAAATTATAATATCTCTGTACCTAAACAAGTCTATAGCATTAAGAAACAAACCTGAATAGATTAAAGCGATTATTGTTTTGTCGATGAAGTCTGCAACTAAAACGTTTTGGGGAAATCCTTTACACTTTTAACGTCACAAGGCCAATTGACGATTCTTCATCAAGCACAATATAATATACGCTATGACAATCCCCCCTGCTCTGCAATTTGATGGTGTGAAGAAATAAGACCGCCTATAGATTAGACAGACAGAGTTAAGCTCCTCCCCAAAATTATTGCAACATCTCACGTGCAAACAGGAAAACAAACACGCACGAGATGGGTTGCCACAGTTATGTCCTTAATTGCATCCTTCCTAGTCATGTCTTGTTAAATTTCGTAACTTCTAAGCAGAGGTGTAACTAGGGTTGATGTGCCCGCGGGCAAAAAAAAAATT
This sequence comes from Oreohelix idahoensis, assembly GCA_024509875.1. Lineage (NCBI taxonomy): Eukaryota > Metazoa > Mollusca > Gastropoda > Stylommatophora > Oreohelicidae > Oreohelix > Oreohelix idahoensis. The sequence goes on from JAMPIV010010599.1 coordinate 433,994, forward strand.
GTGCCCTTTGAAAACGTGTTATCTATCTATCTATCTATCTATCTATCTATCTATCTATCTATCTATCTATCTATCTATCTATCTATCTATCTATCTGTCTGTCTGTCTGTCTGTCTGTCTGTCTGTCTGTCTGTCTGTCTGTCCGTCCGTCCGTCCGTCCGTCCATCCATCCATCCATCCATCCATCCATCCATCCATCCATCTATCTATCTATCTATCTATCTATCTATCTATCTATCTATCTATCTATCTATCTATCTATCTATCTATCTATCTATCTATCTATCTATCTATCTATCTATTTATCTATCTATCTATCTATCTATCTATATATATATATATATATATATATATATATATATATATATATATATATATATATATATATATATATATATATATATATATATATAAATCTTTCCTACAATTACACATACCTACACATAAATGTGAAATGAGATCAACTGGATTGCCATAAAAAAGAAGTGGAATTTTTTTTCAATGTTTAACCATAAAATGGCGCCCCAAAAATTTGGCGCCCAGGGCACGTGGCCCACCAGCCTCACCCTAGTTACGCCACTTCTTCTAGAAAGAAACCACAGGCTGCCTGTAGGGATACTTGTACTCCCTCTATCATGTCTTAAAAGGCAACTAATGAGAAGTTGTGCATAGGCTGGTTAATGTCTTGACGGCTGGTTAATGTCTTGACGGCTGGTTAATGTCTTGACGGCTGGTTAATGTCTTGACGGCTGGTTAATGTCTTGACGGCTGGTTAATGTCTTGACGGCTGGTTAATGTCTTGACGGCTGGTTAATGTCTTGACGTAAAACTAGTTGCTACAACAACAAAAGATGCAAGAATATACATCTGCTTTGAACTAGATTTCAACTCAGGAGCAGGGAAGTCTCCGTAAGGAACGGCGAAAGAGATGGAGATGATGATGTTGACAGGATGACAAAACTTTAGTATTTGCTTGTGACAGAACGATTGAGTAAAAGACTATTTTAGAGATCTCTTGTTTAGAGTCACTTCCCTTTGGAATGACCGTTCATTGTTGTAACGTGTTTAAGACCCCAAGGGAAGTAACTTAAACAAGAGATCTCTAAAATAGTCTTTTACCAACGATTGAAAGTACTTCATGTGTGTTTTTCTCCAAGTACAGTAGCGACCCACTTTTCTGCATTCTACTTACGGCGGTTTTCTAGTCTATACATTTTCATTATGTTCGGCGCTTGTTTTGCTCTTTCGGCGATTTTCGGCATGACGCGCTCAGCCGCTGAGTCCGAGAATGTAAATTAATATGAAACAAATATAAAGGTATGTTATCAGGCACTCGCAGGAAATAAAGAAGTAGAACACCAGACAACAGAAAAACAACAGACATGAGTGGCTTACCCAGGATTTGAACACTGGACCTTCCGTGCGACAACCCCGCCTAGCCATGCAAGCGAATCACACTATCCGCTCTGCCATCTACGCATCATCAAAAAATGATGTTTCAATGGCAGGTCAATAGTGCGAACCACAATACACGACACCAGAAGTCCTCCATGGGCAGTTCAGCCCATTAATGACGCAATCACTTCTGTTGTATTTCTATCAAGCAGTATAGGCCGAATCTAACAAGACCCTTAGGACCTTAATACTGTGTCCAGTAAATGATAGTAGACTAGAACAGTGAGAACAGGATAGTGGGTAGGTTTGGTATTGTACAAACATTTATTACAAATAAGGGAGGGAAACCTGAGGCCTGTAAACAGTAAATTAATATGAAACAAATATAAAGGTATGTTATCAGGCACTCGCAGGAAATAAAGAAGTAGAACACCAGACAACAGAAAAACAACAGACATGAGTGGCTTACCCAGGATTTGAACACTGGACCTTCCGTGCGACAACCCCGCCTAGCCATGCAAGCGAATCACACTATCCGCTCTGCCATCTACGCATCATCAAAAAATGATGTTTCAATGGCAGGTCAATAGTGCGAACCACAATACACGACACCAGAAGTCCTCCATGGGCAGTTCAGCCCATTAATGACGCAATCACTTCTGTTGTATTTCTATCAAGCAGTATAGGCCGAATCTAACAAGACCCTTAGGACCTTAATACTCTGTCCAGTAAATGATAGTAGACTAGAACAGTGAGAACAGGATAGTGGGTTCTGGAATCCACAGGGAAAGAGAGGCAGAGGTAGACCAAAAAAACACATGGAGAAGAGAACTGGATACAGAGGTGAAAATGATGAGGAACACATGGAAAGAACTTGAGCAGATGGCACAGGACATTAGGACTTGGCATGTGTTTGTTGAAGGCCTATGCTCCTCCGGGAGCTAAAGGATATTCATTGATTGATTTATTGATTCTCATATTATTTCTTCTCATTTGATCTAATTCATAGCATTTCTTTTATATTTTTTTAAACTAAGTACATTCCGTTAAAAAAGCACATAAATCATAATAGTTACTTACTTTATGCCTAGATGAAAGTTACATATTGGAAAATTTTAATCTATAGGATTGAATCCACTTTGATATATATTCCAAATGGGATAAAGATATGAGTTGTGAATCCTCGCTGGTTGATGAGATTTTAATAGTCTTTGTAACTCACAAGCCATGAGATCTTTGATGAAGTTAAGCCTAATCTTATTATTTCAAAGCGTTGCTTCAGGTGATGTTTGTGCAGGTAATCTTTACCTCGTAAAAGGTGATTACGTCTTAGTTGTGTTTTATGAGGGGGCTGGTATCTACGGCATAAAACATGTCTTAGTGGTTTGAGACGCTAATTGAGACAACAGTAAAAACAAAAAAACAAAAAACAAAAAATCCAGACGATTCATAGCCAAACATTTTGTTTCCTTGATCTCAAAAGAAAACAGGAGATGGGGTCACTAAGGTTGTTACACAATAAATAAATATTAGACAAACATAAAGGTATGTTTTCAGGCACTCGTAAGAAATAAAGAAGTAGAACACTAGACAACAGAAAAACAACAGACGTGAGTGGCTTACCCAGGACTCGAACCCAGGACCTTCCGTGCGACAACCCCGCCTAGCTATGCAAGCGAATCACACTGTCCTCCCTGCCATCTAGGCATCACCAAAAAATGATGCTTCGATGACGGGTCATTAGTGCGACCCGCAAGACATAACACCGAAAATTTACCATGGGCAGTCCAGCCTATTAATGACGCAAGAAACACATCGATATAAATAAATAAGTATATATATATATGTGTGTGTGTGCGCGCGTGTGTGTGTGTGTTTGTGTGTGTGTTTGTGTAGGGGAAGAAAAGAAGCTAGGTAAACTGAACTGGAACGTACGCTACCTAGTTTTGAACCCGGTACGTATTCCTCGAGAAGCAAGCGATTTCACCTTTGTTTTTATTTTAAATAGGAGTTGTGCCTCGTTTTGACGAGGCGCGTCCGGTTCAACTTAAACACAAGATACGTCGGTTACATTAGGGTGCGTGTCCAAAGGCGCATAAAAATGGTTAAAATGCTTCAGTCAAGAACATGTCGAATCTTCAAAAAATAAAACACACTTTAAAGGTTATTTCTTTGTGTTTATTTCAATCTGTTAGTAAATTCATTCTCATGTTTAAATAAAAACAATATTGAGAAATTAACGTTTTTTTTTTAAATCTTCAACTACAACGAGAATAAAAACTTTAAATAAATAGAAATAACACACATAAAGGTATGTTTCAGGCACTCGTGCAACACAAAGAAGTAGAAAACTAGACATTAGAAAAAGAGAAGTTATAGGCTCGCCGGAGAATCGAACCCAGGACCAACAGAATGGCAACACCGCTTGGCTACGGAAGCGAATCACACTATCCCCCCTGCCAACTATGCACCACAAAAATAATGCTTCTTGGACATGGGTCATTAGCGTGATTTTCCACACGCAACACCTGATGTGGACCAAGGACGATACTGCCTAATTAATGACGCAATTACTTCTGTGGTCCCCCTATTATACAGTATAGGTTAGATTACACAAGACAAAGACCTTAATTTTTTTTTCCCTCTAACCAGCGGCACTCGAGCTTTCCAGCTCTTTTGGCCTAATGACATGTCATTGCGAGGCTGGGGGGTCAGTGGACTTTCCTTCCAACCCGGTCAGGAGCTTCGCTCCTTCCCATCCACACGGGATTTATGTGCAAAGACCTTAATATTGTGTCTAGTAAATGATAGAAGCCAGACTGAGAATAGTACAGGACAGAAAGTAGGTTTTGTATTGTATAAATATTTTAAACAAATAAAGATGGAAAACCCGAGGCTTGTAAACAGTAAATAAATAAGTATTACACACATAAAGGTACATTTCATGCACTCATGAGAAATAAAGAAGTAGAAAACTAGACAACAGAAAAACAACAATAAAAACTTTGAAAGTTTGAGCAAGTATACAAATGCGTATCTTTGAACTGGGCCACTTGACAGATACTATCAAAGTACACATATTACTTAATTAGCTGATTAATGTTTCTATTCTCAAATATAGACACTATTTGAACGTTTACTCTGCATTAATGTTCGTTAATCTTGACTTTAGTGAGGGGATTAATAAAACATACATCAAACGTGATTTTATCTGTTGAGGGATTGGTTTTTATCTTCAGTGGCGTGCAAATAATATGGGACTGAATTAGAGAAATTAAGATAGGAACATTTTAGGCAAAATAAAACAGGAAATGGGGCATTAAAATTGTTGACGTGACTTCTTATAGTTGCAAGGGGGGAGAAGCAGACTCAGACTTTGGATTGGACACATGTTGATGGCATTACAAGGCAGTTCTTGCACTCATGTATGTGACAGACGAACTCAGCTGACCCTGATTGACCCTGAAGCGTTGGATGACATAGTACGACCCTTTGTAATGACCCCTTCGTATAGCATCAGTGCCCCCGAATATATTGTAACTTTTCGTCAAACGGGATTTTTTTCACCTGGACTCATTAGCTATGCAACCTTTCCACGCAGATGGTCAACACGTTTGCTGATTAATATGTGGACAGTTTATCTACCGTTCATTCTGGTCATCGCATTGATTTAAGGAGAGATTAAATCACGCCCACGGATATCTCTTGAGCAATCATATGCAGGTATTTTCATTAACTTGGCCAGCATCAAACGATAGTAGTGACCACGATCAAAGACACTGGGGGAGATCTGAGGAAGGACTGGCGGCATGCTATCAAAGGCAGTAGTGGTCCCTGAAATGAGCGACGCAAGTTTCCTGCCGGTATTTCGCATCTCGGTGTAAAACACGAAACCGATCGCAGTGGGAGCGAACGGGAAAGCCGGCGCAAGCAGCGAGCGAAGATACGAGAGACCAGGGGCGGCTTCTCTCTTTAGTTTGGCGGTCAGATCCCCAAAAGTCGTCTGAGATAAAAAAAAAAGGTGTCAAAATTTCACATGTTCCCCCAATCTTGCATTCCAGTTGTAGATATACAGACCATGAAGAAATGCATGTTATCACTCGTTGGCCAGAACTTGACAGAAGCACTAGCGATATTGAAATCTTGTTATAGATTTTCCCCTGGATTTTCATATATATTTGCAGTGAATTCTATTCTGTGCAAAACGGTAAAATATAACTGTGTCTAGTGATCAGTGGTCTAGTTCATTCATTCTATTTCACTGGATATTGTGTTAATTTTAATTTATTAAATTAAACCATCTCTTCTATTTCACTGGATATTGTGTTAATTTAAATTTATTAAATTAAACCATCGCAATAGTTCCCAGTTGTAAATGTAATGTTATACCTGTTATATTATTTCCAAAAATAATAGAGGCTTAAATGTTAAAGTAACTTTTAAAGTCGCGAAGGAATTTATAATTAATAAATTTAGTTAAGTCCTATATATATAGATGTGTGTTTTAACCATTAGAACTCGCGCAGTGTTTTACCAAATACAGAATTAAATACGCGAGGGTATATATAGATAGTCTTAACGGGAAATTCATCGCGGTTTAGAATGTTATTTGTTTTTTCGGTATATTACATGTCTTTTTCTTTCATACAGAGTGATCGTAACCTTTGCGATCCCAGCATAAAGAAAGCAATAAAGAAATCATACATCTTAAAACTTCCAGAGATATTGATGAAACATTTTTAAATTAATTCTTGTGGCGGTCCGATGCGACCTAGCTATCATAATTACATGAAAGAAAGCCTACCCAAGAACATTTTAAAAAATCATCAAATTAACTTACAATCGTTAAGATAATCTGGAAGATGAACAGTGCCAGTAGCGATATTTTATTTACTGCTCTGTTGTGAGAGAGTACCTATTTACCTGAACTGTGACTTGGCCTATTTTTCCTCACTGGATTTAAACCATAACGGTCAGTTGCTATCATCACGCCTTGAAGGAATTTAACCTTTAGCAGCGAAATTAAAGAGACCTCATTTTCACCCCTGTATTGAATTGGGTCAGTGCCATCCCATAGACTCTTTTTTTATATAATAAATCATAAGAACTCTGAGTCTTCAAGTCCGGCGATTAGTGGGAATATTCGCTATCAGCAAACCTCGCTACATCTGGGGCGGGACATCGAAGTACTAGACATTTTCACGTGTCAAGAGTAATTGTTGTTTATATAATTCTATGGATTGTCTGATGCTGCAATCGGTAAGTGTGTGTATGAGTGTGGATCCTCACGCGCGTGCATGAATGACAAGAAATCTAATTGTTTTTACAAACCATTTGTTAACTTGCCTACCGGGCAATACATTTTCTGTATACCCCGCATTGTTCCTTTAAGTGGGATATTTTGTTAACTCTGTTTAACCCCCTCCCTTTCAATTGCTTAGTAAAGGGAAGAACAATTTGGGATAACAGGATTTTTTTCTACCACCCATACCTAGTATTGTAACCCCTCTTTCAGAGTAATTAACTTCACTGTAAGGTTACATTACCTATGTTCCTGATAACTATCTATCTTTGGACTGGGTTCATCTTTGTCTAATAAGCGGGAAGGGCTTAGTCGATACCAATCTTCTTCACCCCCTCCCCACCTTGTTATTTGCATTTTCTGTACTTATGATAATTTTATGTAACACTTGATTTTGTTTGTGATTTGATTTTTTTTGGTTAATAAACATCATAAACTAGTTAGCACTGTGTTGGAAATACCCAAAGCCCAACATTTCCCCTATTTGTTTAATATAGTTGTATCCACGTGCGTCTGTGTGTTTGAAGCACCAAATCGGTGTGAGCGCAGGTGTGTGTCTGGAAATTGGCAAATAATGGTTTGACCAGGAGAGATGAAGAGAAGATTGAGAGAAACGATTTGTCGTAAATAAGTCTGTCTTTACTCTCCCCAGCGCTCTGTGAAGCAACTATTTACTCTGTAACCATTTCTATCACTGAGCTTTCATCATCATTCTCCACTCTAAACAGGACCACTATTTCTAAGACTCTTTCTCTCAAAATAAATTTACGACAATGTACACACAAAACTATATGAGTGCAAGCAGTAGTGAGGACTCCTCTACACTGATATTCCATTCTTGTCTACCCCATCTCGTACTCACATTGTTTTCATTCGCTCAGATCTCTCCCTTTTTTAGAGGGAGATCTCTGAATTAAGCAAGCGTCTTCATTTTGTTCCTCTTTGACCAGTTGATCTTTGACCAGTTAATCTGCTGCAGGAAATGTTAATTGATTATGAGGAACCAAACTACTTGCCATGAACATATATCTATCATCACAGAAGTCCCTGAAATAAGAAAGAAAGGCCACTTGAACTCCATACAACTAAAAACTTTGGCTCAGGAGATGATTAAAGAAAAGTAAAACTCCAAGGAGTGGACACAGGTAAGCACAGATGAATCCGCAGAGGGGGGCAGTAAAGAATGGTGGAGAAGGCATTTTTATCAATTTCATTAACGGGAGGATCATCAGCAAGGTCTTCACAACTGGGAAAGATCTTCAATTTCAGAGCAGAAGCTATGGCACTACTGCAAGCTTTGAGAATCCTCACTAGAGCAGAACAGCGGCCTCCAGATCAGATAGTAATCATTACTGACTGTAGATCGCTACTGGCATCAATACAGAACACTAGCAATGAAAACATGATGCATGAGATCAGATATGAGCTTAATGTGACGGTATTGCATCCCCTGCTTTGCAGTAGTGGTCAAACAGTGGCCAAAACTCAAGAGTATCTAATATGATCTTCAAAGGTGTCTACCTTCGCACAACGATTACTCTTGGCAGATATGTAGATAGAGGATAATGACACTTCTACCACAAAAGTGTTTCACAAGATATTCAGATAAGCGAAAACAATGCTACATTTGAATGAGCCCGTTAACTCTAGAATCTGCCGACAACTTTTGTGAAGGATTAAGCAATGGTTTATGTTAGCTTGTTTAAGCCCCCACCTCTGATTAACTCAGGGGAATTCTTATTATTCTGGTATAGATCTGTTTAGAGTGTGTGTAGTAAATTGACTCAGACACACATGCAGTAACTTTAAAATGATTAAATCGAAGTTAAATTTGTAAATTTACAAATAACAAAGTTTAATAATCACTTAAGTTTTAACAGTTTGAAAATAATTTGAATAGTTATGGATCAAGAAAAGTTATCATCACGGTCGTGATAGGAGGTAACTGTTTTTTACAAGAAGTTCAAGTGGCAGTATATACTGAATGACGGTTCTGCTCCTTCTGATGGGTTGGTTCTTTTTACACTGCTCACACTCGTCGCTGGTCAATGTTTTCGGGTGTAGCTCGTTTCCCAGAAATGCCAGGGAGAGTCTACAAAGTTAGTCCTTCGTGTTAAAGCTCAGGCCACTGTTCCCTTCTTGTTCCAGAGATAGTACTTTCTGCGGGTACCACCAATAACTATGGTAAAGAATAGAAACGAAACGCTCTTCTGAATACTGCGTTTTCCAACCCTTGGTTATGGGTCCCTATCTTCCCATTCCACCATCTCATTTAACTCAAAATTTACCCTCGATGAGAATTAAACTACTTCCCCCCTCCGGCCAATAATGGCAACGCAGTTGCCATTATGGCTATATGAGAAAACACCACTAAGGTGAGCAAAAGGTAACATTACATGTCACTGTTGCTATGACCATGCATAGACCTATGTTTGTGCCGTAATGTAGGCAATTTAACACACAAGGTGTGGAAAACCAGCATGAAATGCTAATACCACTGTCTACGAACAGCCCAAAGCAATTTCACATTATAATGAGGTACTATAGCAAACGTCAGTCAACAAATAACATTAATAATGATAATATACCATGCATTCTCACACTTCCGTCTGGCAGGAAACACCTACTGTTCATTGTCATGTCACCTAGTCAATTAATGTCACTTCAAATTAACATTAATGCTAAGTGTATATAATAATCTTATTCAATAATAGAAGACGTAACACATACACTTGACACACACAAAATGTTTGACAGTTACACATTGTCAAATACATAAAGTTTTGTGTGGTAGTGAATGGTATGTCAAATTGTATCATATACATAATATGGACAACGAATCCCAAATTAATATTATAATAGCGTACAAAGCGCGTTAATATATAACTCATAAATGACCACGTAATATTCGTTTGTGTTGAAAAGTCACTTAATATAGTAAGTTAATATGTCTTTTCCACTCCTGTAAGGAAAAAAGCTATCATGTCCGATAAAGTCAAGACTATTCCGTGAACACAATCATATAGTGCCTGAAGTTTTATGTAGAAATTCCATCTTTAATATGTCCATGATTGTTGTCTCTTTAATAGTATGCAACAATAAATCCATAAGTCTGCGCACTATGAAGCGAAATCACGAAGAAAAGTTGCGAATACAATCTCATCATTAATTCCCTTAAATTCTTGGTATGTGTTTCATTTCATAGTTGTCTCCCTTGATAGACAGCATAAATTTTCTTGAGTGTTAATGTGTGTATTTCCAAAACTGTTCCGAACTGAAACAAATAGAAACATTTGTACAAATACTTTTCTTGACAAACAGTAGTTGAAATGCGCATCTGAAGCTTGATGTATGCTGTGTATATGCACTGTCCGAAGTAAAATTATATGTTACACGCCATAAGTGATCCATCAATAAGCATCATCATGTGTCTGTGCGGGTGGCATTGATGTAACATCACCGTAACAAAAGTACACTCTGGTGATTTACTGGTTCTTGATGCGAAATGTTTTGAACGCCGAATCTGTGACTGTAGATATACTGTCTACATAGCATTATGTTGATCATTTGAATTTGTAGACGCGATGGATGATGGAGCGTCCTTGATGCATCTAGACAACACGTCGGCAACGACATTGAGATTTCCCTTTATTGATCTAATGCTGTAATCGTACGGCTGTAAAGCCAGGCTGGCTCGAGCTGCCTTTGGATTAGTAAAACGAGCTGTCTGTAAGTAACCCAAAGCTCGTTGATCAGTCTCAAGAGTAAAGTGAGCTCCCAAGAGGTATCATTGAAGTTTCTTGAAGGCAAACACAATAGCGAGAAGCTCCCTCTCCACGATTGGGTACTTTTGCTCTGTGGCGGTTAACTTTCTACTCACATACATAATAGGATACATGTGGCCTTCAAACTCTTGCATTAGTGTTCCCTCTATTCCGACATTGCTGGCGTCAACTCTGAGAATGAAAGGAAATAGAATATTAGGCAAACGTAATATTGGCGATTTAGAACAGGCATACTTAATCACGTTTAATGCATCATCACATGCATGCGTCCAAATTACTTTCTTTGCCGCGTCTTTCTTCAACAACGGGGACAACACTGAAGTTAAATCAGAAAAATTTGGTAAATATCTCCTGTAAAAATTTATTAAACCCAAAAGGCTTCGAACTTGTTTTTTTATATTTTTTGTTCGAATGATATCTAGATTAAGAATTTTAGAAAGTGTAGAATCTTCAGATTTTAAGACTCCCCTTCCAACCTTGTGACCGAGAAAGGTAATTTCAGAAAAACCTATTTTCGTCTTAGAAGGTCGAGCTGTAATATTATGACATCGTAAGGTATCTAGTAAAGAATGAATACCGTTGATATGATCATTCCAAGACTGGTGGAATAAACAAATATCATCTGTGTAGGTAATCAAATCCTCACGATCAGAAAATAGTCTCCGCATCATGCGTACAAACTCCGCCAATTCCGGTCCCAAGCCCGGATGAAAAAGGAGGAGGGCGGCCTGCATGGAGGCCGTAAGGAGGCAGCCCCTCCACCATGCAAAGGCACAACAGGCCAATCACCTGTTTGCTTTAAGTCACGATTACTAGCAACACAAGAGAGAAAACTGGACTGATTCTAAAGGCGACGAACTGGAAAGGACTACGGACTACGACTTATGGAACTTGGAACACTAGAAGTATAAATGGGAAGGAAGAGGAGCTGGTGCAAGAGATGAGGAAAGCAAAACTAGAAATCCTGGCTATAACGGAAACAAAGAAAAAAGGACAAGGAGTCATGGATCTCGATGGCAACACGCTGCTCCACAGTGGTGTACCCATGTCTGAAAGAGCTAAAGAGGGCGTGGGTTGCATTGTGGCCCAAAATCAAAAGATAGTATCAAGGGATGGAACTTTGTCTCGGAGCGCATTATGGTTGTTAAACTAAAAGAAGGAGAAACCATAGTCAACCTGGTCATAGTGTATGGGCCAAATGAGGATGAGAGAGCAGAGGTCAAGGAGGAATTCTTCGAGCTGCTTCAAAGGACAGTGGATGACTGCCTAGATGAAGTTATCATGCTCGGAGATTTTAATGACAGAGTTGGAAATGACCATGCATAATGGGGTGGAGTTATCGGAAGATATGGAGAAGATACTCTCAATGACAATGGAAAGCGACTCCTTAGATTCTGCAGTGAGCAGAATCTGATCATTACAAACACAAAGTTCCCCCATAAGCGCATACATGCATACACTAGATGTGAACCAACAAAGAATGAGAAGTCAGTGATCGACTATGCCATTGTTCGGAGAAGCTCATTCAAATATGTCCGAGATGCTAGAGTCTGGAGGGGGCCAGAGATTGGAAGTGATCACTACCTGCTAACAATCAAAAGAACAACTGAAAGAGTTGCTCAGCCTAGTAACTATCCAACATCACGCAAGAAACCAAGTAAACGAGCAGGAGAAATGAGCATTAGGACCTACAAGCTGAGAGAGCCAGAAATTAAGACCAGATATCAGGGGCTTATTGCTGCAGCGGTGAGCAACACAGAAGAACGACCTGATGACTTGGAAACCCTCTGGATTAAATTCAAGGATATCATAAAGACAGCTGCTGCAGAAGCATGCGGTGAAGTCCGACTTGGGAACAAGAGAAAGAGGACACCTTGGTGGACAGAGGAAGTCAAAGAGAAAATAAGAGAGAAGAAAATGGCATGGAAACAATACTTAGGAGCTAAAAACACAACAGGACAAATGGAAAAATATAGAGAATATGTGACACTCAGAACAGAAGCAAAGAACAAAGTGCTAGCAGCAAAACAGAAGTCCTGGGAAGAATTTGGAGAAAAGCTAGAAAAAGATGCACAAGAAAACCAGAAATTGTTCTATAAGACCCTAAAGAACATGAGGAAGGAAAAACAATGCCCTCTCAAATTTATAAAGGACAAGCAAGGCAAATTGCTTACTGCCCCGAAGGAAGTAATGGAAAGATGGAAAGAATATTTCTCAGAACTCCTGGATGGTGAGCATGGTGAAGCATCAGAAATGATAAACACTAGCACAGAAGAGAAAACCAATGATGGTGAAGATGACATAAAGATGGAAGAACTGAAGGCAGCACTGGAGAAAATCAAGATGGGCAAAGCAGCAGGGCATGATGGTATAACACCAGAAATGGTTAAGTTCATGGGAGCATCAGGCGACCTATTACTCTTAAGGGTTTTACAGGCAGCGTGGTACAACAAGACCATACCAAAGGATTGGGAGATTGCCATCATAACACCAATTTTCAAAAAGGGTGACAATCGACAGTGTGGAAACCATAGAGGCATATCCCTTCTCAGTGTCCCTGGTAAAATCTACTCTAGAATCCTAGAGCAGAGACTCCGACGCCTAGCTGAGCCACAATTGGATGAGGTCCAGTGCGGATTCCGAGCAAACCGAAGTACTCAAGACCTAATCTTCACACTCAGACAGCTGAGTGAAAAGGCCCTTGAGTATAAGAGTGAGATCCATCTTTGTTTCATAGATCTGGAAAAGGCGTTTGACAGGGTCCCCTGGAGCAAACTTTGGGACTGTTTGGCAAGGAAGAATATTCCAGCACCTCTGATTCATGCTATACAGAGCTTCTACAAGTCTTGCAGAAATTATGTGAGGACAGCAAACCATAAGTCAGAAGAGTTCAGGACCACCACTGGTGTAAGACAAGGTGATATCCTATCACCTTACCTCTTCATACTCCTTATGGACGATGTCATCAAGGCATGTAAGGAGAGAACAAGAAAGTATTCAGTGGGGTACTGGAAGATGAGACAGGTCTATATTTCGGAGCTGGCATTTGCTGATGATGTTGCCCTGATTGCTAAATCAGAGGCACATCTCCAATCCAACCTGCAAGTCTGGAAGGAAGAGCTGGAGAAGAGAGGGATGGTCATAAGCAGCTCTAAAACAAAATCCATGGTGATATCACGAGAAGAAAGAAAACATCAGATTAAGCTGGGAGAACAGGTCCTGGAGCAGGTCGACCACTTTAAATACCTCGGAGCTATTATAGACCGAAAGGGAGGCATCAAAGAAGAGTTGGCCACTCGAAAAGCAGCAGCTGGGAGACTTTTTCAGGCCATAAATCGAGGATTCCTCAGCAAGAAAGAGGTGGGTAAGAAAACGAAGATGGCTGTATACCGCTCCACCTATGTCCCAGTCTTGACATATGGATGCGAGTCATGGGCAATGACTACAACCCATAAAAGCCAGATCCAAACCTCAGAAATGAGGTATCTGAGAAAGGTGGTTGAAGTAACAAGAAGAGACATGGTACGCAACCAGACGATACGTCAAGGCCTTAAATCCTACCCCTGCAGACCCAAGTAGAACAGTCCCAATTAAGATGGTTTGGCCATGTCTGCAGAATGGGAGAAGATCGGATACCACGACAAGCATGGGAAACAAAGAGCCAAGGATCCAGACCCCGAGGACGACCCAGAGTCCGCTGGGAGGACAACATTAGACAATCTTTGAAGGATCGAGGACTAGAATGGAACCAGGCCAGGAGGAAGACAGCCGATAGGATAGTCTGGAGCTCTCTCTTCCAAACCTCTACACCTCACGGTAGAAGGGGAACGACTAAGTAAGTAAGTATCATGCGTACAAACGTAGCAGGAGCGTTAACAAGTCCAAAAGACATATAGTTAAATTGAAACAAACCTAAAGGTGTAGCCAAAGCTGTATACGGTTTAAATTTGTCAGATAAATGAACCTGCCAATACCCCTTTGATAAGTCCAACTTAGTGAAGAAAGTGGCAGTAGATAATCTGACAAGAAGTGATTCAAGAATGGGAAGAGGTTCCGCGTCTCGGATGGACACTGCGTTTAACCGTCTAAAATCAATACAAATTCTTATAGATTTGTCCGTTTTCCTGATTAACACCATAGGAAAGCTATATGGTGAATTGGACGGATCTATTATGTTTAATTTAATCATTTGTTTTATCTCATCTTGCACCTGAGATTGCAAATGAATAGGAATAGGATACGGTTTCAGTTTAATAGGCCTGAAATCCGTTAACATGCAATCATGTTGAATGACATCAGTGTGCCCAGGAATATCCGTGAGCACATCTGAAAAAGATTGTAATAAGTTAGAAATCTGATCCTTCTGATTAGAATTCAAAGTAGGATCAATGGAAACATCTTTTCAAGATTCAGTAGCCAACAGATGAATATCAGTAATGATAGCATAGGTTCACCATCATCAGCAAAGTCCGAAGTTTCCTCCTGAATTACTGCCAAGGAAGAACGACGATCAATAGACTCGTCAATAGCTTCAACGATAGGACGTAGATGTGGTGGTCTAGTATGAAATTGTTGTAACATACATTAATGTGAATTTTTTTTTCTTTTCCTTTCACATCTACAACATAGTCGACATCAGATAATTTGTTTAAGATTTTGTAAGGACCGTTCCAAGAAATCAACAATCTATTTTCCTTGTTCGGAAGCAACACAAAAGCTTCATCTCCTGACCATAATTGGCGGAGTTTTTTTGTTTTTATTAAAAACAGTCGAGCCTTTGATTTTTGCCCTTTCCGACGACTGCACTGCTATCTGGCTTGCGTCAATAATCTTTTGCCTTAAATTTACGTCATATTGATAAGAGGATTGAACTTCCTCGTCCATATTAGTACCAATGAGTAATTGTTTTAATGTAGCCATGGGACCACGTGGTTTAGCACCATAGACTAACTCAAAAGAAGAAATCCCGGTTCTAGAATTTGAAATTTCTCGGTACGGGAACAGAACAGCTGGTAATATACGATCCCTGTCTTGCGGATTTTTAGCTATGACTCTATCAAGCATTTACTTTAAGGTCCTATTAAATCTTTCTACCTTCCCACACGCTTGAGCGTGATATAATGAACTGAGTGATCTTTCAATACCAAACATGTTCATTACTTTTTTCATGGCATCCGAAATAAATTGAGATCCATTATCAGACTGTATGTTTTCGGGAAAACCCAGTCTGGTGAAAACTAAAAATAGCGCATCCGCTATATCGTCACTGGAAATTGTTTCCAATGGAATAGCCTCGATCCAACGAGTACACATATCAATACACGTTAATACACATCTATGACCCCTAGCTGAAGTGACTTTGATAGGACCAATAAGGTCAATAGACATCATTGCGAAAGGACGCAAGGATATGTCTGCTGCTTGAATGGGTGCGTTATGACCAGGCCTTTTAGTTGCAACACTCTGGCAAACTAAACAAGTGCGACAAAAAACCTTTACATCTTTGGCCACTGTTGAAGGACTTTCGTGTGTGGTTACTGGTTGTGTTGCTTGAATTCTGATCGTGCTAATATTCGTACGCGAATGGGGTGAACCTCACCTTTGGTTTGTCGTAATGCCTGAACTTGGCATCAAGATGTAAACAACTGTTCATCTTATTAACTCAGCAACTTGATATAAAATACATAATTCATAAGGTTGAATGGTGTAACGTGATTCAACGAATAATGCCTCCGGTTCGAGTCCTTCACAATTTAATATGGATTACACACATACATAAACAGTTCAATTCACACATGAGGTACATGCATCAATCAATCAATAGCGTAGACTGCTGTTTTACGTGTCAATGTCCGTTTAAGGATACAATGCAGTAATTGTCGTCAGAACATCACAGCTATATGCACGCGCAGATAGAATGGCTACCTGCCGACAGTGAGACTGTGAGTCTAATTACTTCGTATAAAGTAGACGATTATCTTTCTCCTTCCAAGGATTTAGTTAATCACTAACCTCCATAAGTTTCCTCTCATGTAGAGTTCTAGGACTGACCCTGGTCCATCATAAATGCACATATAAATGGCTATATCATGCCATTGAATTGGAAGGTTAACAAAACGCAGCTATTCAGCTTGGCGGTCAAGTAACAAAGGGTAGCGTCTCCTAGTTACCGACTGTGACCCAAACAACGCTAGACACGTCATAATCGATCGTGTATGGAGCGTTCAATAATTGAAACATCTATCGCAATATATTAAATGTCTTAACCTTTACATTTGCACGTCCGCTAACCTTTAGCAGACGGCGTTAATATCATATACCGTAACAATTCCCTGTACACCGGGGAAAAAAAATCGATAGATTTTTTTTCAAGATCTATCCGACTTAACAATTTTTCAAAAAAAAAAATTTAACACAATCGTGACATATGGCCGACGATGTTCTGAGTAGAACCGTGTCGCGGTCATGTCAACTAACTATTTGTCATAGTCATCTAACATTAATCACATTATATATCAATATTATACATATTATTATATCAACTAAATAAAATGTCCAATGTTAATAGTGAATGATAGAATTAAATTAAAGTAAGGTCTGTCGTATTAGTATGTCATATAGGAATTAATTTGACTAATTAAAATTAAATTAATTAATTAAACTAAGAGTTAAATTATTAAGATTCTAATGTAACGCGATGTTATGAGAGAAGAAAAGACAAAATAAGTGAGAAGAAATAGAAAGAAATTCGAATATAAGTTTAACTTAATTGTGTGTGTTAAGTGTTAGTGAATAATAACTATCTAATTTAACTAACTAAATAACGTATAGGTACATTAAAAAAAAATATTAATCTAATACTTGTGTGAGATTTATTTTCTCTTTTCATAATTTCTTCTTTTTATATTTCGTTCTCTTTTTTTGTTCTTTCATTTCATTTTTTTCTCACATTTCATTTTATTGATAATAATTCAATTAAGAAGTTAAGTTAACTAATTAATTAGTATAGGATATGATGATCCATCCGTAGTCTTGATCCTGATGAATTCTTTTAGGCAAAAATGTTCAAACGTTTACGTTGGAAAGAAATGTCATTTATCCTAGGATCCAAGAATTAAGTGCACATAGGATAATAAGTTCGACTTGTCGTCAGATATTGTTCCATGATTGTTCAACGAATATTCATATATTGTGTATGGACGTTAGACGAAGTTTCAATGTCAATATGTATACCTTGATTGTCTTTAGTTCAATTCTGTGATGCATATAGTGTTTATAAATATTAAATTGAAGGCAAGGTTAGTTCCCTTATAGTTGATACTTCGTTCTATCCAATGTAGTGATGATTGACGTAGTTTAGGAATGTCAATGTTGATTATTCGTCGTCAATAGGATTACGTGACAACGCATCCGCCACAATATTTTCAGTGCCAGGAATATGTTCAATGGAGAATTCAAATGGCTGTAGGATGATTGCATATCTGGCGAGTTTTTGGCTCTTGTGGTTAGATCGACGCAAAGATGCTACAGCACGTTGGTCAGTTTGTATGGTGAATGGAGCACCAAGCAAAAACTTTTCAAGTTTAGTTATTGCCCATATAACTGATAAAAGTTCCTTGTCCACTGTGGAATACTTTGTTTCTGCCGGCTTTAGCTTTCTTGAAATATATAAGGTAGGATGTAGAATGCCATCATGGTTCTGGAGCAGGCATGCACCAATGCCGTAGTTACTAGCATCTGTTCGTAAGAAAAATCTTTTGGAAGCATCGGGAAGTCTTAAAATTGGTTCATGCGAGAACAAATTTATAATTTTGTTGAAAGTTTCATTGCATATACCAGTCCATGTCACCTTCACCGGCATGTCTTTTTTTAACAATGAAGACAATACAGCCGTGATGGATGACAAGTTTGGTATGAATCTACTGTAATATTGAACAAGTCCTAACAAACTCCTGACCTGTTTCTTCGTCTGAGGAACTGCTATGTTTAGAATTTTGGAGACTGTACTAGGTAACGTTCGGATATATCCCGATCCAATGATATGTCCCAAAAAGGTTATCTCATTACACGCGATCTGCACCTTTGTAGGTTTAGCAGTTAGATGATAATTCCTTAGAGTGTCGAAAACATATCTAAGTCCCGAAACATGTTCCTCAAACGACGAACTAAACAAGCATATGTCGTCAATATATGTAATAACGTCTGGTCTACCTGATAAAATTTGTCGCATCAGGCGAATGAAGGTAGCTGGCGCATTAACAAGCCCAAAAGGCATCACATTCCACTGGTATAGACCTTGTGGAGTGGAAAATGCGGTGTAGTACTTAGCCTTTTCGGTCAGTGGTATCTGCCAATAACCTTTAGTTAAGTCTATCTTACTAAATATAGTTGCGTTGGATAGACGTGGCAGTAAGTCGTCGATAAGTGGATGTGGTTCGCTGTCAACTATAGTCTTAGCATTTAATTTTCTATAATCAACACATAGTCTGATGTTATTGTCCTTCTTCCGGACAATCACTAATGGAGAAGAGAATGGCGAATTACTAGTCTCAATGATTCCCAGAGACAACATCTGTTCAAGTTCCTTAGTAGTTTTAGCAAGGAAATGTAAAGGAACCGAATAGGGATGTACACGAATAGGTGTATCATCATTGAGAGTAATGTCATGACTGATAGCCGATGTGCGACCCGGGACGTCGGTCAACACATCTGGATAAGATTGTAATAGATTAGCAATCTGTAGACGCTGTTGCGGTGTAACCGTTGAAGAGATGGTTACATCCCGCCAAGATTCAGTAGGTTGAACTACTGGTACCGGTAACGGTAACTGTACCTCAGGAAAAGAAGATTCTTCTTCCTGGATGACGGATAAGTTAGAATAATAACAAGTAGATACTGTGTTGTCATCTAGTTCATGAAAAATTGACTGTAAGTGTTCAGGACGTGTATGAAATTGCTTGAGCATGTTAATATGAAATATCTTTTTGTGTCCCTTGATATCTAAGACGTAATCAACGTCGGAAATTTTATCAATGACTTTGTAAGGACCATTCCAAGATATCAATAATTTATTGTTATTGTGAGGAAGTAACACATAAGCCTCATCGCCTGGGAATAATTGGCGTAATCGTCGAGACCTATTTTGTAGAGATCGAGCCTTAGCTTTTGCAGCCTCAGAAGAAGCTGTTGCCAACTGGCAAGACTCAATAATGTTCTTCCGAAGATTAATCACATACTCGTAAGATGACTGAGTGTCCTGAGTCATCTCCTCGTCAATTAATAAGTCTTTTATTAGTCCCATAGGACCTCTTGGGGAGCACCAAAAACTAATTCAAAGGGAGAGAAGCCAGTTTGTTCATGCGGTACCTCCCGATAAGCAAATAGAACAGCTGGGAGTGCTCTGTCCCAGTCATGAGGGTGCTTAACAGTAACCTTATGTAGTAGTTGTTTAAGTGTACGGTTAAGTCTTTCAACCGCACCATTACTCATAGGATGATAAATACTACTTAAATTCCTATCAATGTTCCAAGTTTTCATGACTTCCTTCATGGTGTCAGATATGAACTGTGACCCATGGTCTGATAAAAGTTTTCTAGGAAACCCTATTCTAGAAAAGATGAGATGTAGTGCATCAGCTACATCTGTGGTAGTGGTGGTCTTTAATGGGATAGCTTCTGGCCATCGTGTGCACAAATCAATGCACGTAAGGACGAATCTATGTCCTCTGGCCGATGGTAGCAATGGACCAATAATATCTATGGCCATCTTGTCAAACGGTCTTACTGAGATATCGCAAGCCTGAATAGGCGCCGTGTGAAAAGCTCCACGTGCTTTCACTTCTTGGCATGTAGTACAGGAACGTACATACTGCGAAATATCTCTTGACACTCCTGGCCAAAAGAATGAAGACAGTACTCGAGATCGTGTTCGAGTATATCCCATATGTCCAGCACAATGTGAGTCATGTGCATGTTGAAGAATGTACCGTCTAAAAGTATACGGGACCATAACTTGTTGTTTCATTTGTGATTTGTCATTAAAACATCTAATCAATATGTCATTTTTAATAACAAAACAATGTTTGTTATTATTACCTGAGGATAGATTGTCAACTTTATCAACCAGCTTAAAAATTTTTTTTAAAGATTTATCCTCTTTTTGTTTGGTTGCAAATGTTTCCCTGTCAATAGGTGAATTGACTACAAACTCCTCTTGGTTGTCTGCATCCATTTTATTATCACCGACTTTCTCCATGAGTTGAGTCTGCGCTCTAGTCGTCACGGCGTTTCCAGTGCATAGGTTATGTTTCTCCCATTCTATGATCTCATCTGGAGTACAATCTTTACTGCCGTGTATACGACCAACCATCAGATCAGCTATAGGCTTTTTTAGCATACATACTTTTACATTCCCTGTGAAAAAGGGTGTTCTAATATGAACAATAGCTGTGGGGTAAAACTCAATAGTTCCACCAAATGTCATGCAGCGTACATATTCTCCTGTCGCACAGCTAGGATGTACCAGCGACTGACGTACACCAATCGTTGTGGATCCTGAATCCCTCAGCACTGAGACGACGGATCCATTAACTAATCCCCTGTTAAAAATTAGTAAGCCTGTTCCATCGTTGACTGCAAGACCTACCTCTGGTGTAATATGTCCGCAGTTAAGCACTGTTTCTTTCGCCTTCTGAAAAATAAGATTGCATTGTTGGCAACTATTTGCCACATTAT
Source organism: Oreohelix idahoensis (assembly GCA_024509875.1). Classification (NCBI taxonomy): domain Eukaryota; kingdom Metazoa; phylum Mollusca; class Gastropoda; order Stylommatophora; family Oreohelicidae; genus Oreohelix; species Oreohelix idahoensis. The sequence goes on from JAMPIV010010599.1 coordinate 455,209, forward strand.
AATTAATAGCAAAACATGCAGCAGAAGACTGTGTTGTATTATTGTCAAGTGGGACCTGAGCTATAGGGGTAGTATTATTTGTAACTGCCGCCCCTGTATTATGGTTGTAATGAGATGATCCCCGAGAATGAGATCGATTCCGAGTATAATTGTTAGAATTATCTCGTCGTCCTCTATAGTAACTATTATCTCGATGTCTCGAGCCATGATTATTACCATTCCAGTTATTATTATTATTGGGGGTATGTGATCGATTATAATTAGTGTTATGTTGACCATTGTGGTAGTTTGTTTGAGGTGAATAATTTCTATCTCGTGATCTACCTCTGTTGAACTCATTTTTATTGTTGAAATCATTATTATGTCCCTTCTGAAAGTTAACATTGTGATTTCTTTGGAACCTACTTCTGTCTACACTGTGATGTCTTTGTTTGTTATTATGATTGTAGGCCATATTAGACGCCACAGGTAGAGGTTCTCTTAATGAGGAGTTAGAAATGGTTGCATTCGGATGTGCCGAACAGTAGTTTAAAGAAATTTTTTCTAACTCGTCGATAGTACCTGGTTTACGCTCCTGCAAATATGCAAAAAATGGCTGGCTAACCGAAGATAATACCTTATCCCGTAGTAGTAAATCAACTAATTTGTCGTACGATTTGTTGACTTCTGCCAGTTCAACCCATCTATTAAATGTATTGCGTATGTTCGCAATGAATCCTGCAAAATCTTTTGGAGATTCAGGTAAAATTCCCTTAAATTTCAACCTACAGTGTTCCTCGTCCAGGTGAAACCTTCGTAAAAGCAAGGACTTAATAGCACCGTAGTTATTTGCTATTGATGGGTCAGCATTTTGAGAAGCCGTCAATGGTTCTCCAACCAAGAATTCATTTAACTTGAGTACCCATGACTCTTCAGGCAAATGATTTGTTTTGCAAGTCTGTTCAAAACGTGACAGGAACGATGAAAGGTCGTCCACGTTTAAGTTGAAAGTGGGTAATTTAAAGTTGTAGAAATGTTTAGTTTGGCTGGATGACGATCCATTTTGTGCGTTATTATTCTGGTTTGCATCAGCACTTTGTGCTTGTAATCTTGCTGTCTCCAATTTAATACGCGCCAATTCCATTTCTTGTTGTAAAATAATTTCCTCTCGTTTCAATTTATTCTCTTCTTCCTGTTTGGTAATTGCTCTTTGCTCTTCTCTTTCACGTTGAGCAATCTCTCTCAATCTATTTTCCTTGGCAATTTGCTTCATCTCACGTTCTGCTTCCCTTCTTTCACGTTCCTCCTCCTCTTTCTTTAATGCAGCCTTTTGTTCCTCTTCCTCTTTCTTTAATGCAGCCTTTTTCTCTGCTTCTTTTCTTTCACGTTCCTCCATTTCTGCTTTATGTTTTTCCAGTTCTGCCTCAGCAAACTGACGAAGTTCTTGAGATTTATAACCATATTCCTTACCAATTTTAACGAAATGGTCTATAGTAAGCATTTTGACTTTTATCTGGTAAGTAATTATTGATAATTACTGATTAAAATAGTCAATAGTAGCTTCAGAGTAATTATTATACTTACTCAACTTAGGAATATTCAATATAAATAATCACAATAGTACTGAACTCTTATGTCTAAGTTCAAACAATAGACAATATTTTGTAACAATATTGTATCTAAGTACTAACTATATCATAAATAGTTATGATATCTGTTAACTATAATGTAATTACATCACACAATTAATCTCAATATCCAATAATGTTGGGTATGATTCCTAGTAATTATATTGTTCAATGTACTAAGTCACTCTCTTAGTACCAGAAAAGTATATTAAATAATATACAATGGGTCTATTACCTCAAAGGTAGACTATAAGATTATTTTATTTGGTCAATATATATATTATATTATTATGCCCTAGGCATCTCTTATAAATTGTAGTGCTAATTTCTTGGACTATCACTGCATAATTATGCAATGTCCCATATTAACCTTAAATGTCAGAAAAAATTAATTAAATTAAATTACAAGTGTATTATTGAATATAATGTTATAGTATTAATGTAGTATTTAATATATATCATGAGTACAAACAAAACAATGATGCAACTAAAGGGTACAAACAATGTCAAGACGCAAACAAGACATTTTCACAATTAAAAATGAATTTATGAACTAAATAAAACAAGCGGAAGTGTCACACGGAAAACGAAGGGTCAAAGATTGACCCGAGGTCAACTGAATATGCAAAGTACACAAAAAAAATGACTGCAAAAAATGATGACATCACAGGACTCATAACGGACGAACATTTAACAATCATAAAATAAATTGATAGTAAGAGTAGACTGGACGAAATAGTTAACGAACATGATACAAAACTGAATAAAAATGTGAACTTAGTACAAATAAAATACGCCAGTTATCTACAGAACGGTACAGCTAACACAAATCGTCAAACGATAGCAGATCTTGGCAGGTAGTCCAATGGCAAACCTCAATGGGTCTTCCAAAAATGCAATCGTTTAACTGCCCTAAGAAACGACCGAAATCAATTCAGGCATCGTGAGAGCCACAGAATCTAATTTCGGTTCATCCTCCCTACCGCCCACTAATTAACAACACATTAAGACAACAAAAAGTACATTAAACATAGGTAAAAACATGCCGATGTAGGCAGAGGGCATGGACTCAGTTAGCACTGTCACGTTAACGACAATAGTTATTGAGCTAAACTTATCTTTATTTGCTGCTTCACTTGATGCTCGTTGTCGTCGACGGCTAGGCCTGTGCCTTTGACTGTCTGCTCCTGTAGTCCATATCGTGTGTTTGCTTCAATGGCTTATGTTTCCCCTGGTTAGGCTTAGGGAACGACTTTGGTTTCTCCGACAGTTCACCTACACGACTTTCGGTGACGTCACGTTGTTAGGCATTATAATGAGTAAGACGTCATCTTCGACTGGATCATGTGATCGAAACTTGATCGTAAATATTATGATTAATCTGTGCGTAAGGAACAGAAGTTTGTTTCTTTTTTCTGTCGTTCCCCGCATTCGGCCGCCACTTTTGTTGAAGGACTTTCGTGTGTGGTTACTGGTTGTGTTGCTTGAATTCTGATCGTGCTAATATTCGTACGCGAATGGGGTGAACCTCACCTTTGGTTTGTCGTAATGCCTGAACTTGGCATCAAGATGTAAACAACTGTTCATCTTATTAACTCAGCAACTTGATATAAAATACATAATTCATAAGGTTGAATGGTGTAACGTGATTCAACGAATAATGCCTCCGGTTCGAGTCCTTCACAATTTAATATGGATTACACACATACATAAACAGTTCAATTCACACATGAGGTACATGCATCAATCAATCAATAGCGTAGACTGCTGTTTTACGTGTCAATGTCCGTTTAAGGATACAATGCAGTAATTGTCGTCAGAACATCACAGCTATATGCACGCGCAGATAGAATGGCTACCTGCCGACAGTGAGACTGTGAGTCTAATTACTTCGTATAAAGTAGACGATTATCTTTCTCCTTCCAAGGATTTAGTTAATCACTAACCTCCATAAGTTTCCTCTCATGTAGAGTTCTAGGACTGACCCTGGTCCATCATAAATGCACATATAAATGGCTATATCATGCCATTGAATTGGAAGGTTAACAAAACGCAGCTATTCAGCTTGGCGGTCAAGTAACAAAGGGTAGCGTCTCCTAGTTACCGACTGTGACCCAAACAACGCTAGACACGTCATAATCGATCGTGTATGGAGCGTTCAATAATTGAAACATCTATCGCAATATATTAAATGTCTTAACCTTTACATTTGCACGTCCGCTAACCTTTAGCAGACGGCGTTAATATCATATACCGTAACAGTCACACCCGGCCAAAAAAGTGAGACAAAACTCTCTGTTTAGCCCTTGCGATACCCAAATGACCCGCAGCATTTATATCATGTGCATGTCGTAGCACCACTTATCTATAACAAATAAGTACCTGTTGCGTACGTTTTACCTAAGGGGGTAGTCTTCGGTCCTGCCAATGTACGCACCAGTCTTGATATAGTTATATTATTTGTGCGTACGTTTTATTCACGCACCGACGTGCACAATGCAGAGTATGAGTTGCTCTTTGCGCACGGGTAACCTAGTTGGGGATTATGACGACAGCTGTTGTAAGGGCAAGATGGACTCTCTCTCTGCCCGTATGTTATTATTTTGATTCTGAACAATTCGATGGAAGAATTGTTATGAAGGATTTTGGTTGGGTCTTCAGGATGAAGCCAACATGCAGTTCAATACGTAAGTTTCGTTTGAACCTTCATGTATATTAATACGTCTATGAATAAAGTGGAACAGATGATCATCACTGGATTCTAGCGGGAATCCATATGTTATTGGATTCCTAGAATGGAACAGTTGAGATCTTTACTTCACTGTAAATATTTCGTAGTGGGAAGTCCTACGAGTAAAGGATAACTTTTTGATCATATCTTGAATATCGGATATTTTGTAATGCCTATGCCAAGGTCGTGGCATATTTTGTAGGAGAGGTTAGTCAACTGAAGTCGCTAACCTGATTGTATTTTCGTGTAGAACTTTTATGGATTATATCAAACTGTATAGATTATTGTAAGGAGAAAGTCTGGGATTTAAACAAGTATTATATGGAAGCGTCATCCATGAGCATGAATCCGTTTACTGTTACAGACGTCCTTGGAACAAGGTTAACGGACATGACCGTAATGTATTTCAAATGACAACTGTTAGGAAATCCTAGACACTTGGATAGAAAAGGACTTGATTGATAAAGAAATCTACAGGAATGTTTTATTATCAACAGTAACTATAATTATGATGCTCTCATCGTTTGTCTTGATCGTGTCGTTGATTGCCGTTTGTCATTCGTCAATAAACCTGAATAACTTTTAACAACGAGTTGATTCTAGTCATGAATTGGCCAATTGCCTACCACTCGTTGGAATTTGATTGAATAACCTTTTGACAACTTTTCATTGAAACCATTCGCGTGTCTAAGCTAGTCATTGATACATCTACCACTAGCTTATCGTTACTATCAACTACAATCACAAAAAGAACCCAACAGTAAATGGTGGCCAGTGTGGGGATTTGGACAAGTTTCAAAGAAGGGAACTTACTCAATATCTTTCCAAAAATCGTTAGACAGAAAGACCCGTGTCTTCATCATGGAATCTACACGACGGTTATCAGAAGGTCAAGGTCAGCAATGAACCTCAACACCAAGTTCTCCAGTGACTACCTACGTTGGACATCATCCTTTTGGTCCTTATTTACGTGCGAGCTATACTCCAATACTCAGGCCGAAGTATTTCGATTTTCAAACGTACATTTACGGAGACGAGGCACATTTTTTGTTTGATCAGCCGAGATAAGTATAAACGGAGTCTCGTTTATTACTGTATTGTGTTTGGCTGTGCCTATTCTCTTCTATGTCCACCAATATACTTTTCATGTTGCATGTTCTATGTTGTATATCCGTCGTGGGTGGTAGGGAGGTCGATCTGACAAACGAGGTTCATCTCGAAGCCGATTCGGGCTCTTTGTCAGATGTTCTATAGGGTTTGATTTATAAGTTTCAATTGAGCGATAATTCCGGTTCAAGGCTAGAAACCTTGCTGTAGTTCCGATCGCTACTTGCTTCTTATGATAGTATTTGTTTAGCTGTTCAGTCAAGTTTTAATTGTTGTTTTCACAGTTATTTTTACTCGTACCTTAGTTTTATAATGTATTTTGTTTGTATATTACGTCATCCTCACCTGACTATCGTTCAGTTCTTTACAAAACATATGTTTTTACACTGTCTTGTCAATTGTATTGTTTAGTATTTGATCGCAGTTATCATCGTAACTCTTTACGACATTCTATTTTTAGTTTCACATTTTTATTTTTATTGGATTTCTGCGACTGTTTTCTACTGTCTTTGAGTATCTCGTCTTGTCATTGTTGTTGCTATTGTCTATGGCTTTTGTCTGTTCATAACATGTCATTACATAAATTAATTTATTGATTATTAATATATTTGACAATTATATGAGTATGATATACCGTTCTAGGACAGGAACGAAGACCATTCGGTGCATTAACAAGGTTAATTAATTTACATTAATTAATTATCATATTTAGAAATTAAGAGTATAGTTACTACTTATAAAGCATAATGTATTCACTAGATTATTTCATTAAGCAAGCAAAAGCCCTTCAGATGGCTCCTGATGAGGCAAAAACATTCGCACTTTCAGAATATAGGAAAGCTCAAGAAACAGAAGCTGAACAGAGAAAGTTAGAAACTTTAAGACTAGAAAAACTTCAATTTGAGGCAGATCAAAAACGGATTGAGTCTGAGGAGAATGAGAAAAAAATGAGATTAGCAGATGAATTAGAAGAGAAACGATTTCTGCGTGAGGCAGAACAGAAAAGATTGGAGGCTGCAGATAAACTTAAGATTGAAATGGAAGTTAAACAAAAGGAAATGGAAGAAAGAAGATTAATAGCTGAACAAAATGCAAAAAGACTTCAGCTTGAGACAGAAGAGAATGATAAGAAACGTCAGCATGATTTGAAACTTGCCGAATTGGAATATGATAGAATTAGGTTAACTCAAGAAGCTAATTCGCAGAGAACTTTCGAAGGCCAAGCTTCATCCAGGCATGATAATTTTAAGGAAATTCACCTAAAATTACCTAAATTTAACCCCCCGTCTGACGACGTGATATTTTTTTGGATAGGTTTGAGGCCACCTGTAGGTCTTACAATGTGGATAAATCACTATATTCTACATATTTATCCAGATTGCTTACGGTAGATGCTTTGGCGGTTTTTCATACCACCAGTATTAATGATAAGAATAATTATGACGCTCTTCGAGCTTCACTTCTCCGAAAATTCCAAATGACAGAAAATGAATACCGATTACGTTTTCGGACTTTGCTACCGCAATCAGGGAAGAACTTTTGTGATTTTCTTTCCCAAATACGGCTAACACTAGAAAGATGGATCGAATTATCCAAGATAGAAAAGTCGTATGAAGGTCTTTTCGATTTACTACTGCGCGATAAGGTGCTATCGTCAGTAAATCCAGCATTTCTTGCATTTTTGCACGAACGGAAACCTTTATCTATGAAAGATCTAGAAGAACATTCTAAAAATTTCTGCACTGCTCACCCATCCATGGATCTAAGTAATGCTCAGATTAAAAGTGAATTGCCAGTTGCTTTTGCCGTACAACAAAATAATTTTTCACGAAATCGTTCATTGAGTAACGACAGATACTTTAATAAGGGAAATAATGAGAATTTCAACAATGGTAATTTTTATAAGGGGAAGCAATTCCAACAATCTGCTCCATTCAATGTTTCTTGGAACCAAGCTCATAGATCGCGAGATTTTGGTAACAATAATTTCAAACATAATCAAGGGTATAATAATAAACAAAACTGGCGATCAAAATCTCAGGTTCCACAAAATAGACAAGGTTCGTTGAATAAAACATTTAACCAACATTATAATGGTAATTATACTAATTATCGTACTCATCAAAATTTTAACGCGAGCAGGAATGACAATTGGGGCAATTTTAATGCAAATAATCAGAACAGATCGCGACGAAGAGATAGATCGTCGAGCCAGACACGTAGACATTCTAATGTCGCTTTAAGTGATACTCAGGCTAACAATGAACAGGTTAAAGGTGCTGATGCTCATAATGCCATGTCTTGTTCTATTGATAGTCATCAGGTGACAGCTTGTGCAGAATGCTCAACACTTTTCCAGCCCAAGGCGATCACGACGTTGCGCTGCGGACACATTTTGCCTAGCCTACCTGCGGTCTGCACGGCAACTTCTGTACAAGGATCTCTTAACTTTCACAAAGGACTTGTCAATAATATTCCATGCTCTCTTTTATTTGATTCAGATTGTACCACGGTCGGGGTACGGACTTCGCTGATAGATCCTCGTTATGCCACGGGCCACACAGTCAAATGCGTTACCTTTGGAGGCACAGTGGAAATGTTTCCCACAGCCATTATTAATTTAAATACACCATTTTTTTCAGGGAAGATCCACGCCTGTCTTCTTCCTAATCCAATTTGTGATGTCATATTGGGTCGTATACATGGTATAACAGAGTGTACACCACAGCAAATTGCTGCATGGGAAGAGCGACATTTTCAGGCTGCAAATGCAGTAGTGACTAGAGCTCAAGCTACTATTATGTCGCATGATACACCATATGAACCTACAGTTCATACCACTTGTGATGATGATGCTCCTATTTCACGGGAGTCGTTTGCAACTTTACAAAAGAATGATGATTCATTAAAAAAAATTTTTCAGTATGTGAACAAAAAGAATACAAGCAACAAACTTGCAAAATCTAGACATGACTTTATTCTTAAAAATGGGATTTTAGTTAGATTGATACGGGAAAAGGATTCATCCTTATGTTCTCAGATTCTAGTCCCGACTTCTATGAGATCGCGAATATTGCGACATGCTCATGACTCGCAATGCGCGGGCCATATGGGTTTTTCACGTACCAAATCCAGAGTGCTTTCTGCATTCTACTGGCCGGGCGTTCATAGAGATATTACTCTCTATTGTCGTTCATGTTTGATATGTCAGGAAGTTAAAGTACGGGGCCCATTTCATGCGGCTCCTATTCAAGCTGCGGACATCCCGATTAGACCATTTGATAAAATGGCTATCGACATTATTGGTCCGATGCTTCCATCTGCCAGAGGGCATACGCATATTCTTACTTGCATTGATATGTGCACTCGTTGGCCTGAGGCCATCCCTCTGAAGAACACCTCATCTGCCAGTGTAGCAGAGGCGTTAATGTTGATCTTCTCACGCATTGGTTTTCCGCGGAAGATCTTATCGGATCATGGGGTTCAGTTCATTTCTGAATCCATGTCTCAAGTTATGAAGACATTAGGTATAGACAGATCACTTAGTTCAATTTACCATGCGATGTCCAATGGGTTAATTGAGCGTCAAAATAGGACACTCAAGCAGTTGTTGGGTAAGATGACCCAAGATCACCCTCAGGATTGGGATCGGGTCCTACCCGCCGCTCTCTTCGCGTATCGCGAGGTGCAAAATCAAGCCACGGGGTTTTCTCCGTTCCAGCTTGTTTTTGGCATGCAACCACGTGGCCCGATGTCGTTAATCCACGACTTATTGGTTGAAGAGAATATTGAAGAGGAAACTCAATCCTCTTATGAGTATGTGATCTCTCTGAGAAAGAGAATCATAGATGCTTGTAGACTAGCTACTGCATCATCCGAACAAGCCAAAGAAAAAGCTCGTCTATTTGCAAACAAGTATAGACGTCTTCGCCAGCTTATTCCTGGTGACGAAGCTTTTGTCTTACTCCCTGCTCATAACAATCGTCTATTAATTACTTGGAGAGGTCCTTTCAGGATCATCTCAAGAATATCCGATGTTGACTACATCGTTGATGTAAATGGTAAACATAAAACCTTCCACATTAACATGTTGAAGGAGTATTACTCACGTCCTGATTATCTACAGTCAGTATTCCAAGCAACTGACGATCCTACACCTCCTATTCAACACTATTCTAGTTTGTCAGTCATCCAAGAAGAAGAATCTTCTTTCGATGATGTACAACTGCCAATACCAGTTGTGCCACTTCATTCCACTGAGAATTGGAATGATGTTACTATTTCATCTACTCTTTCGGCTGATCAACGTCAGCAAGTCTCTAAAATTCTACACTCGTATGAGGATGTCCTCACTGACATCCCAGGTCATACGTCAGTCATCCAACATGACATTATTCTGACTGACGATACGCCTATTCGAGTGCGCCCATATCCTATCCCTTTACACTTTCGTGATAAGGTTGATAAGGAATTGGATGAGATGCTTCAATTAAATATAATTGAACCATCTTCATCACCATACTCTTCTTCTATGGTGATTATTAGAAAGAAAGACAACAATATTCGTCTTTGCGTAGATTACAGGAAATTAAACAAAGTTACAAAGTTTGATGCGGAACCTTTACCTCTCTTAGATGACTTATTGGAGAAATTATCCCATGCTACATTTTTTTCGAAATTTGACCTTTCAAAGGGTTATTGGCAAGTGCCACTCACACCTAAAGCAAAGCCATTCACCGCTTTCTCGACGCCACGGGGACTTTTCCAATGGAATTTTATGCCATTCGGATTAATGAATGCGCCAGCTACCTTTGTACGCATGATGCGCCGCGTACTGTCTCATCGTCCCGATGTCATTACTTACATAGATGACATCTGTCTTTTCAGTAACTCTTGGGATGAACACATTCAGGGATTAAAAGCTTTACTTTCTACTCTACGGGATTATAACTTAACAGCGAAACCTTCTAAGGCATTTGTCGGTTTTCATGACATCTCCTTTTTGGGTCATCGTATAGGTCGGGGTTTAATGTATACAGAAGACAGTAATGTCTCGAAAATCTTAAACATCTCAGCACCTAAGACAAAAAAACAAGTTAGGTCTCTTTTAGGACTAATACAGTTCTATTCTAAATTCATCCCTCATTTGTCTACTTTAACTGCACCTTTTTCTTCTTTACTGAGAAAAGGGACAGCTAACATAATCCAGTGGACTAACGAACACCAAATCGCGTTAGATTATATAAAAAGATTTTTTTCAAATGCGCCATTTTTGAAGTTGCCTAACAAAGATCTTACTTTTATTCTTCGTAGTGACGCATCTTCTTACGCCATTGCTGCAGTTTTGATGCAGGAATATACGGGCACCTTATTTCCAGTCATGTATGTTTCGAGAAAACTGACGGCGAGCGAAATGAAATACTCCGTTCTGGACAAGGAGTTGCTCGCGTTAGTTTGGTCAATCACAAAATTGGAACGTTACTTGCTGGGCTCCCACTTTGTAGTGGAGACAGACCAAAAGGCCCTCACAGCACTGAACACTAAGGACGTTAAATCATCAAAGTCAACCAGATACGCTATTGCTCTTCAGCCATATAGCTATGAAATTCGAGCGATTCCTGGAGTGAAAAATGTGTTTGCGGACTGTCTGTCAAGATGTCCAAGCGAACTGGTCGAACCTAAACCACTTCCGGATGTTGAAACTTCCTCATAGATAATCAATCAAATATAATAAGAGGAACTGAGTACATTATCAATTTTTGAACTTCTATACGTGCTCTGTATGGAACTGAATTATTCGTACCAGCAAAAAAATTCCTGGATATACTTACTTTTGAATTATAACGTAACTTCGTGTGTAGTAACATTTTATTAGTACGGAAACACTGTTCATAGTGACACATAGACATTCATTATTCTATGGAACATATTACACTACATACTGTATTCAAGAATATCTTTGCATCTTGCATGGAACATTAAGAACATATTCTAGTCGATTACTAACTAGTGTTAATGGAACAGTAACACTGAGTAAAATTGCAATTACTTAAATAAATTAGTAAATAGTTATTTGTTTGTAATTAAGAACTATCTTAATTAGATGAAATCAATTAAGCCACTTAATTACTTGTAGAGTACACATTAATTAACTTGAATAGTTGTGAGTGTCTCTTTATACTTATATTTACTTCTCATTATACATTATCTCTCACGTTTAGATAACTAGTCCACCGTCATAATGTTAGAAACATTACGGGTGTTGCTTCTTAACGTGTTTAATTATGCTTTGCTGCATTTTGCATCTTTCATTTTCATTTTTTGATTCTCTTGTCTTTATTATCATCATCGTTGCTATTCATTTTCATTTGAAATCACATGTTTGAGTTGTAAATTTAGTTGAATGTTTTTATCATTTTTTTGGTTTTCATTTTCAACTTTCTTTTACTTCGTAGTTTACCACATCGTTCCAAAGTAGGTCGATTGTGGATGTGTGCTTTAATGCATACTTTCATTCAGTTATATTGATTTCCATTTTCATATTCTTTTTTATAATATTGTATAACTTTATGAATATAATTTATGCACATAGACGTCGATGTAGTTTTGACTCACCTCTCTTGGGTACTTAGTTTTTAAAAAAATTAATAGAATTAATTTTTTTTAAGGGCCGGTGATAAGGGAGCTGTTGCGTACGTTTTACCTAAGGGGGTAGTCTTCGGTCCTGCCAATGTACGCACCAGTCTTGATATAGTTATATTATTTGTGCGTACGTTTTATTCACGCACCGACGTGCACAATGCAGAGTATGAGTTGCTCTTTGCGCACGGGTAACCTAGTTGGGGATTATGACGTCAGCTGTTGTAAGGGCAAGATGGACTCTCTCTCTGCCCGTATGTTATTATTTTGATTCTGAACAATTCGATGGAAGAATTGTTATGAAGGATTTTGGTTGGGTCTTCAGGATGAAGCCAACATGCAGTTCAATACGTAAGTTTCGTTTGAACCTTCATGTATATTAATACGTCTATGAATAAAGTGGAACAGATGATCATCACTGGATTCTAGCGGGAATCCATATGTTATTGGATTCCTAGAATGGAACAGTTGAGATCTTTACTTCACTGTAAATATTTCGTAGTGGGAAGTCCTACGAGTAAAGGATAACTATTTGATCATATCTTGAATATCGGATATTTTGTAATGCCTATGCCAAGGTCGTGGCATATTTTGTAGGAGAGGTTAGTCAACTGAAGTCGCTAACCTGATTGTATTTTCGTGTAGAACTTTTATGGATTATATCAAACTGTATAGATTATTGTAAGGAGAAAGTCTGGGATTTAAACAAGTATTATATGGAAGCGTCATCCATGAGCATGAATCCGTTTACTGTTACAGACGTCCTTGGAACAAGGTTAACGGACATGACCGTAATGTATTTCAAATGACAACTGTTAGGAAATCCTAGTCACTTGGATAGAAAAGGACTTGATTGATAAAGAAATCTACAGGAATGTTTTATTATCAACAGTAACTATAATTATGATGCTCTCATCGTTTGTCTTGATCGTGTCGTTGATTGCCGTTTGTCATTTGTCAATAAACCTGAATAACTTTTAACAACGAGTTGATTCTAGTCATGAATTGGCCAATTGCCTACCACTCGTTGGAATTTGATTGAATAACCTTTTGACAACTTTTCATTGAAACCATTCGCGTGTCTAAGCTAGTCATTGATACATCTACCACTAGCATATCGTTACTATCAACTACAATCACAAAAAGAACCCAACAGTACCATTATTTGTTTCTTAACAGAATCAACATCTTGAAAATTCCTCAACAAAATATCGTTATTTAAGGTATACCAATGTTTTGCCTTATCATCAGTAATTACCTTACTTGATGTAACCAACTTTTAAAAAAAATTTTAAGTCATCTTCTCTTTGTCTTTGAATGAAAGATTCTTTCTCAATCAATTCAACTTGTAAATAATCATCTTCCTCAATAACAGTAGTGTTATCATTTTCATTACCCTCATCATTATCAATGTCATCATTATCATCACTCCTGACATCATTAGTGTGCTCATCATCATTGGTAACTTACTCTAACATAATATCATCACCAATATGATTGAACCTTTGCTCACGAGCTTGTGCTCTGGTAGTTACAGCATTAGCCATTATTAAGTGCTATTTCTCCCACTTCTCAATGTCTTGTCTGGAACATTCATGGATACCTGGGATGTCTGCAAGTATAATCCCAGCGGTAGGTTTATTTAATAAACATGCGAGCACTCTACCAGGAAAATACGGTGTATCCAGAAATACTTCCGCTGTAGGATAATATTCCACCGTTCCACCAAAAGTAATACAGTATACTTAACTTCCCTTCCTGTGTAATCTGATGGGTCCACCATCGATCTTTGTATTCCAATAGTTGTTGCACCTGTATCACGCAACAGTGACACTAATTTATTATTTACAAAACCATTATCCTGTACCAAGGAACCTGTGTTTTCAACAGATGTCATAACAGGCAAAGGGTGTCCACACAAAAGTCTCGGTACTCTCTGTGGCTGAAACAAAGAACTGCATTGAGTACAGTTAAAACTATTTGCTAAATCAACACTGCAAGTATTTTCATGAGCAATAGGCACATTGTTTTGATTTGCATTATTGTTACCACCATCCACGACAGCATTAACACGTTCTGGGTTTCTTGCTTGTCGATAATTATTGTTCTGAAAAGAACCTCTATTGTTTGAGTAATTGTCATTATTCCTGTGGAATTACCTATTACCTCTGTTTGATTTCGCATTATAACCTCCTCTATTTTGGTAATCATTATATCTGTTTGGTGATTGAGGTCCATAATAATCATTGTTATTATTGTAGTTATCATATCTCTGAGGCTGTTGGGATTTCTTATTAAAGTTATATTTGCCTCGATTGTTGCCAAATTGAGCGTTTTGATTGAATCTATAATTCCTGTCAATGCTATTGGATCTTTGCCTAGAATTGTTAAAATTCATCTCTCTGGCTGAAGCTGCTGGAGGAGAATCCCTAATGTTATCTTTACTCAAATTCTTGTTTGGGTGTGCGACTTGATATTGTCTCCCCAATGTTTCACAAACAGACAACGTATCTGGTTTTCTCTCCTGCAAAAAGGATAAAAAATCTCCACTAATGGAGGACAAAACTTTATCTCTTAGGATTAAGTCAGATAAACCTTCAAATGTCTTTTCAATTTTAACAAGATCAATCCATCTGGAAAAGTAGATTTTTATTGAGGCAACACATTCTGTAAAATCTTTAGCAGAATCTGGCACTAGTGATTTAAATTTTAGCCTATAGCCATCCTCATCCAATTGAAATCTCTTGGTTAACAGTACTTTAACAGCAACATAGTCATTTCTAGACTGGTCATCCATTGTACACACAGCCGTAAATGCATCTCCGACCAATAAGATCATGAGCCTACTAGGCCATGTTGCTCTATCGATATTAAACTCATGACAATAAGTCTCATATCTACTAAAGAAGCATGAGATATCGTCTATGGAAGAGTTAAATTTAGGCAAATTTACCTTGACATATTTGTTATGATCTCTTCTATCAGTATCAACATTCACGTTATCCCCATGAGGTTGTTGCAATCTCAATTTCTCAAGTTCAATCTCAGCTAATCTGATTTCTTGAGCATGTTTTAACTTTTCTTTTTCAAGAGCCAACTCTTCTGCTCTTATTTATGCTTCTTCTTGTCTTATTTCTTTTGGCAATTCTTCTTGTCTTCTTTTTTCTTCCTCTTGTCTTTTGATTTCTGACAATTCTTCTTGTCTTCTTTCTTTTTCTTCTTGTCTCTTAATTTCTGACAATTCTTCTTGTCTTTTGATTTCCTTGTCTACATAGTTTTGCAAGGCTTCACCCTCCAAACCAAAATTTTTTCCAACCTTTACTAAATCTTTCAGGGTTGCCATGCTTTACTCTTAATGGGCCTTTCAATAGCAACAAATAAAGTAACTTTTATAATATTATCACTTCAAATAATATTTTCAATAATTAAATCACCTCTTCAATTCAACCAACTTGATGCATTAGTAGTAACATATACAGATGTTAATGATGGAGCATAAAAGAAAAGTACAAACAAGCAGACAGAATACAGTGATCAGAGCCCAAAAGAAGAAAATTCAAATGGAAAACTTAGGCAGAAATATATGAAATAGAACAATCAACAAATTATAGCTCTATTCACACTTATGACAATACATCACAATTTTTTTACAACATATATCACATCTATTAATTGAATGATAGCCAGGTAAGAATCACAGTTTCACAAACAATAATGGAAAAAACTGAAGAAAAAGAATTATATTGAACTTGACTACAACCACAAATTGTACACTTAACAGTACTTCGCAGCTAACAATCACAGGACATGATTATTTCAATAGCAGCAGTAACACTCAGCTTTTTATATGCCGGCCCCGCTATTTGAAACAATCACACTCCAAACCCTATAGAAACGCTCATGAATCTATCGACCAGTCAAAACGGTATTGATAGATACACAAGTCCCACCTACCGCCGACAGATTAATTACAACACGACATTAAAACATGCAACATAAATGAAGAAATAGCGCAGGCAAACAAAGATAATTCAGTTACACGCTGTATGAAACATAAACGTGACTTATCTGAATGCCAGGCCTAAAATCCTCCTAGTTCCACTGTCCGTTCCTCCCAGCACAGATGCGAACTGGATACCAAAGACCGCTCACTTGGTCTAGCAACGCTGCAACAGCTGACACGTTTCAGAATCCACTTGATTCACAGCTGTCATGAAAATACGCCATCTTCGGCAGAAAATTGGATGCTATCATGTATCAAGATGCAGCAAAAATACTCTTCTGGAACACTGCTCTTTCAAAACTTGAATATGTAAAGGACTGAAAAGTGAACTTGTCCTGTGGCCTTCTCAGATTCTAGCAGACGACACGTGCGCCATTTTAAAAAACTGGAACGAAGCACGACTGCGCAGCAAAAGTGATGACGAAAAGTATTTTGATCAGGCTATCAACGGCTTACTGCTCCCATAATTGTAGAGGTATATAATATTTGGTTAGTTAGTCTGGTCCAACTTCTCCCTCCTCCGAGTTCATTTAAAGTCATCAGTTCGCAGGATCTTTGCTTCCAGTTTGTCTAGGGTATAATTTTATGTCTGGTCTATAAGTCCAACTTCTTAACAGCCTTAGAAACGTGCAAGTAGTCTTCAACAGTCATAAAACTTCATAATGCCAGTTTGACGTAAAGAATAATATTCATATTTTATTACAGAACGAAGCTCCTTATATAACTGCATCCAAATAATATTCAATGGCAATCACTAGCCGGTCCATGAAACACATCTATCATCACGTAGACTAAGGACGAGATGTCTGCTACATATTACTGGAATCTTTTAATATAATAGTTCCACACTCACTTCATTCATCTCAGCATTCGCTTGTCCATTACCATATTATCAAGCCTAGACTCCATCTGTAAGACAACCTAGCTGATATAATTTCACAAAGTCTCTATCACAAGAGTACACTTTCTGGAGCTCGTCTAAAACACGTCTTTCACACACAGTGAATACACATCGAAAGAGAACGATTCCCAGCTCAAATTTGCCACGTAAAACCGGCAAAGAATCGTCTGCTCAATATTAGCAGACTATGTGACGTACTTCCGGAGTAGTCCGGGCAAAGCAATATCAACAAGGAAGTGTGTATACAAACCATGTCGAGTGCGATAAAGCCTGTTATGATTTTACTCATAACACGGAGACGCACCCGTTCCTAATCAGCGATTAAGCAGATTGCGCTGGACGATGTACGTATTAATTTGTGTACTGATATCAGCCGCGCCTGCGATTAACCAACTTAGTTGTCGAAAATGTTCTCTCAGCCGCTCCTGCAAATGTTTATTAAGTCGAGGAAGTTGAGGGGAACTGCGGTAAAACGTGGGGTACAATGAATGGGTGTGGGGAAAAAAATCGAAAAAAGGTGATTCGTCTTACGAGGACAAAAGACAAAAAAAATAGACAATGTTACAGCCACAAGGCCTTCGTCAGGGAAAGGAAAGAAAGTGAAGGCTAGATAGGACTCATAAGAACCTAAATAAATATAAAAATTAGAACTAGTTACTTCTCTGAAGGCATCGAAGTCCTAAGGCTTTTGCTGCCCGCGAACGGACGCGTGCCCGGAAAAGGCGTCCTTTCGCGGGCAGCAAAAGCGTTAGGACTTCGATGCCTTCAGGGAAGTACCTAGTTTTATTTTTTTGTATTTATTTAGGTTCTTATGTGTCCTATCTAGCCTTCACTTTCTTTCCTTTCCCCGACGAAGGCCTTGTGGCTGTAACGTTGGCTATTTTCTTTGTCTGTTTTCCTCGTAAGACGAATCACCTTTTTCGATTTTTTTTCCACACCCATCCACTGCAAATGTTAAGTATTATCATCCACCAGGAGTGTCAGATAAACAGACAAAACACAGTTTCAAATATCTGCTACTTAGCAGAGAAAGAAAGGAAGAAAGTGCGACAATTGAAAGCACGCAATAAAATCTATACGACAAATGTACCTATTACTGCCGTAGTGAAACATAGATTAGGAGGAAAAAGGGGTCGCCCCAATCCATTCTGGGACGATTAACATCATCCAAATGTCATCAAGCATAGTGAGCATTCGTAAAATTCTGCAAATAAATGTCAGTTTGTTTGAGACTAAATCTTCACATGAGATATATGTTCTGAGTAATATTATCAATGCATCCTATTCCTTTCCTGAATCTAAATTGGGTCCCACTCAACTGTAATTCGACGATGGGTCTTATTCTTTGCTCTAGTATTTTTGCATATAATTTTCCTTTCAATCTTTTATACTGACGATTCCTGAAAAAAGAGTGTCCCGTAATTATATCAACAGGCTTTCACAATGTATTTCCTACTCTTCGTCACCATCTTCTTCTCATCTCTTGTTACACCTGCATTTGTCTGGTTTTTATCATCAGTTCCATTTTGGTGATCTTGTCATATCATTTCAATTATTGTGGTTTTAAACAAGCACCCATTTATAACCAAACATAACTAAATGATATTTAATTACCTTTGTGGTACAGCTGCTTCTAATGTCTCTACAATGAGAGCAATGAAATAAACAAAAATGGATTAAATAACTTAGTAAACACCGAGATCAATGCATTTTAAAACGGATTAAGATCTCTGTGAAGTTCTTTTACCAATGGTGTGTTTTTAAATGCTAGAATACAATGGCTGACAAAAAGGTGATCCTGCTACATGATCGTGTGAATATTAACATAAAACAGGTAAGCCAAACAGGATAGATAAACCCCGACCTCAGATTTTCTGATACAAAATATTTTACCTACTGCTAAGCTCTTTTTCGTGTGACTGGCAAGCTACAAGATTTAAATATACTACTATCTTGAATGCTGGCCACGCCCCCTTCAGCCTCAGTTTGATTCTTGTAAGAAAAACCCTCTTGATAAAGTTATGAACAATTCAATGGTAAGTGTCTCATTTTGGACATGTTAGTTCTCACTTGTTGGATCTGAAACATCAAGTTCTTAACGTACAGAGACTGAGCTTGTGTAATTCCCTGTGTCTATCTTCAGGTTCCAGTAATAACTGAATATCTTAACAACAGAGTCTTGGTATGTATCCATCGAGTCATCATCATCATCATCATTTTCGTCATTATTTCCCTTTTCGCTTCTTATGGAGCATAGAGGTACAGCCCCAGCTGGTTCTTTTGCAGGAAGCTTAGTTTAAAAGCCTGCATATGCTCATGCAGTACAGGGTGCGAATTCTATGAAACCCTCCAGTCCTGGTGGTACCTAACTCATGCACATTGCTTGAAGATATCCAATCTCTCTCCATGTTCGCGTAATAACAGTGTCAATGTTAGTAATGATGAGGATAATAATAAGAAGAATAATAAAACTACCATCTAAGAAAAACAAGCTGAAGAAAATAGCCAGGATGTTCTAATACTTAATAAACACAAAAGGCACACCATGAAATAAAAAGAACAATACATTAAAACAAACAACTACCCATAATGTAATGAAAAAACAATGAAATATTACAAACAACACAGCACGTGTAAATTACCGATAACAAAAAGCTGTACCTGTAGATGTCAAGAAGTTAGAAAACTATTTCTAACGTAAATTCTGACCACCAAACAGCGAACAATATGTATTCGAATATAGCACAAAATCAAAAACAAAATTACACAAATTATCCTAATTATAACCGATAATTAGGTTGAACAGGAAAGACCAAAATAGTGGACGAGCGGAGGCAAATAAAGATCATATAATGCAAATCTGTTGTCCCACCATTTCGTTTAAAATAAACAGCTGTGGTTTCTGTAGCGATTTGATGTGAGTAATGTTGTTGCCAGTCACGTGTGCAACCTCATATACGTCGCCTCTTACGACTGCTTGAGGAGGCTTCTTCTTCTTCTTCATTTGAGTCGACTATAGTGTTGTTATACCCTGTTCAACCTGGAAATTGGTTATAATTGGGGTATATTGTGTGTTATGCTCTTCGATGGTGGCCGGTTGTTAGTCCTGAAAAGGACTGGTGCTAAAAAGGACCACTAGCTGATGTCCTCTTCGTTGTTTCTCTGTTTGTGTTGCCGTGGCATGTTCTATAGTGTATTTCGTATCCTGCCTCCCTATCTGGCTTGTGTGGTTTTGAGTTTTTTTACCCTCCTTGTTTCTGTTTCTTGTGTCTTCCTTTGCTCTTGTATCTTAGATAGCGCTTTTTCTATAATTGTTGGGAGTAGCTTTTCCAGCGTTTCCTCGATGACTTCTTCGTCTGATTGGTCGTTCGTTTTAATATCTTTTGTGTTTGATGTTATTTCTGCAATGGTCATTCTTTCTGCCTCTATTCTCTTCAGTACCTCTTCGTTTCCTTCTTTCAGTTCTATCAGCTTCTTGACATCTTCTTCTACCTGCTGCTGAATTCTTTTCATGTCTTGGTGTATTATTTTCATGTCGTTCATGAATTGTTGTTGTTTCGCGCTTTCCGAGCTATCAGGGATTTCTTCACATCTGGCAGTTGATGTTCTGTTTTTGTGTGGCTGTCGGTTTTCTCTCTCCTTTCGCAGTTGTTGTTTTAGATCTCTCACCTCAGTCGTGAGCTGTCTGACCTGTTCTGTTAGGCTGTCGTGGCGCCTATTACCTAGAGTACTTGCCTTCAGTGTGTTTTTTGCCTTTTGGTACGATACCCCCTTTCCAATGGTAACTGTAATTATTTGCCTTGTTTGTTGGTATTCGGGACACCCTCGGTATCGTGCTCCGTGCTTTCCGAGGCAGTTGGTACATTTTCTATTGTTATTTGGTGCTTTGTAGTCGTGTTCTTTTTTTGCCTTTGGGCAGTCTTTGTATTCGTGGCTGCCCGCACAGTATCTACAGACTGTCTCTTTTCTGCACGTGTTCCTTGTGTGAGAAAATCCCTGGCACTTTGAACACTGCATCACTGGCGGGATGTAGGCATGTGTTCTTCGAGGTCTATTCTGGATAGTGATGTTTTCTGGGACTGTTTTCCCTTGTAGAGTCACTATTATCAGTCTGGTGTCTTCTTTGTTCCAGGACTTAAGCCTTTCTGCGTGTGTGAATCTGTACCGAGGGTTTTCGGCCTGGATGTAGCTGAGGGCCTCTGTGTCTGACAAGCTGGTGTCTATCCCTTTGATGACTACTCTCTTGGTTTCAGTGTAGATTTCTGCTTGGATTTTGATCCGGTGTGGTAGCTGACATTCTTTAGGTCCGAATGCCAGAGCAGTCATCAGCGATTTAGTCTTTTCTGTATCATTCGGGGCAAGTGTCACTCCCTGTGGGTGCCTTCTGATACTTATTATGCCTCTTTTGCCTACTACTTTCTCCAGGACATTGATTACTTTGTCGTCCGGGAGTGCCCTGAGTGTGGCTTCTCCTTCGGACAACTGCGTAATTTTTATTTTGCGCTCTTGATCCTGTTCTTTGTGGATGCTTTTTCGTAGTTCGCATGGGTGGTATCTCCCATCTGCCACCACTGGCTGAGTATCTGTCTTTGGGCTCGGTACCCTGTCCTCTTCTGTCTGCTCATGATTCTGCTTCTCTTGATCACCGCGGGAGACTTGGCTGTTCTCTGTTGAATTCCGGCGTATCTCGATGTCTGACACTGGAGCCATCTCAAATAGTGCTTCTTTCAATGTTGAGGAGGCTGTAATCCTTTCCTTTATTTGTACCCGCAGATAACACTGGGAGGTACACGTGGCTATCCATCGTACAATTAACACAAAGGTCCGATGGCGGAGTCTTCTTATGTTGTAATTGTCAAGTTCTTTCAAACGAAAAGAAAAGACTTGACACGCTCTACTCCTTTGCTTTTAATTGTTATTGCTTATCTTCTTATTTACAAGGTAGTCCTTGTTCTGAAATCCCCAGGTAAAGAGAGGCAGAGGTAGACCAAAAATACGAATAATTCGAGAGAGATCTGGAGACGGAAGTGAAATTGGTGAGGAAAACTTGGAAGGAACTTGAACTGATGGCACGTGACAGGAGGACTCAGCATGTGTTTGTTGAAGGCCAATGCTCCTTGGGGAGATAAAAGGATTGATTGATATTCTTATTTATAGCAATTTCTAGTCCTAATAGGTGTCCAGCGACAGGTGCCAGTCTACGAACCATTGGCTATCGGTCCACGCCGTATCCATAACCAATGGTTATCGACCCATGCTGTATCCTTGCATGAAAGAAACGATAGCCGCATTTTTCAATCTTACACGAAATCTTATAAGAATATTACCCTTCGGCAAAATCTACTTATTAAATGTAAATAGGAATTTTTTTTCACAATCTTTTCATACAATACTGATAATAGTGCCATAGAGGTGCGGTACGAACGTGTTTACAGATGAAAAATTATTGTGAATCCAAGATTAATATGATGCACGCAGGGTCGGCCTTAGTAATTGTGGGGTTTGATTTGAACGATTCTTTTGGGGCTGATCCTTCTTCATCTTTTTCTTCGTACACTCTCGGACGTCTACTTAAATATTTTCAAACAAAGCAGTGGTCAGCTTCAAGCTATTTGCATCTCCTTAGAGTTTTAGGGAATATGGTACTGCTGACGGCCATATGTGCTTTCTATGTTCCTCATATGTTGGGCATTTTTAAGCAGATGTTCAACAGTCATTTTATCAGTGCCACATTTACACTCATCGGAAGCTCCTATCTTTAACTTGTTGAATAAATGATATCCCAATCTGTTGTAGCCCGTGCGGAGTCTGAAGATTATCACTTGTTCTCTTCTGCTGAGCTAGTCACATGCATCTTTTTGTGTGTGTCCCGGATGCTCTGCATCCCATTTGTTTCTGTATCAGATTCTGATAAAACATTTTCCCTCTTCGAAAGTTATGCTTGTATCAGGCTGAGGTAGCTTTGCCAATCTGTGAACGTCTTCATTGCCGGAGATGTTACAATGAGATGGGATCCATTGTATCACAACCCTTTGAATCGTTGACATAGCTTGTGGAGCACTGCTCTTAGGTCATCCAGGTTTGCTTTATTCTGACTCTTCAGCATTGCAACTACTGACAGTTTGTCTGTGAAGAAAATAATTTGTCTCTCGGGGCCTTCCTCTGGCATTAGAACCTCTGCTGCAGTTTTTAAGGCCTCTGCATCTGCTCTGAACCACTGATTTTACCCACTTTTGTGACAGTGCAGAACTAAAAACCTGATTTTGACAGAAGCATTTCAGGGAACTAATCTCCAAAGCTACGAAATATAACATATAATAACATATATAACATAATAAATCTGCCTATGCAAACTTAGATAATCAAATACAGTAACCACATACTTTAACACGTCCTTCTGTTTTCTGCAGGTACAGCAAAGTTCATTATGACATTCGCGCTGGGTGCCCTGGTTTTCGTGGCCACTATATCCATAGCGGCAAGTGGCTCCGACCTGTACGCCGATTTGACAAAGATACAATTACTTTTACGGACAGCTGATGATCGGCTTGTTCGTAAGTTGCTGTTATAGTTGCAAATTTATTAGTGTCTCATGACTTTCCTTTGAATGTCAGGACTGGCTTTATATGACACTGAAAAGCTCTTTTTCTTACTTTCATTGACAACAACATTTGCATAACATACTTTTCATTTTATAGCACGCTGATTTTTGCCGGGGCCATTCTACTCTTTATCTCTGAAAAGTAAGACTCTGTGAGGTGGTGTTCGACTCAAGAGACCCGCCCGGTGGGAAGAGTGCCGGATCCCTTGCCTTGGTAGGGTCTACCCAAAGGTGAACGGAATAGCATATGGCAATAACCCGCTTCTCTCAACGAGAAAATGTTTTGAGATGTCAGGAACCTTGAGCTGACTACTGCCTTTATTTGAGTCTTTAATGTAGAAGTCTGAGGGCGAACGAAGAAGAAGAGAAAGAGAAGAAGAAGAAGAAATGTATCTTCCGTCCGATGTTATGAACGTGCCTACGTACTTGAATATATTAACTAGTTTTAAAACTGAACCATTTGCTTTAAAAGGGTATTCTCAAGGAAGTAAAATTTTCGAGATGACCATTTTTTTCTGTATTTTTCGTTATATAAGCTAACACTTTTATTTTCACTTTTGGTCACTGCTGTATCAATCATTTTTTCCTACAACTTCATTTCACTTTTTACTATTAAGGCCGTATCATCAAGATGTTTATATTATGTCTACCAACTGATATTCCTAACACGTCTTCTTTGGATCTCATTATACTTTCTCTGTTCAGATGAAACACATCAGGTGACAGCATACACCCCTGCATAACACCATTTGTTTTAATGTACTAAAATATTCATATTTGGCTGCAAAATCTTATAGCTGCCGTTTTTGGTCAATGCATGTTGTGTATTATTGTCAGCTCTTCAGCAGCGATTTTTTAGTTTTCTAACAGGATGATAATGCCTTCTTGTTTATCTTTGTCAAATGACTTTTTTTAGTCTACAAAGCTTAAGTATAGATATCTTTTTGTTGCTTCAATAGCACTTTTTATTAATGATCTTAACAATATATATGGCGTTATTTTTTTGATAATAACAAATTTTTTGCTTACTTACTTACTTTCTTACTTAGTCGTTCCTCTTCTATCATTGGGTGTAAAGGTTGCCAGAGAGAGCGCCATACTATCATATCGGCTTTTTTGTGTGTGTTTCTTATTTTATCTTAAACAAAAAAGCAAAATTTTCTTTGTGGAAAATTAATAAAATATTTTTTTTTTTTTTTTGCTTCTGGGCATATGCGCTGTAAATTTAGAATTTATTTCCTCTCACATTGAATGAGGGAAGTACGGAAATGTTTACTAACAGCCAATGGGGTCAGTCAATCAATCAATCAATAACCTATAGCTCACCAAGAATCATAGGCCTTCAACAAACACATGCCAAGTGCTATCAGTTCAAGTTCTTTCCGCGTCTTCCACATCATTTTCACTAATGTCTTTAGTTGTCTTCCCCGTGTGTATGCGTGTGTATGTTTTTTTTCTACATTTGCATCTTTTACACTGAAGATTCCAGAACAAAGACTGCCTTGTAATGCTATCAACATGTTTCCTGAGTGTGAGTCCTACCCATCGCCAGCGTCTTCTTCTCATCTCTTGTTCCACTGGCACTTGTCTGGTTCTTGTCATCTCTTGTTCCACTGGCACTTGTCTGGTTCTTGTCATCTCTGGTTTCACTGGCCCTTGTTTGGTTCTTGTCATCTCTTGTTCCACTGGCACTTGTCTGGTTCTTGTCATCTCTTGTTCCACTGGCACTTGTCTGGTTCTTGTCATCTCTTGTTCCACTGACACTTGTCTGGTTCTTCTCATCTCTTGTTCCACTGGCACTTGTCTGGTTCTTCTCATCTCTTGCTCCACTGGCACTTGTCTGGTTCTTGTCATCTCTTGTTCCACTGGCACTTGTCTGGTTCTTGTCATCTCTTGTTCCACTGGCACTTGTCTGGTTCTTCTCATCTCTTGTTCCACTGGCACTTGTCTGGTTCTTCTCATCTCTTGTTCCACTGGCACTTGTCTGGTTCCTGTCATCTCTTGTTCCACTGGCACTTGTCTGGTTCTTGTCATCTCTTGTTCCACTGGCACTTGTCTGGTTCTTCTCATCTCTTGTTCCACTGGCACTTGTCTGGTTTTTCTCATCTCTTGTTCTACTGGCACTTGTCTGGTTCTTGTCATCTCTTGTTTCACTGGCACTTGTCTGGTTCTTCTCATCTCTTGTTCCACTGGCACTTGTCTGGTTCTTGTCATCTCTTGTTCCACTGGCACTTGTCTGGTTCTTCTCATCTCTTGTTCCACTGGCACTTGTCTGGTTCTTCTCATCTCTTGTTCCACTGGCACTTGTCTGGTTCTTCTCATCTCTTGTTCCACTGGCACTTGTCTGGTTCTTCTCATCTCTTGTTCCACTGACACTTGTCTGGTTCTTGTCATCAATTCTACATTGATGACCTCTTCATACCATTGTTATGCTAATTTATGCAAGCATCCTTTTATGAAAGTCTGCAGCTTTTTTTATTGTGCTTGTGTTTGTTGTTCTCCATGTTTCAGAGCCATACAATAGGACTGACTTCACATTTGAGTTGAAGATTTTTATTTTAGTGTTGGACATGATTTCTCTTGATTTCCTTGTTTTGCGATGCAGTGAAAGCTGCTCTTGTTTTTTGTTTTTTTTAAATATTTTTTAATGTTTCATCTGTCCATCCAACTTTTGTCTATTTTCTGTTTTTTGTTTTGGGTATTTTTTTTTTAAATAGACAATCTTTGTCAGTATTGCTGCCAAGGTCTGTCTATGATTCTACATCTTGTAGGGATGTTTGTTCAAGTTAAATCTTACTATCATCACCTGCATTTATTCTCATTACCTTTGTCTTTTCCCTTATTACTTTCAGACCCACTTTCTGTGACCTCTCATAAAATATAGTCATTTTGTCTCTCATCTGATTACGGTTTTCAGACAGAAGAGCCAAGTCATTTGCAAAATCTAGATCATCTATCTAATGTCAGATTTCACTGAATTCCATATATGTTGTGTGACGTCGATATTTTCGTAACCCGGTCTATAACTAGTGAGAAAAGAAATGGAAACAAAAGGTATCCCCGTTGCTCTTCAGTTCTTATGCCAAAGATTTCTTAATTTGTCCTTCATGAAGAACTCTGCATGGCACGTCTTCATGTATTTTTTATTAAACTAGTAATCCTCAGGAGAATCTCATAATACCTCATCAATTTCCAAAGTGGTTCTCTGTGTACACTGTCACATGTCTTGTCATAGTCCATAAATCCAATGTATAGCGGTGAATTCCATTCTAGACTTTATTCTACTATTATTCTCAATGTGGCTTTCTGGTTTTGCATGATCTGTGTTGTCTAAAACCTGCTTGTGTGTAGGGGTAAGGAGATTAAGAAAGGTTATGAACTTCCGGTAACAATGATATCATATTACCCAAAACACTTTCACGGATAGGTCAACTGAGACTTGGGTTGTTTGTTACTCTGTTTTTACGCATATCTCTTCCACTGACCCTGGTATCACGTTTAGTGGCTATGACAAACACTTAGATGATATTGGCGAAATTATTATGACACTGTTCAATATTCAAAGAAAATTTATTACATAGATCAGAAAGTCGCAAAGCATTTCGATAGCTTGTTTTCATTAGCAGCAGAAAGTTGTAAAGCATTTCTATAGTCCGTTTTCTTTAGTAGCAGAAAGTCGCAAAGCATTTTGATTGTTTGTTTTCATTAGTAGCAGAAAGTCGCAAAGCATTTTGATAGTTTGTTTTCATTAGTAGCAGAAAGTTGCAAAGCATTTCGATAGTTTGTTTTCATTGGTAGCAGAAAGTCGCAAAGCATTTTGATAGTTTGTTTTCATTGGTAGCAGAAAGTCGCAAAGCATTTTGATAGTTTGTTTTCATTAGTAGCAGAAAGTTGCAAAGCATTTCGATAGTTTGTTTTCATTGGTAGCAGAAAGTCATTTCAATTGCTTGCTTGTACCAGTAGAAAATAAAAACACCATGACAGTATAAGAATCTGATTTAAAGTGAGATAGAGAACAACAAAGACAAAACAATCACATTAGAACAAAGGTCTTACTAATTTTGTTGACTGTGGTCTGATAAACATTTAACGACTTTTTAAATAGTAAAAATGTTGTTTTCTTTGAAAAACAAAACCATTTAATCTATTCATTACTTTTTTTCACTTTAAGAGCAAGCCAACTGAAAAGTAGAGAACACAAGAAGTAATAGCAGAAAAAAATCACTTTTATAAGTCATTGTGATGTGGATTTCGTTGTTTTTAATTCCTTTCCTTCGCAATATTATCACCATAATAATCATCATGCTAGTTTATATTTTTCTTGTATTTTTCTAATATTATGAAATATAATGTGATATTTTTTTCTGTTACAGAATTGTCAACAAAAAGTTGTAAGTATCACTATGTGATCAGTTGGTTTATTGTTGTAAATTTTACCATACGTGCGATTTGTTGTTTGAAATAATAATTAACTTTTGTAATTCATTGTAAATTGAACAAAAGCTATCAAACATTTTGATTTGTTTGACTGTTTCTACAGAGTTAGATACAACGTGGCGGAGGGATACAATATAAAGTAGTCTTTCAGCCATATGACGTATTACACCATCACAGTATTGCTTATTCTCTGTACGACTGTATGGTTGTTTGACAAATAAAGGGGTTAACATACAATGTTAAAAATACAGCTACATTACAGACAAACGAACCAAACAGACACTTTATGTCACTCGATTGTCGGATCCTAGCCAGGGATCCAGACCCCCAGGACGACCCAGAGTCCACTGGGAGGACAACATTAGACAATCTTTGAAGGACCGAGGACTAGAATGGAACCAGGCCAGGAGGAAGACAGCCGATAGGATAGTCTGGCGCTCTCTCTTCCAAACCTCTACACCACACGGTAGAAGGGGAACGACTAAGTAAGATTGTCGGATCCACTATTTCCGATTCTTCTTCTTCCTTCTTCCTCGTTCGCCTTCAGACTTCCACATTTATGACTCTAATAAAGGCAGCAGTCAACTCAAGGTTCCCGACATCTCCAAACAGTTTTTCGTTGACAGAAGTAGGTTGTTGCCATATGCTACCCCGTTCATTACTCTAGGTTGGGCAGTACTGCAGCAGGTGTTCGACTGTCATCGGGCTGGTACCGATTGACTGATTCGGGTCAGTGTGGTTCCCGTGGGTCTCTGAAGAGACACGGAAAGAATAGGGCTATTGTACTCTCAAGCATGTCGTAAAAGGCAACTAATTGAGGTTTATGCATGTGAAACAAATTGTCATAGAAACCACCACTGTAAAATCATTTAATTGCTTGGTGCAGGCTTCCAACAAGGGAACCAACTACAGTGGTTGTTCTATGATCAGTTGAGAGTGCCAAGGAAAGTGATGATTATTCGGGTCAGTAAAAAGAAGATTTTAAAGACATTAAAATAGTTTTTGTTAATGTTAATCAGAATCGACGTCACTGCACCCCGGGCAAACCCATAAGTGCTCAGTCTTCCTCAGCAAATGTCGAAGGATATGAATGCTTACTGCTCCTGTAGCACGATGGTTGTATGCATCCTCTTTTACGTCCATCCCTGCAAGACTTACGTTTGATGCCTAATTCCAGTAATCTTTGCTTTGTTGATTCATGGATTGCTGTGTCGTTCTCTAACAGGCGATCATTACTAGTCTTTAGTATTTCCCCCTTATCCATATCCAATGTAAACACTATGTGTGCTCTATGATGTTAGTCTGCTAGCTCTTTCATTGCCACGCACCCCTATGTGTGCAGGACAGTAGATCCACACCAGTTCCTGAAGATTGACTTGACTTGACTTGACTTTGATCCACTGTCACTGAGCGTCAGCTCTTGGTGACCTCTTGAAGATTAAGACTTCTCTGGATGTTTTCCATTCATGCCGGAACCATCCATTTTAACATAGTAGAATTGACAATGAAATGTTTTTAAAGCTTTGAAAACAAACAAAGCGTTAAAGTCAATTTGACAAATAAACGCACAACGTTTGGGTATACTCTTTAATCAGCTAGTCACAAATAGGAAACAAAGAGACTTCGAAGTTGTTGACAGGTTAGGGCCGGTTATACACTCCAAGCACACTCCGGTTCCAGTGGGTCTCTGAAGAGATAAGAAAGGATAGGACAAACTGCTCCCGCAGACGTGTCGTTTAAGGTGACTGTTGCTGTCATTTTCGACGGAGTCATCTGTCAAGTTATTTGCTTATGTTTGTATCATAAGTATAATTGTGTCTTTACCTGCGATGTCAGGTTGATTAGGGGTTGTCTTCCCTTGTTTATTCATTCATTGTGTTTGACCTTTAGGGTCAGAGGTTGTCAGTTCGGCGTGGGCCTATGGGAAGGTTTTTTAAGCGGGAGTGAGATATACTTCCGGGAAGCCGGGAGGTCCTGTTTTCTGAAGGGACCAAGAGTCCATTGTTTTTCGGGGAGAATCTTCGAAGTAACTGCTATGGCAGTTTTCCCCAGTGAATCTCTGTGCGTCGGGATGACGACAGAATTCCTTGTGTAGTTCTGATGATTCATTTACCAGGTAATACCGACCTTTATGCATTATTACGCTTTTCGGTGGCAGAACATGTAAAGGATTACCTAGGGTGAACAGCAGTTCACGGATCCGCCATTTCAGAACTTATATATTTGTGCTCGAGGTAGCCATCCAAGACTGTTAGTCTTATATTGTCCAGAAATCCAGTGACGAAGATATATTGTGGGAGCCGCAGATTGGCGGAACTTCTACCTACAATAAGTATTACTGCAGGGTTGATGATAACCTATTTAACAGAAGTACACGGCCGACGTTAGGACGAGGCCTGTGCTTCCGGCTATTATACTACAGCCTGTTATGTGCAATTGGCAGGGAGTGCCAAGTTGCACCTGTGTGTCAAGGTAACTAAGGCATCTGACGCGTTTAGTCAGAGACGCCAAGGGCGACGCTACGAACTGTCATTATTGAAGAACTTTGCTATTGACCATGCACGTCTATTCTGATGTTTACCTTTTTGAATGCCAAATGTATACCTATCGATGTCAGGTCAGCATGACCTTGTTACACTGACTGTTCCTGTTGATATTATGTGTGTTCCCGTCAATAAATGTCTTGAAACATGCCTGCAGTGTCAAAGCATCCTTGATTACTGCATGTGAGAGTATGGGTTGCAGGATCTACATCTATACGAGCCTAAACACATTCGCGTCTTCATTCGCACCCACACTCAATTCATCATACGCTCGCACTACACATCTAACAACATGTATACTGTCTTGGGCCAGTGATCACCTCAACAAGAAAAAAAGACAGTTACATTTCTGGTGGACCAGTTACGTGGGCTCTTATGATACATTTCTTGTCGCCAATGTGGCCTAGAAACTTACATTTCGGATGGACCAGATCTGTGGGTTTAAAAAGAACAGAGCGAGCATTTGACATTATTGTTGACATTTATGGATCCAGAAATTTACATTCCTGGTTGGCTGTTACATGTATGATGTCTCCAGTTTTGTCGAGAAAGTTACAAGAAGGACAAGTACACATTACACTTCTGATCTGTGGGTCTAAGCTACACACGGGACAGCCGTAACACACAACGCTAATTCTACACTTGCAAGTTTTGGCTACAACAGGACAGATATAGGTCATCAACGGTTGACACAAATAAACAGTACGAGCATTTATATTATAATGCTACATAAAGCATAACAAGACAAGTACTGAAGTGAACTACTAGGCATTTGCTACGTGGACCATAACTGCATAGAAGGCGGGTTCCTATTGTAAACAGTACTGCGGGTTGTGACACGTTTCATTCAACAACAGACTTTTCTAGGTCAGAGCATTCAAGCTACATTGTTGGAGGTCAAGTGTCTGTAAACAGTACGTGAAATTGTAAACATTCAATGTGCAAGCCCTAATTTGAGAAGGTCATAGTAACTTTGGTTCGTGAATACCACTTTATGCTACAGTGGATTTGACGTTCAGTGCGCGTTTGACATTTCGTTTCTGTGTTCGCAAGGAGCAAGAAATTTATTTTAGTTTCAGCTGTGACTGAACTTGTTCTGCAACACATTGAAATTGATTGCTATATGTTTATGTCACTTCTACTGTTTTGTGTATTTTTCTGCGGGTTTTTCGGTTGGTGGGTCTTACGGTAAATATGCCACTTGATCGAGGCTTACTGTAAGCGGTCTGTAGGTGCAAATTTTCTTAATTTGGAAATTTGCTAGTGACAATTGGTCGCTATTGATGTTAGCTGTGATGTAATTGTACTTAACGTTGTTTTTGTAATATTTTGTCTGTTTTTCAGTTTTGATTGTCGATTTGTTTTGTTTGTATTCTGTAGGTCTCTCCTTTCTTGTGTATTTCTCTACACATTTTTGGTTAAAACAGTGTTGCCATTTGTATTGTTTTGTATTTTTGTCTTTGTATTTTTTTTTTTTTGGTTGTACTACATTACTGTCATGCACAGTCTACATACACATACTTGGTCATGTTTTGATATTATTGATAAGGTAGACTCTTCATATAGAGTTTGTTAAATAATATTATATAAGATATTTATACAAGTTCTTTGATAAAAGACTTGTTATCTACAAAGATTGAGACAAGGTAAATACATATTCAAGTTCTTTATAAAAAAAGACTTGTGCCCATAGTGAGTGGGATATAAGGGAATTTTTTTTTTCCACAGGTACTCAAGTGATTTTTTGGGTACATTATAAACAAGAGGAACATACAAAGTCTTTGTCTAAGACTAAGACAGTAAAATAAAGTGAAGTGAGTATACAAGTCTAGCATTTCAGACTTGTCTCCCATTGAAGTGGGATAAGGTAATTTATTTAATTTTTTTCAGGTTTCTGATCTCATTAGACAGAATGTCTACATTGGATTTCTTCATCCAGCAAGGGTTGACCCTTGGTAAGTCTGGTAAAGAATTGGAAGAATATTCATCTGCTCAATTCGCCATTGCATTAAAGTCAGAAGAAAAGAAACAAAAAGAGGAAATTAAATTGAAAGCAGAAGCTGAACTAAAGAAGCTAGAAGCTGAGAATAGAAGATTAGAACTTGAAGAAAGAAGGTATCAAAGAGAGGCTGAGGAGAGAAAAGCTCAAGCTGATGAAAGAAAATTCCAGATGGAAATGGAAGACAAAAAAATTCAAGCTCAAGCTGCTGCAGAGGAAAAAAAACTTCAAGCTGCTGCAGAGGAAAAAAAACTTCAAGCTGCTGCTGAGGCTGAAATTAGAAAAATGGAACATGAGGAAAGAAAACAGAAGATGGAACTTGATGAAAAACTCGCAATTTTGGAGTTAGAGAAATTGAAATTGGCGAGTACGGGTGCTCAGCAAACAACTTCGAGTACGACAAAGGAGTTTGTTAGTAGGATTAAATTGCCTCATTTCAATCCTTTAAAGGATGACGTAGCAGATTATCTAGATAGATTCCAATTTTTGTGCGATACGCATAACATAAAAAAGGAAAAATATGTTGAACAACTGATGCCATTTTTTACAGGTGACACAGTGACTACTCTTATGACAATAGACGAACATGAGAGGACTAATTATGATGTTGTCAGGGCAGCATTACTAAAGAATACCAATTAAAACAAGAAGACTATCGTCTTCGTTTTAGGACAATGTTGCCAGAAAATGGAGTAGATTTCTCTGATTTTGTTACAAAGATACGTCGTACATTTACACGATGGGTTGAGTTGTCTCAGATTGAGAAAACATATGAAGGTCTAATGGACTTATTATTGCGAGATAAGGTTTTGTCATCTGTTAATGATTCTTTTCTTGCATTCCTTCATGAGCGTAAGCCTAAAAACTTAAAAGAAATGGAGGAATACTGTTGTCAGTATGCCACAGCACATCCCCATGCTACAGTTAGCAATTCTAAAGTGAAAGAAGGGTTGCCAGCTGCTTCGGCAACACCATATGGCCCTA
The DNA here is from genome assembly GCA_024509875.1 of Oreohelix idahoensis. Lineage (NCBI taxonomy): Eukaryota > Metazoa > Mollusca > Gastropoda > Stylommatophora > Oreohelicidae > Oreohelix > Oreohelix idahoensis. The sequence goes on from JAMPIV010010599.1 coordinate 488,761, forward strand.
ATTTCAAAAAAAAATTTCAGGGTGCTCAACAAAATTGGAATAGGGGAAGTAATCAAAATTACACTCAGAAGCGGAGTAATCCAACACATGATGGTTCTTCGTCTATGCAGTGGAGACAAGATGGTAGTTCTCGTAATTTTAGTGGTAATAATTTGAGACACTTTCGCAAAGGCTATCCAAATAATAACTATTCAAATTTTCGAGGTAATCATTCTCGACGTCAAGATTATGACGATGGTGAATTTAGAAACCGGGATTCAAACCGGAATGATGATTACAATAGGCAATATGATCACAATTACAGGGGAAATGATAGTCGAAATAATTACAGGGGAAATGATAGTCAAAATAATTACAGGGGAAATGATAATCGAGGTAGACCTAGGTTTAACAAAAAAAGACCTTACCAACAGGCAAACTCTGCGCAACAAGAGTTTGATGGAGCCTGTAATACAGTAAATGATAGTGGTAACTCTAGGGCTATCACTGGTTGTGCTTTCGATTTTGGGAGAGCAACTGAATGCCCCCAATGCTTAACATTGTTTGACTCATCAACTGTATCTACGCTAAGTTGTGGTCACCCTCTTCCTGCTCTACCTGCTACAGTTGCGCATGATGGGAGAGGATCTCTCATCTTACATAAAGGTCTAATAAATGATAGGCTAGTCTCAGTACTTTTCGATTCGGGATGTACTACCGTCGGGGTTAAGGAGTCTCTGATAGATCCTTGCTGTGCCACTGGAAAAACAATCAAATGTGTTACATTTGGTGGTACTATGGAAAGCTATCCTACTGCTATTATTAGGATTGACACTCCTTTCTTCACAGGAGATGTCCATGCATGTCTTCTTCCTAATCCTATTGCGGATCTTATAATCGGTCGTATTCATGGGGTTAAGGAATGCACCCCGCAACAAATTTCTAGTTGGGAAGAAAAAAACATTCAAACGGTCAATGCAGTGGTGACAAGAGCTCAAGCTCTTAATCCCCCAACTTCATCTGATAATAGTAATGAAGTTGATAGCCAAGACGAGCACTTGGTGATTTCCCATGACTCGTTTGTTAAACGTCAAGAAGAGGATCCTTCTTTGAAGAAATACTTCCTTCTTGCAAAGAAAGGGGATCCCAATCAAAATACGAATCACAAATCGTATATCACTATGAAGAATGGTATATTGGTACGAATGGTACAACACTCGGACAAGTCTATGCACTCGCAAATTCTTGTGCCTAAGTGTATGAGAGCCTTAATTCTTCGGCATGCACACGATTCTCAGTGTGCTGGACACATGGGTTTTTCCAGAACTAAAACTAGAGTCCTTGCGTCATTCTTTTGGCCATTCGTGAATAAAGACATCCGAATTTATTGCCGATCTTGCAAAATTTGTCAAGAGGTCAAGTCTAGGGGTCCGAGACATGCTGCTCCTATTCAGGCTGCAGATATTCCGATTCGGCCGTTTCAGAAAATGGCTATAGACATCATTGGTCCGTTCAAAATTAAGTCAGCCAGAGGACACCAATTTATCCTCACTTGCGTGGACATGTGCACGCGTTGGCCAGAGGCTATTCCTCTGAAGAGCATATCAACTGTCGATATCGCTGATGCTCTTTGGCTCGTATTTTCTCGTCTGGGATTCCCCGGAGAAATACTGTCGGATCACGGCACTCAGTTAATTTCGGACGTTATGTCTCAGGTAATGGCTACGCTAGACATTAAAAGGTCTCTCAGTAGTATTTATCATCCAATGTCCAATGGATTGGTAGAACGTCTTAACAGGACACTAAAGAACTTACTTGGCAAGATAACGGAGGATCATCCTGAAGATTGGGACAGGGTTTTACCTGCAGTCCTCTTTGCCTATAGAGAGGTTCCCAACGAGCATACAGGGTTTTCTCCTTTCGAACTTGTCTTTGGCGCGCAACCGCGCGGGCCAATGTCCTTGTTACACGATTTGATAACTTCCGATAATATTGACGATGATACACAATCGTCATATGAATATGTTATAGCTCTTAGAGAAAAGATTATCGAATCGTGCAGGTTAGCAACTTCATCTTCCGAATTTGCGAAAGAAAAAGCTAGGCGATTTGCTAATAAGAAAAGACGCCTACGTCAACTTTGTCCTGGAGACAAAGCATATGTCTTACTGCCCTCAAGAGAGAATAGACTTCTCATTTCTTGGAAGGGTCCATACACTATAGTCTCGAAAATTTCTGATGTCGACTATATTGTCGATGTGGATGGAAGGCATAAAACCTTCCATATAAATATGCTAACAGAGTTTATTGAACGTCCAGACTATTTACAGCCTATTTTCCAGGCGACGGACGACTCTCCAGTTCAACATGGTCACATCTCATCCCTGTCCGTTATACAGGATGAGGAAACTATTTTTTCTGACGTGAACTTACCTCTTCCTGCGATTCCACTTACTTCAACGGAATCGTGGAGAGACGTTACAGTCTCTTCTAACTTGTCTTTTGAGGAACAACGTCAAGTATCCTCTACGTTACAATCATATCAGGATGTCCTTACCGACATTCCTGGACACACAGATGTCATAGAACATGACATCATACTTACTGATCGTAATCCGATCAGAGTAAGACCATACCCAATACCTATTCATTTTCAAGCACAAGTCGAGAAAGAATTGGATGAAATGATTCAACTACAAATAATTGAACCATCCACTTCAGCTTATTCTTCGTCGATAGTTATTGTTCGAAAGAAAGACAATAACATACGTCTTTGCGTTGATTATCGCAAATTAAATCAAGTTACGAAGTTCGATGCTGAACCTATGCCGTTATTAGATGATCTACTTATTAGACTTTCTAAAGCTAAATTCTTTACTAAACTAGACTTGTCGAAAGGTTATTGGCAAGTCCCACTGACGGAACACGCCAAACCTCTCACTGCTTTTTCGACACCTAGGGGTCTGTTTCAATGGAATTTTATGCCTTTCGGGCTTATGAACGCCCCAGCGACTTTCGTGCGCATGATGCGACGAATTCTATCAGATCGTGCAGATGTCATTGCATATTTAGACGACATCTGTCTTTTCAGCGATACTTGGGAAGAACACTATGTGGGTCTGAAGGAATTGCTATCTACTCTACGTGAGCATAGTTTGACTGCTAAACCCTCTAAAGCTTTTGTTGGGTTTAGTGAAATTTCCTTCCTAGGTCATCGAGTTGGTCATGGTCTGTTGAAGACAGAGGACCAAAACATTTCAAAGATATTAAATATCTCGGTTCCGAAGACAAAAAAGCAAGTGCGTAGTCTCTTGGGATTGATACAATTCTATGGAAGATTCATTGAGAATCTGTCCTCCATTATGGCACCACTTTCAACGTTATTGAAAAAAGGTTCTCCTAATATGGTGCGTTGGTCCCAAGAATGCCAATCTTCATTGGATCAGGTTAAGAATTTGTTCTCATCTCATCCTATCTTAAGACTACCGACGATTGATAAGACTTTTGTCCTTCGTAGTGATGCCTCTTCCACTGGCATTGGAGCGGCACTAATGCAGGAATATTCAGGAACTCTGCATCCTGTAATGTATATTTCTAGGAAGCTGAATGCGGCAGAAAGGAATTACTCGGTTTTGGACCGTGAATTGTTGGCTATGGTTTGGTCCATTCTTAAGCTACAAAGGTTCCTTCTGGGCGCGCATTTCTTTATGGAAACCGACCAAAAAGCTCTTACGGCTATGCAAAGTAAGGATTTGAAGAGCTCGAGATCTACTCGTTATGCTATTGCTCTTCAGCCTTTCCATTTCACGGTGCGAGCTATCCGTGGTTCGGATAATGTGATGGCGGACATATTGTCTAGATGCCCACATGATTCCAGTTAAATCTTGTGTCCTAGTTTTTCCTGATATATTTTCAGACTTAGGTCTGTCCTTAATATCATAATATGTTGTAATACAAATGTATTTGGATGATGTTTAGATAATTTAACAAATTTCATTTTGTCCATCCATCAGTGATATGTTGCTAAAATAGCATTGACATTTGTATATTGCTATGATTATATTATTTAGTAATGTTTGATATATGATTGGTATTGCCAGCAACTTAGGTTTCTTGAATGGTATCCCTTAGTTTGTTTGGCTTAAAGGAAATATTTTCTCCTATGTTGGGAGATGATTTGTACCCTCTTCTATTGTACCTGATATTAGGTTCATTGTTTGCATGAGCACAGAAGTGATACTGGTGCTATCTTGCTCATGAACATATTAAAAAAAAAAAAATTGCATTTTTTTTTTACAGGGGGGTGGTAGTAATGTTGCTGTCATTTTCGACGGAGTCATCTGTCAAGTTATTTGCTTATGTTTGTATCATAAGTATAATTGTGTCTTTACCTGCGATGTCAGGTTGATTAGGGGTTGTCTTCCCTTGTTTATTCATTCATTGTGTTTGACCTTAGGGTCAGAGGTTGACAGTTCGGCGTAGGCCTATGGGAAGGTTTTTTAAGCGGGAGTGAGATATACTTCCGGGAAGCCGGGAGGTCCTGTTTTTCTGAAGGGACCAAGAGTCCATTGTTTTTCGGGGAGAATCTTCGAAGTAACTGCTATGGCAGTTTTCCCCAGTGAATCTCTGTGCGTCGGGATGACGACAGAATTCCTTGTGTAGTTCTGAGGATTCATTTACCAGGTAATACCGACCTTTATGCATTATTACGCTTTTCGGTGGCAGAACATGTAAAGGATTACCTAGGGTGAACAGCAGCTCACTGATCCGCCATTTCAGAACTTATATATTTGTGCTCGAGGTAGCCATCCAAGACTGTTAGTCTTATATTGTCCAGAAATCCAGTGACGAAGATATATTGTGGGAGCCGCAGATTGGCGGAACTTCTATCTACAATAAGTATTACTGCAGGGTTGATGATAACCTATTTAACAGAAGTACACGGCCGACGTTAGGACGAGGCCTGTGCTTCCGGCTATTATACTACAGCCTGATATGTGCAATTGGCAGGGAGTGCCAAGTTGCACCTGTGTGTCAAGGTAACTAAGGCATCTGACGCGTTTAGTCAGAGACGCCAAGGGCGACGCTACGAACTGTCATTATTGAAGAACTTTGCTATTGACCATGCACGTCTATTCTGATGTTTACCTTTTTGAATGCCAAATGTATACCTATCGATGTCAGGTCAGCATGACCTTGTTACTACAGTGACAAATGTGAGGTTGCGCGTGGTGCTGGCAACCTTATCATGTAAATCAAATTGCCACAGAAACTACCGCTGTAAGAGTATTGGACCACTTCGTGCAGGCCTCCCACAAGACAGCCAGCCATAGTAGTTGCTTCCATCTCCGTGAGGAGCTCAAAGTAAAATGCGCATGATTAGCGTCAGTAAAATAAGTAGGTTTTAAAGAAGTTAACATGGTACAACTGACATAGAAATACTTAAAATTAAAAAAAAAAAACTCGTAAAACGCATTGGCATTGAAGTAAGTTTTTTAGATGAACAAAAGTAACGCAGAGCGTTTCGGAATACACTTTCGTCAGCTACAGTCACAAAACGGGAGACAAAGACATTTACGAGTTTGTAACTGAGGCCAGGATTATCTTTTAAGCATAGTAAGCACATGCTAAGGAACCCAGAAGGAAAGCGTAAACAACTTGGCGGAAAACTGTGGAGGCCGACATGCAAAGAATGAACCAGAGCTGGGGAACTGTACGAAGGATGTCCGCCAACCGATCAAAATAGAAGCAGTTTGTTGCTGCACGACAAAACACCACCAGGCGTGATGACCACTGACTGCTTTGACAGTCGGCGGCTAAGGATCAAAGAAGAAAGAAGAAGCACATGCTCAGACCACCAGCCCTTCAGGGGGAAAAAATCAAATTAATAATTCATAATAAAACTGAATGACTCATATATAGCCACTTCGATCTTCACAGTTGAATATTTTTATGACTAATTGCGGTGGCGCTGGTATTTTCCCACATTTTAAGATGTTCAACTGTTCATTGGCCAGCCTAGGGGTGTCTGTAATTGCAGGAAAACAGTTCTTAGTGAGAAATGTACAATATGGGAATTTTACTTTTATAAAAACGTTTCATATTTTTTACTGTTTGTTAAATTCCGGGGGTTCATCGTGAACTTTGCAATCTAGTGAAAAAATACTATTTTAAATCAAATATTTAATATGATTGTTATTGCAATTCAACTAATAAATAGATTATATCTTAATACAACAAAGGTGGCGATCTTGTATCTCATCCATCAAGACGTTCCCAGGAGCAGACTGTGACTCCGACCATGAACTTCTTGCTGCAAACTTCAAGATCAAATTGAAAAAAGTCGTTACAAGCGACAAAGTAATACGTTATGACACAAGCGCCATACCAGAAGAGTACAGTGTCGATATTCAGAACAAATTTGACATTCTTATGGCAGTACGGGAGGAAATGACACCAGATGAACTTGCTAATAACATCAGAGATGTATATATTACAAATGCACAGAGGTTAATTCCTAAAAGAAGTATAAAGAGACGAGAATACATCTCAGACGAAACACTGAAGTTGGTGGTAGAGAGAAGAAAAATGAAGTCCAAAAAAGATACAGAAAATCAGGAGTTGTACAAGGAATACACAAAGCAGATTAAAAAACGAGTCAGACAAGACAAACAACAATACATAAACGACACCTGCAGGAAAATAGAGGAAATGCGCGAACAGGGATTGGGTAAGAATATGTTTTCTGAAGTAAGAACATTGAAAAACAGCAACTTTAAATCATCACCCCGAGCAATAAACGACAAGAAAGGCGACACTCTAACAGAACGTAAAGATATTCTGAACAGATGGAAGGAGTACTGTCAAGAAATGTATACGGAAATAAACAAAGCGGCAGATAACAACGTCATGAATGAAGCGGAACGTGAACCAGAACCTACCATAGAGGAAGTCCGGAATGCAATCAAACACTTAAAAAGTGGAAAATCTCCTGGTTGTGATGAAATAACAGCTGAAATGATACAGGCAGGAGGAGAAGGCAGCGCTCGTATATACCATGCATTATGCTGCAAGATCTGGCAAAGCGGAATTTGGCCCAAGGAATGGAAACGATCAATTTACATACCCTTGCCAAAAAAGGGCAACCTGAAACTGTGCACAAACTACAGAACTATAGCTCTTATAAGCCATGCCAGCAAAATACTTTTACAAATCATAATGAAAAGGATGCAACAAAAGCTAGAAACAAAAATAAATGAAGTACAGGCGGGTTTTCGACCAGGTAGAGGCACTAGAGATCATATATTCAACATGAGGATCATCATAGTAGAAAAGTGTAGAGAATTCAACGTTTTGACCTACCATACTTGTTTCATTGATTACAAACCAAAGCTTTCGATTGTGTACAACATCAGCAGTTACGAAATGGAAAATCAGAGAGAAACGTAAGAGAACACAGAAGGATCCCGGAAATCACTCCTTCGACCAACCCACTTGAACAATTACTTCTGTCCACCAAAAAACACAGCGAGGCCCAGAATCTATACCTAAACACCAAGAAGACCAAAGTATTGACAACAGACAAAGTAAAGACCAAACCAGAAATTGAAATTGATAACGAAGAACTGGAAAGTGTCAATGAATTCGAATACTTAGGATCAATCATTAACAGCTCTGGCGACTGTGCAGTAGAAATTAAAAGAAGACTTGCAATTGCTTCACATAAGCTAATACAGATGAAAAACCTATGGCAATGCACAAGCAAAGAAACAAAGTTACAACTGATCAGAGCATGTATATTCCCAGTAGCAACATACGGCTGCGAGACTTGGACACTCAATAAAACAGTTGCAAAAAAGATTACATCATTCGAAATGAAATGCTGCAGAAGGATGTTGAGAATACCCTGGACAGAAAAAAAGACCAACAGAGAAGTACTGCACTCACTAAACGTACAGGAACATTGGCTCCTAAATACCATCGCAATAAGGAAGCTGAAATTTTTCGGTCATATAAAAAGACATAATAGTCTGGAAAAAACAGTGATGGAAGGCATGGTCCCTGGAAAAAGGGGAAGGGGTCGACCTAGACGACGGTGGACCCAGGACATCACAGAGAGTCTGAACTTGTCTTTGGCTGATGCAGGTCGACTTGCCCAGAATCGTGATGCGTTCAGAGCAGCTGTAATGGAGACAACGTTCTGGAAAGAATATGTCACATGATGATGTCTCGTCTTTGATTCAACCATCTTTGGTAAGAAAACAGCAAAGTCAAATGACTGGTTTGACGCTTCATCAGATGTGATGGCACCTGTTATTGAAGCTAAGCGCAGTGCTATGAATGAATACAAACGTTCACCGAGTGCCAGAACCCTACAGATCCTGAGGGCTACGAGAAGCAAAGTTCAACAAACTGCTCGACGCTGTGCAAATGACTATTGGTTCCAGCTCAGTGAGAGCATCCAGATCGCAGCGCAAACAGGCAACATTAGACAAATGTATGACGGTATAAAAAAAGCACTTGGCCCGCATAAAAGTAAGACGGCACCGCTAAAAACCATCAGCGGAGAGAAGCTAACCGATAAGGGTAAGCAGATGGAGAGGTGGGTCGAGCACTACTCTGAGCTTTACGCTAGAGACAATACCGTTACGCCTGCAGCCCTTGATGCTGTCAATAGTCTGCCAACTATGGAAGAGCTGGATGCGGAACCAACATTAGAGGAACTCAGTAAGGCCATTAATAGCTTGGCCTCTGGCAAAGCACCAGGCAGTGATGGGATTCCTCCTGATTTAATCAAATGCTGTAAGAGCACGCTATTACATCCCCTGCATAGGATGCTGTGCCAGTGCTGGGAAGAGACAACTATTCCTCAAGACATGCAAGATGCCAAGATTGTAACACTGTATAAAAATAAAGGAGACAGAAGTGATTGCAATAACTACAGAGGCATCTCTCTTCTTAGTATTGTTGGTAAGGTTTTTGCCAAAGTCATCTTAATGCGACTACACAAGTTAGCTGAGCGCATATATCCAGAGGCACAGTGTGGATTCCGAGCTGGCAGATCAACAACAGACATGATCTTCTCTCTCCGCCAGCTTCAGGAAAAATCAAGAGAGCAGAAAAGACCATTATATATCGCCTTTATAGACCTCACAAAAGCATTCGACCTGGTTAGTAGGGATGGACTCTTTAAAATCCTCCTGAAAATAGGCTGCCCTTCTAAAATGCTGGAAATGATAAAGTCATTCCATGACGACATGAAGGGAACAGTCCAATATGCTGGAAGCACGTCACAGCCCTTTGATATACGAAGTGGCGTTAAACAAGGCTGTGTTCTGGCTCCGACCCTCTTCGGAATCTTCTTTGCCTTACTCTTGAAACATGCATTCAGAGATGCAACTGAAGGAATATGCCTTCACACTAGGTCAGATGGCCGTCTGTTTAATCTTTCAAGGCTGAAGGCAAAAACAAAAATCAGAAGGGTCACTATAAGAGACTTGTTGTTCGCTGATGATGCTGCAGTCGTCACTCAAAGCCAACAGGAGCTTCAGAGCTTGATGAATCGCTTCACTAAAGCATGCAAGGACTTTGGCCTCACAATAAGTCTAAAGAAAACGAATGTGCTGAGTCAGGATGTGGGTGCTGCACCAGTTATCACTATCGATAACTATGAATTGGCAGTGGTGCACCACTTCACATACCTAGGGTCTACCATTGTCGTAGATTTCCGATAGGAGAATTAAGACTAGGTTTGGTCCCTTCTGAATAGGTTTGAATAGGTGATAGACTCAGTGAGAGTTAGTGAAAGGTAATAGAATTTCCACACACGTGAGATGATAGATTTTGATATAGTGGCTGTCTCTGAAAGCGAAAAGAATTCTTCTCTCTCTCACCTATCTTCTACAACAGTTGTTACAGCGTCAGACAGACTACACCAATATACATATTACGTATATTTCTATCACTCACAGGCACGCACATACACGTGACGACAGGTAAACACACAGACGTGGGAAAACTATAACAATGATATATATATTATCTAGAACGAGCTGACCAAACACGATTATTAAGTTCAAGAGCGATTTTATTATCAGGAAAAATCGGCTCACAACATCAAAGAAAGTACATCAAGGAAAATACATATACACATAGTCATAAAAATTCAAGGAAATGTTGCAAGGATGATAGCCCCGTTATAGTGTTAACTCTAGGTTTAGCCCGGCCCCGTTACTAGAACAGATGATGGCGCCCGAGTCACAGATACATAGGGTTTGAGTCTAAGAGTTTTCTTTGTTTTATCTCGTAATTATATGCACAGAGTTTGGAAAAAAATCTGATTTAACCTAAGACAAAACACAAGAACTCTAGCCTTAGCAACAAATTATGCAGATTGAAAAAAAAAATTAGGACAGCAACAGGGTGTCAAAGATAAAAATAGTGAAAAATATCACTCAAACCAGCGTACACTCATTCATTCCGCCATGGCTTCTCATACTTGTACTCACGACTTTGCTTGCTGCCTCTTGGAACACATTGATTTTAGATTTTCACACAGACTCAAAAAATGCAGTCTTCTGCCAAGAAGTCCCCAGTTCCAAAAGACGTATTTAACTTGGAGTCTCCGGGAACGACTACTTGGGTATGCAAATTTGTTCAAATGTCTGATTAAGTCACCTAACAATTATTCCAGGCGCGGGAGTTAGCAGAGCACAGTGTCAATAGCGTAGGTTTCTAAAAAATGATGAATGTCAGGTCGGTGCCTTCCCTCAGTATAGGATTCACTTTAGTCACACCACAGATTTGTCCACAAGATATAATCTAGTCGGGAAATGATTGTTAATATTCACGCCACCAGGCAGCAAATTATATAGAGTTTCTAGAAGAAATTAAGTGCTGGCTCCAAGGTCCAGTATTTATCATTACAGTCTTTGAAAACCCGTTATAGGGATATTAGTATTTCTGTCTAACTTGCACCGTCAGATCAGTGTTACTTGAGAAAACCCACGTGGTTCAAAATAAGGACGGTCTATTTCTTCACAAGTATGGAAACTACTGCTAGGTGCTGGTAAAGTTAGGGTCACCCCAAAACTTTCACTGTGTGGAGGAAAAATAACACATATAAAATAATAAACAGAATCTGTACTGGTTAAAACTTACATTTAAACTTGCAAGCAGAGAGCTTTGCTTATCATTTAAACTTCCCGTGACGTAAGTTATATTTAAAAATCAGCAATCCTCATAAATTAAGAACACGTGCGTATTCCGTCACCATTCATGAGGCTGGATTCTAGAGTTTATACGTTAGTTTAGAAAAATACACTCGACTGAGTATTAGCAGTTAAATTAAATTTATAAATAGCTACAATTGCCGTTATAAGCTAGAAATTTTAATTTCATTCTGCTTTCCACTGAATGCTTCCCTAGAAAATATAATAGCCTACCACTTTATTTCTCTTCTGCGCTAAAGAAATAGATTAAAATGAATTAAGCGATTTAACACTTTAACACTCACAAAATCTATATATCTATCATATTAATTACCTCAACCACAGAATTACAGGTAGTCGCACAACTTAAGAATAAAAATGCTGAAAATATTTCTGGAAGTCTAGAAGTTCGACAAATTGCCGAAACAAACTGAGATCTTCGCTAACAGCTATTCTGTTTACGAGCGACCTATCTACTGTGAGTCTATGAGCGAGAATGAAATTAAAGTTTCAAACTTGGCCAATATCTTAAAATCAGACAAAGGGCCCAAACGTATTTCGCCAAGCGAAATTATCTCCCCTACTCCCAACATTTACGTCCGCTTAACGCGTGTCGTAACTGTCACCTACTGACCACGATGTACGCGTGTCAGTTTCAAATCCCAGACAGCCTGACTCCATTGCAGGGCAGTTTTCACACTACAGCTGACCATGGCCCACCGTGAGCGCCGTGTCAGTTTGGGATTTTCCAGACAAATGTCTGGATACTGACCGGTGCAGATGTAAAGTATCACACCTCACCGGGACTAATGCCGAGAAGAAACTCGCGCGCTCGGTGAGAATGTAGACGATTTGCTACGTCCTATGTTCAGCGAACCGACTTATCACGCCTTCTGACGCCCTGCAGCCCTGACATCTACGTAATATCGTCCTAGCGCGATTCTCAGTTTTAGAGAAAGGAAAACAGGTAAAGTTTGCGAATTATATGAAAATAATATTCGCAAAACGAATGGATGAAAAATATACAGGAAAAAGGAAAATACAGAGATAATAAAAGAGAGAATTCGGTGAAAGAATAGGAAAAAGATGTAGGAAATTAAATGAATATAAAACCTACGTGACAGAGCCTCCCCCCTTTAAGATATGGAAGCACTCCATGTCTACGTTATGGAGTTTAATTTCCTATAACCGTAGCTTCGGGGTGTCTGTCTTCTTCCCTCTCCTCTTCCCCCTCCATCTCTGTGCAAGTCCTACTCATGAAGTCTGCCCCAACGTTTCCTTCCCCCGGAATGTCTCCCATGCGCGCTTGAAAGAGCGTCGCCGCTTCTGACATTTTTGAAAGATTTCCTGTGATAGCGGTGGAATATCCCTGCCACTATCATCATCTTCGTCAGTTTTGGCGATCGTCAGGAGATGGTCGGAGGTTGGCACTGGTTTTTCCAAGTATCTCTTTAAGAGATTTAAATGGAAAACCTTCTCCTTTCCTTCAATAGAGATCTGGTAGTTAGCCTTAGAAATCTTTTTCAGGACGGTAAACGGCCCTTGCCATCCGATCTTCAGTTGGTTGTTCTCAGTAGGGAGTAACACCAAAACTTTCTCTCCTGCTTCCAGTTCTCTCTCTTCCGCGACTTTCCTGTATCGGTTAGCGTGCTTTGTGCGAGCTCGCTTAAAGTTAGTCGTTGCTAGGTCCCACCCTAGTTTCAACCTTTCCTTTAAAACCGACACATATTTACTTGCTGAGACGACTGTCTCATCCGCCTTCTCGTCTGTCAGAGACTGAAGTAAGGCTTCAAGCGGGCCCTTAATGGGTCTGCCAAATAAGAGTGTAGCTGGCGGAAATCCTGTGGAAGTATGAGGAGATTCTCTGTAGCCAAATAATGCTGCAGGAATACAGAGATCCCAATCTTCAGGTTTCACTTGTGCCAGCTTACTTAGCATCATGGTGAGGTTTCCATTAGCACGTTCCACGAGCCCATTTCCGGCCGGAGTATATGGCTTAGTGTGGATGTGCTGGGTCCTCAAGATCTTAACGATCTCATCCATCAACAGGTTTCGGTATGGAGATCCATTATCCGTCAACACTTGCTGAGGGAATCCCAACCGAGTGAAAATCTGCACGAGGGCTTCTGCGACATGCTTGGCATCTGCGCATGTTAGCGGTATAGCTTCTGCCCATAAAGTGCATGTATCGACTAAGGTCAGGATGAACCTGTTCCTTCTTTTAGTCCTGTCGAAAGGCCCTAAAATGTCGATCACAACCCGTTCGAATGGTGTTCCCATTATTGGCATTTCACCCATGTGGACTGGGGGGGTCCGTTGCTTGGGTGGTACACGTTGGCACTGGGCACAGGATTTGACATATCTGATAATATCAGTATTCACTCCTGGCCACCAATAATGAGTGGTTATACGTTGGTTTGTGGCGTTCTGTCCCATATGTCCGCTAAAGGGAAGAGAGTGCCCCATTTCTAGGATTTGGCTTCTGTACTGTTTCGGTACTAGGAGCTGGTTGTAACCTTGGTCAGGCTTGCCCGTTCTCCGATAAAGTACGCCATCCTCAGAAAAAATGTCCCCGTGCTGTTTGGGTTCCTTAGCCATGGGCAGTTTCCTAAAGCAGGGTGCCAAAGTAGGGTCCTTGTATTGCGCTTCTTTAAGTTCCATAGGTAACAAATTAGGCGCAGGCTCCCGTTCCTTCTTGGTTTGCCCTCTTGTAGTTACCGCTGCCACAATCGGCTCTTCCGGTTTCCCAATACACACGTATCTCCCGCCAAGTATGACTGGGTAGATGGGGTCATCCATAACAGCCGCTTTGATCACACCTCTGACAAAGTCAGAGTGTATCTCCACCAATGCGATGGGAAGCGCTGTAGGTGCATCACTCTTACGAACTCCACAAAGTTTGACGGTCTCTCCTGTCTCTTGACCGGGTTTAACCAGCTTTCTGGCAACAATGCAATCGTAAGAAAGCCCCGTGTCAAACAAACAATATGTTGAAGTCCCGTTTAAAACAACCGTACCTCGCGTAGAGGGTCTCTCTCCCTCAGGTTGAGAATCACTGACAATAATTCTTTCCTGCGAGTCTGTTGTTTGTAAGCATCCGATGCGCTTTGGCTCGGTGTGCTTGCTCTGATCCTTAGTCCCGTGCTCAGGGGTTTTCCCTTTGCCACCTTGTCCTTTCTGGCTGCGCTGCCATGTAGGGCGGTCGGGTTGATCAGACTGTTTGGGGTGGTTGGGGTACTTGTTCTTGTAGAACTTGGATTTTTCAGGAGGGGGGTTTTGAGGTCCAGTTTCTCTGTGGTTGTTTTGGTTAGAAGCCTGAGAAGATTGCTCTAGGTTATGTTTTCGAAAATGCTCCTCTGTCGGTTTCCGCTTTGTGGCCGGTAGTTCAGCCAGCGCATTGTGATAACGCTCAGACTTTTCCAAAATGTCTTCAAGTTTTTCTGCCCCCTGCTCAGCGAGAAATCTCCGGGTATCAGCAGACAAAGTGTTCTTTATTTGTTCAGTTAGAACAAGTTCCTCAAGACCTTCATAGAGGGGAGCTGCGAAAGCTCAAGGCACTTTGTTAGATATCCCTTAAGACGAGATGAGAACTGGTGAAAAGTTTCAGAATTCTCTTTCCGGCTGTTGCGAAACAGTTGCAAAAACTTGCGAGCGTTCATTTCAAAGCGCTCCAGTAACGCTTTCTTCAACACATCGTAGTCGTCTTGTTGGCTACTTTCCAGCTTAGAATAAACATCATAAGCAGAACCTTTTAGGGCCTGGGAAAGTTTCATATTCCAACGCGACCTCTCTAACCCGTACAGAGTTGCAATTTTCTCAAATTTTTCTAACCATGTGTCAATCTTCTCATTTGGACAAGGAAAAGATTCAAGAGTGAAAGACATAGCATTTAGTTGAAGAGATTGAGTGTTAGCAGGGTCAGTTAAGGAAGAATGAGGAGAAGACTCTCCATTGCTGGAGGTAGAGGCAGCACCACGACTTTGGAACTCAAGAGTTTTAAGCGCCAACTCGTGCTGTCTCTGTTCCCTCTCCTTCTCGTGCTGTCTCTCCTTCTCTCTTTCCTCCTGCTGTCTTTCCTTCTCTCTTTCCTCATGCTGCATCCTGCGAATTTCCATTTCCTCGTCCATTTTCTTCTGCTGTAAAGCTTCGGCTGCTTCTTCTTTCCTCCTAGCTTCTTCTTTTTCCTCTTTAGCTTCAGCTGCTTTCCTCTCCGCATCATATCTCTCAAGTTCGTCTCTGACAAAAGCTTTCGCTTCCTCTCCTTCCAGTCCCTCCTCTCGCTTCGTCCCTGAGGAGTTGTCTAAGCTTTGCCCTCTCGGCCATATTATGTCAGTGACTGAGACACGTGGAGATAGAAAATAGGAAAAAGGATACACTGGTTCCTACCACTTACGAGAAAAAAAATTACCAAAAATCAAAAGATGATATCCTTAACCCTGGGATACCTCCTCCAAAGTAAAATCTAACTATCGCTGCTATTATCGGCAATAAAGCACTTAATGCAAAACACGACTACGCCAAATAAATGGTAGTTAAGATTACAACTGAAAAATAAGTTGCTACAGTGGAAAAGCAAAAGAATATTGCAAAAATTAAAGAGAAAAATAATCCCTTAATTTTTAAAAATCCACTATAAGTTCGCCCCTGAAGTCAGATCGGGTAAGGGAGGGAATTAATCTGGACAAAAAGTCCGAAACACACTCCTTAACTTAGTTCAAACGCCGTTCTGCCTCAGTACCCAGTGAATGTTATACACTCACCACTTTACCAGCATTTAGTATTACAATCAGCAGTTAACATATATCCCGACAAAATCAACCTGTAACCAAAATGTATATTATTCAAAGATGCTGTGGAAAAAAAAAACTTATTAGTTTGTGTGGTCAGCACGCCCGTAAACAGATCGCTAGTCTAGGGGGTAATTTTTTTAAAAAGATACACCACTCACAAGACATCACACTCTTACTCTATTACAGAATAAGAATCTTAAATACCAAATCCAGATAGACGAGTCCACGTTTGTCGTACTCGTCTTCCTATTCTAAGTTCAAAGACCGGAAACGAGCCCTCATTTGTCGTAGATTTCCGATAGGAGAATTAAGACTAGGTTTGGTCCCTTCTGAATAGGTTTGAATAGGTGATAGACTCAGTGAGAGTTAGTGAAAGGTAATAGAATTTCCACACACGTGAGATGATAGATTTTGATATAGTGGCTGTCTCTGAAAGCGAAAAGAATTCTTCTCTCTCTCACCTATCTTCTACAACAGTTGTTACAGCGTCAGACAGACTACACCAATATACATATTACGTATATTTCTATCACTCACAGGCACGCACATACACGTGACGACAGGTAAACACACAGACGTGGGAAAAACTATAACAATGATATATATATTATCTAGAACGAGCTGACCAAACACGATTATTAAGTTCAAGAGCGATTTTATTATCAGGAAAAATCGGCTCACAACATCAAAGAAAGTACATCAAGGAAAATACATATACACATAGTCATAAAAAATCAAGGAAATGTTGCAAGGATGATAGCCCCGTTATAGTGTTAACTCTAGGTTTAGCCCGGCCCCGTTAAGAGAACAGATGATGGCGCCCGAGTCACAGATACATAGGGTTTGAGTCTAAGAGTTTTCTTTGTTTTATCTCGTAATTATATGCACAGAGTTTGAAAAAAATCTGATTTAACCTAAGACAAAACACAAGAACTCTAGCCTTAGCAACAAATTATGCAGATTGAAAAAAAAATTAGGACAGCAACAGGGTGTCAAAGATAAAATAGTGAAAAATATCACTCAAACCAGCGTACACTCATTCATTCCGCCATGGCTTCTCATACTTGTACTCACGACTTTGCTTGCTGCCTCTTGGAACACATTGATTTTAGATTTTCACACAGACTCAAAAAATGCAGTCTTCTGCCAAGAAGTCCCCAGTTCCAAAAGACGTATTTAACTTGGAGTCTCCGGGAACGACTACTTGGGTATGCAAATTTGTTCAAATGTCTGATTAAGTCACCTAACAATTATTCCAGGCGCGGGAGTTAGCAGAGCACAGTGTCAATAGCGTAGGTTTCTAAAAAATGATGAATGTCAGGTCGGTGCCTTCCCTCAGTATAGGATTCACTTTAGTCACACCACAGATTTGTCCACAAGATATAATCTAGTCGGGAAATGATTGTTAATATTCACGCCACCAGGCAGCAAATTATATAGAGTTTCTAGAAGAAATTAAGTGCTGGCTCCAAGGTCCAGTATTTATCATTACAGTCTTTGAAAACCCGTTATAGGGATATTAGTATTTCTGTCTAACTTGCACCGTCAGATCAGTGTTACTTGAGAAAACCCACGTGGTTCAAAATAAGGACTGTCTATTTCTTCACAAGTATGGAAACTACTACTAGGTGCTGGTAAAGTTAGGGTCACCCCAAAACTTTCACTGTGTGGAGGAAAAATAACACATATAATATAATAAACAGAATCTGTACTGGTTAAAACTTACATTTAAACTTGCAAGCAGAGAGCTTTGCTTATCATTTAAACTTCCCGTGACGTAAGTTATATTTAAAAATCAGCAATCCTCATAAATTAAGAACACGTGCGTATTCCGTCACCATTCATGAGGCTGGATTCTAGAGTTTATACGTTAGTTTAGAAAAATACACTCGACTGAGTATTAGCAGTTAAATTAAATTTATAAATAGCTACAATTGCCGTTATAAGCTAGAAATTTTAATTTTATTCTGCTTTCCACTGAATGCTTCCCTAGAAAATATAATAGCCTACCACTTTATTTCTCTTCTGCGCTAAAGAAATAGATTAAAATGAATTAAGCGATTTAACACTTTAACACTCACAAAATCTATATATCTATCATATTAATTACCTCAACCACAGAATTACAGGTAGTCGCACAACTTAAGAATAAAAATGCTGAAAATATTTCTGGAAGTCTAGAAGTTCGACAAATTGCCGAAACAAACTGAGATCTTCGCTAACAGCTATTCTGTCTTCGAGCGACCTATCTACTGTGAGTCTATGAGCGAGAATGAAATTAAAGTTTCAAACTTGGCCAATATCTTAAAATCAGACAAAGGGCCCAAACTATTTCGCCAAGCGAAATTATCTCCCCTACTCCCAACATTTACGTCCGCTTAACGCGTGTCGTAACTGTCACCTACTGACCACGATGTACGCGTGTCAGTTTCAAATCCCAGACAGCCTGACTCCATTGCAGGGCAGTTTTCACACTACAGCTGACCATGGCCCACCGTGAGCGCCGTGTCAGTTTGGGATTTTCCAGACAAATGTCTGGATACTGACCGGTGCAGATGTAAAGTATCACACCTCACCGGGACTAATGCCGAGAAGAAACTCGCGCGCTCGGTGAGAATGTAGACGATTTGCTACGTCCTATGTTCAGCGAACCGACTTATCACGCCTTCTGACGCCCTGCAGCCCTGACATCTACGTAATATCGTCCTAGCGCGATTCTCAGTTTTAGAGAAAGGAAAACAGGTAAAGTTTGCGAATTATATGAAAATAATATTCGCAAAACGAATGGATGAAAAATATACAGGAAAACTGAAATACAGAGATAATAAAAGAGAGATTTCGGTGAAAGAATAGGAAAAAGATGTAGGAAATTAAATGAATATAAAACCTACGTGACAGAGCCTCCCCCCTTTAAGATATGGAAGCACTCCATGTCTACGTTATGGAGTTTAATTTCCTATAACCGTAGCTTCGGGGTGTCTGTCTTCTTCCCTCTCCATCTTCCCCCTCCATCTCTGTCCAATTCCTACTCAAGTCCACTCCCAAAGTTTCCTTCCCCCGGAATGTCTCCCATGCGCGCTTGAAAGAGCGTCGCCGCTTCTGACATTTTTGAAAGATTTCCTGTGATAGCGGTGGAATATCCCTGCCACTATCATCATCTTCGTCAGTTTTGGCGATCGTCAGGAGATGGTCGGAGGTTGGCACTGGTTTTTCCAAGTATCTCTTTAAGAGATTTAAATGGAAAACCTTCTCCTTTCCTTCAATAGAGATCTGGTAGTTAGCCTTAGAAATCTTTTTCAGGACGGTAAACGGCCCTTGCCATCCGATCTTCAGTTGGTTGTTCTCAGTAGGGAGTAACACCAAAACTTTCTCTCCTGCTTCCAGTTCTCTCTCTTCCGCGACTTTCCTGTATCGGTTAGCGTGCTTTGTGCGAGCTCGCTTAAAGTTAGTCGTTGCTAGGTCCCACCCTAGTTTCAACCTTTCCTTTAAAACCGACACATATTTACTTGCTGAGACGACTGTCTCATCCGCCTTCTCGTCTGTCAGAGACTGAAGTAAGGCTTCAAGCGGGCCCTTAATGGGTCTGCCAAATAAGAGTGTAGCTGGCGGAAATCCTGTGGAAGTATGAGGAGATTCTCTGTAGCCAAATAATGCTGCAGGAATACAGAGATCCCAATCTTCAGGTTTCACTTGTGCCAGCTTACTTAGCATCATGGTGAGGTTTCCATTAGCACGTTCCACGAGCCCATTTCCGGCCGGAGTATATGGCTTAGTGTGGATGTGCTGGGTCCTCAAGATCTTAACGATCTCATCCATCAACAGGTTTCGGTATGGAGATCCATTATCCGTCAACACTTGCTGAGGGAATCCCAACCGAGTGAAAATCTGCACGAGGGCTTCTGCGACATGCTTGGCATCTGCGCATGTTAGCGGTATAGCTTCTGCCCATAAAGTGCATGTATCGACTAAGGTCAGGATGAACCTGTTCCTTCTTTTAGTCCTGTCGAAAGGCCCTAAAATGTCGATCACAACCCGTTCGAATGGTGTTCCCATTATTGGCATTTCACCCATGTGGACTGGGGGGGTCCGTTGCTTGGGTGGTACACGTTGGCACTGGGCACAGGATTTGACATATCTGATAATATCAGTATTCACTCCTGGCCACCAATAATGAGTGGTTATACGTTGGTTTGTGGCGTTCTGTCCCATATGTCCGCTAAAGGGAAGAGAGTGCCCCATTTCTAGGATTTGGCTTCTGTACTGTTTCGGTACTAGGAGCTGGTTGTAACCTTGGTCAGGCTTGCCCGTTCTCCGATAAAGTACGCCATCCTCAGAAAAAATGTCCCCGTGCTGTTTGGGTTCCTTAGCCATGGGCAGTTTCCTAAAGCAGGGTGCCAAAGTAGGGTCCTTGTATTGCGCTTCTTTAAGTTCCATAGGTAACAAATTAGGCGCAGGCTCCCGTTCCTTCTTGGTTTGCCCTCTTGTAGTTACTGCTGCCACAATCGGCTCTTCCGGTTTCCCAATACACACGTATCTCCCGCCAAGTATGACTGGGTAGATGGGGTCATCCATAACAGCCGCTTTGATCACACCTCTGACAAAGTCAGAGTGTATCTCCACCAATGCGATGGGAAGCGCTGTAGGTGCATCACTCTTACGAACTCCACAAAGTTTGACGGTCTCTCCTGTCTCTTGACCGGGTTTAACCAGCTTTCTGGCAACAATGCAATCGTAAGAAAGCCCCGTGTCAAACAAACAATATGTTGAAGTCCCGTTTAAAACAACCGTACCTCGCGTAGAGGGTCTCTCTCCCTCAGGTTGAGAATCACTGACAATAATTCTTTCCTGCGAGTCTGTTGTTTGTAAGCATCCGATGCGCTTTGGCTCGGTGTGCTTGCTCTGATCCTTAGTCCCGTGCTCAGGGGTTTTCCCTTTGCCACCTTGTCCTTTCTGGCTGCGCTGCCATGTAGGGCGGTCGGGTTGATCAGACTGTTTGGGGTGGTTGGGGTACTTGTTCTTGTAGAACTTGGATTTTTCAGGAGGGGGGTTTTGAGGTCCAGTTTCTCTGTGGTTGTTTTGGTTAGAAGCCTGAGAAGATTGCTCTAGGTTATGTTTTCGAAAATGCTCCTCTGTCGGTTTCCGCTTTGTGGCCGGTAGTTCAGCCAGCGCATTGTGATAACGCTCAGACTTTTCCAAAATGTCTTCAAGTTTTTCTGCCCCCTGCTCAGCGAGAAATCTCCGGGTATCAGCAGACAAAGTGTTCTTTATTTGTTCAGTTAGAACAAGTTCCTCAAGACCTTCATAGGTAGAGGGGAGCTGCGAAAGCTCAAGGCACTTTGTTAGATATCCCTTAAGACGAGATGAGAACTGGTGAAAAGTTTCAGAATTCTCTTTCCGGCTGTTGCGAAACAGTTGCAAAAACTTGCGAGCGTTCATTTCAAAGCGCTCCAGTAACGCTTTCTTCAACACATCGTAGTCGTCTTGTTGGCTACTTTCCAGCTTAGAATAAACATCATAAGCAGAACCTTTTAGGGCCTGGGAAAGTTTCATATTCCAACGCGACCTCTCTAACCCGTACAGAGTTGCAATTTTCTCAAATTTTTCTAACCATGTGTCAATCTTCTCATTTGGACAAGGAAAAGATTCAAGAGTGAAAGACATAGCATTTAGTTGAAGAGATTGAGTGTTAGCAGGGTCAGTTAAGGAAGAATGAGGAGAAGACTCTCCATTGCTGGAGGTAGAGGCAGCACCACGACTTTGGAACTCAAGAGTTTTAAGCGCCAACTCGTGCTGTCTCTGTTCCCTCTCCTTCTCGTGCTGTCTCTCCTTCTCTCTTTCCTCCTGCTGTCTTTCCTTCTCTCTTTCCTCATGCTGCATCCTGCGAATTTCCATTTCCTCGTCCATTTTCTTCTGCTGTAAAGCTTCGGCTGCTTCTTCTTTCCTCCTAGCTTCTTCTTTTTCCTCTTTAGCTTCAGCTGCTTTCCTCTCCGCATCATATCTCTCTTCTCTCGCTTCGTCCCTGAGAAATTGTCTAAGCTTTGCCCTCTCGGCCATATTATGTCAATGACTGAGACTAGTGGAGAAAGAAAATAGGAAAAAGGATACACTGGTTCCTACCACTTACGAGAAAAAAAATTACCAAAAATCAAAAGATGATATCCTTAACCCTGGGATACCTCCTCCAAAGTAAAATCTAACTATCGCTGCTATTATCGGCAATAAAGCACTTAATGCAAAACACGACTACGCCAAATAAATGGTAGTTAAGATTACAACTGAAAAATAAGTTGCTACAGTGGAAAAGCAAAAGAATATTGCAAAAATTAAAGAGAAAAATAATCCCTTAATTTTTTAAAATCCACTATAAGTTCGCCCCTGAAGTCAGATCGGGTAAGGGAGGGAATTAATCTGGACAAAAAGTCCGAAACACACTCCTTAACTTAGTTCAAACGCCGTTCTGCCTCAGTACCCAGTGAATGTTATACACTCACCACTTTACCAGCATTTAGTATTACAATCAGCAGTTAACATATATCCCGACAAAATCAACCTGTAACCAAAATGTATATTATTCAAAGATGCTGTGGAAAAAAAAAACTTATTAGTTTGTGTGGTCAGCACGCCCGTAAACAGATCGCTAGTCTAGGGGGTAATTTTTTTAAAAAGATACACCACTCACAAGACATCACACTCTTACTCTATTACAGAATAAGAATCTTAAATACCAAATCCAGATAGACGAGTCCACGTTTGTCGTACTCGTCTTCCTATTCTAAGTTCAAAGACCGGAAACGAGCCCTCATTTGTCGTAGATTTCCGATAGGAGAATTAAGACTAGGTTTGGTCCCTTCTGAATAGGTTTGAATAGGTGATAGACTCAGTGAGAGTTAGTGAAAGGTAATAGAATTTCCACACACGTGAGATGATAGATTTTGATATAGTGGCTGTCTCTGAAAGCGAAAAGAATTCTTCTCTCTCTCACCTATCTTCTACAACAGTTGTTACAGCGTCAGACAGACTACACCAATATACATATTACGTATATTTCTATCACTCACAGGCACGCACATACACGTGACGACAGGTAAACACACAGACGTGGGAAAACTATAACAATGATATATATATTATCTAGAACGAGCTGACCAAACACGATTATTAAGTTCAAGAGCGATTTTATTATCAGGAAAAATCGGCTCACAACATCAAAGAAAGTACATCAAGGAAAATACATATACACATAGTCATAAAAATTCAAGGAAATGTTGCAAGGATGATAGCCCCGTTATAGTGTTAACTCTAGGTTTAGCCCGGCCCCGTTACTAGAACAGATGATGGCGCCCGAGTCACAGATACATAGGGTTTGAGTCTAAGAGTTTTCTTTGTTTTATCTCGTAATTATATGCACAGAGTTTGGAAAAAAATCTGATTTAACCTAAGACAAAACACAAGAACTCTAGCCTTAGCAACAAATTATGCAGATTGAAAAAAAAAAATTAGGACAGCAACAGGGTGTCAAAGATAAAAATAGTGAAAAATATCACTCAAACCAGCGTACACTCATTCATTCCGCCATGGCTTCTCATACTTGTACTCACGACTTTGCTTGCTGCCTCTTGGAACACATTGATTTTAGATTTTCACACAGACTCAAAAAATGCAGTCTTCTGCCAAGAAGTCCCCAGTTCCAAAAGACGTATTTAACTTGGAGTCTCCGGGAACGACTACTTGGGTATGCAAATTTGTTCAAATGTCTGATTAAGTCACCTAACAATTATTCCAGGCGCGGGAGTTAGCAGAGCACAGTGTCAATAGCGTAGGTTTCTAAAAAATGATGAATGTCAGGTCGGTGCCTTCCCTCAGTATAGGATTCACTTTAGTCACACCACAGATTTGTCCACAAGATATAATCTAGTCGGGAAATGATTGTTAATATTCACGCCACCAGGCAGCAAATTATATAGAGTTTCTAGAAGAAATTAAGTGCTGGCTCCAAGGTCCAGTATTTATCATTACAGTCTTTGAAAACCCGTTATAGGGATATTAGTATTTCTGTCTAACTTGCACCGTCAGATCAGTGTTACTTGAGAAAACCCACGTGGTTCAAAATAAGGACGGTCTATTTCTTCACAAGTATGGAAACTACTACTAGGTGCTGGTAAAGTTAGGGTCACCCCAAAACTTTCACTGTGTGGAGGAAAAATAACACATATAATATAATAAACAGAATCTGTACTGGTTAAAACTTACATTTAAACTTGCAAGCAGAGAGCTTTGCTTATCATTTAAACTTCCCGTGACGTAAGTTATATTTAAAAATCAGCAATCCTCATAAATTAAGAACACGTGCGTATTCCGTCACCATTCATGAGGCTGGATTCTAGAGTTTATACGTTAGTTTAGAAAAATACACTCGACTGAGTATTAGCAGTTAAATTAAATTTATAAATAGCTACAATTGCCGTTATAAGCTAGAAATTTTAATTTCATTCTGCTTTCCACTGAATGCTTCCCTAGAAAATATAATAGCCTACCACTTTATTTCTCTTCTGCGCTAAAGAAATAGATTAAAATGAATTAAGCGATTTAACACTTTAACACTCACAAAATCTATATATCTATCAAATTAATTACCTCAACCACAGAATTACAGGTAGTCGCACAACTTAAGAATAAAAATGCTGAAAATATTTCTGGAAGTCTAGAAGTTCGACAAATTGCCGAAACAAACTGAGATCTTCGCTAACAGCTATTCTGTTTACGAGCGACCTATCTACTGTGAGTCTATGAGCGAGAATGAAATTAAAGTTTCAAACTTGGCCTATATCTTAAAATCAGACAAAGGGCCCAAACGTATTTCGCCAAGCGAAATTATCTCCCCTACTCCCAACATTTACGTCCGCTTAACGCGTGTCGTAACTGTCACCTACTGACCACGATGTACGCGTGTCAGTTTCAAATCCCAGACAGCCTGACTCCATTGCAGGGCAGTTTTCACACTACAGCTGACCATGGCCCACCGTGAGCGCCGTGTCAGTTTGGGATTTTCCAGACAAATGTCTGGATACTGACCGGTGCAGATGTAAAGTATCACACCTCACCGGGACTAATGCCGAGAAGAAACTCGCGCGCTCGGTGAGAATGTAGACGATTTGCTACGTCCTATGTTCAGCGAACCGACTTATCACGCCTTCTGACGCCCTGCAGCCCTGACATCTACGTAATATCGTCCTAGCGCGATTCTCAGTTTTAGAGAAAGGAAAACAGGTAAAGTTTGCGAATTATATGTAAATAATATTCGCAAAACGAATGGATGAAAAATATACAGGAAAAAGGAAAATACAGAGATAATAAAAGAGAGAATTCGGTGAAAGAATAGGAAAAAGATGTAGGAAATTAAATGAATATAAAACCTACGTGACAACCATCAATGACAAACTCTCACTGGATACAGAAATCGACAGCCGCATTGGCAAAGCTGCAGCTACCTTTGCCCGCCTCACATCACGTGTTTGGGGAAACTCTAAACTCACAATGAAGACCAAAGCTGCGGTATATAATGCCTGCGTCACCAGCACACTCCTATATGGCAGCGAGACCTGGACGACCTATGCTAAGCAAGAAAGAAGGCTCAATACCTTCCATTTGCGGTGTCTACGCCGCATCCTCGGCATCTCGTGGAAAGATAAAGTGACAAATGTCGAGGTGTTGTCACGTGCTGGCCTTCAAAGTATGTATACGCTGCTTAGACAGCGCAGACTTCGCTGGCTTGGCCATGTTCGCCGCATGGAAGATGGTCGCATCCCAAAAGATATCTTCTACGGACAATTAGCAGATGGCAAGAGAACAGTTGGGCGACCACAGCTGAGGTTCAAAGATGTGTGCAAGAGAGATATGAGGGCACTGGACATGGATCCAGCAACATGGGAGGATGAAGCTGCCGATCGCACTAAGTGGCGATGCTATTTACGGCACCACCTCAGATTGGGCGAAGAGAGGCTCACACAAGAAGCAGAGGTGAGGAGAAAACGTCGAAAGGAGCACCAGGAAAATAAGCAGTTGAGGGCTGTCACCTCAGGGGCGCATTCCCATAGTCAGTTATGACTGAAGGGGCTATTATTATTATTATTATGATTCAACCATCACTGAGTGTTAGCTCTTGGTGATTTTCACATTATATGTCTCGTCTTTGATTCAACCATCACTGAGTGTTAGCTCTGGGTGATTTTCACATTATATGTTTTGTCTTTGATTCAACCATCACTGAGTGTTAGCTCTAGGTGTTTTTCACATTATATGTTTTGTCTTTGATTCAACCATCACTGAGTGTTAGCTCTAGGTGATTTTCACATTATATAAGAAAGTAAAAAGGGTTGTTCCATAATATATACTGTCGTAGATAAAGGAAGTGATAGAGAATTCACAATATTAGGTCAAGCTTTTTTTATGGAGGTGTTGTGACCACTCCCTTTCTTGCTGCCTTTTCCCTAACTCGGGAGTAGTCAGGTGACCATTTACACCTAGAGCGTGGCACTATAATGTGTCGATCCTGGATCGGGTAAATTTGGCGCGAGAAGTCAACGCTTAGCCAATCGGACGCACTTATGGAAAAGGGGCCGGGATCACCATAATATATTCAGTGTTTTAGGTTCCCATAAGGCCTTAATCCGGCAATGACTGTGGTTGACGAATATTTACCCTGAAACATCTCGTGTATCAGTTGATACTGGTTGTATGTCAAATTGATTTCATTAAAGATTTTGAATTTGTTCAGGTCAAGCTGGAGGTGGTTTTGTTGAGTTCTGCCCTTTTATTGGAAATGTCACGTGGTCTGAGACAGTCGCTTGTATTTTATTTAGCCTTCTAAATGGTCCAGTATCAAAGGAGGTAGAGGTGAGTATAGAGGAACCGTGTAAGTAAATATAATCATCACTTCCAACTTTGCTACTTTTAGATCATGGAGCCACCACAGTAGATGGTCCTGTGCCAAAGCAATCATAATCTACTGCAGCTGTTATTTTTGTAGCTATTTCTATTATAAGACGACGTTGCCTGCCCGCTAATTAGTCGCCTGTTACGGCGTACCCGAAAAAACTCTTTCTCTCTCTCTTTGATCCTTAGCCGCCGACCGTCAAAGCAGTCAGTGGCCATCACGCCTGATGGCGTCTTGTAGGGCAGCAACAAATTGATTCCACTTTGCTCGGTCAGTGGCCATCCTTTGTACAGTGCTCCAACTCTGGTTCATTCTTTGCATCTCAGCCTCCACAGTCCTTCGCCAAGTTGTTTTTGGTCGGCCTCTATTTCGTTTTCCTTCAGGGGTCCAAAGCATAGCTGTTCTTGTGATGGCAACGGGGTCTCTTCTGAGGACATGGCCAACCCAACTCCAGCGTCTGCCAGCTATGATGGTGTGCATGTCCTCTTGCTTGCTCCGAGTAAGCAGATCTTGGTTGGTGATGGTATTCTGCCAAAAGATTCGGAGAATTTTTCTAAAGCAGGTTGTGGGAAAAGAGGACAGTTTCGACATTTCCTTCTCAAATACTCTCCAGCATTCCGCACCTGAAGAATCAGTAGTCCTTTTTTTCTTTGTCTCATCAGAGATTCCCGGAAGCTACACTGGAGCTGAGAAAATAATAATCATCATCAGGTGCCTTCTTCACAAAGAAGATGGATCTCCGACGTCTTCTGTCTCTTGTCTTGATGGTGCACTCTGATAGACTCTTTATTGTCCATCTCTTGTTGGTATCCTCCCACTTATAGCGTTGTCTTCCTCTTGCACGTTCGCCTTCAGCTCTGCCTTCTATTATGGTCTTCAGTAAGGTGTTATGTCTTTTTACATGGCCAAAATATTTCAGCTGTCTAATTTTTATCTCCTTCATTAATTATCTTTTAATTCCTAGGTTTTCTATGACCTCTTTTTTTTTGTTTTCTTCATTTTCCTTGAGACGTGCCCCATTCTTTAATATATCCACATCTCAAGGGCCGCAATTCTTTCTTCACATTGTCTGTTCATTGTCCGTGTTTCAGTACCATGCAGGAATGAAGTATATATATATATATATATATATATATATATATATATATATATATATATATATATATATATATATATATTGTCCCCTGCACAACCTAATCAGTTGCCACTTACGACATACATGCATCTTCTTTTTTCTCGTTCGCCCTGGGGCATCTATATTAATTACTCTAATAAAGGAGGTAGTCATCTCAAAGTTCTTGACATCTCCAAACTTTCGTGAAGAGAAGTAGGTTGTTGCCATATGCTACTCCGTTCACTGCTAAAATTGGGCAAGACTGCCGCAGATCTTCTTCTTTGATCCATAACCGCCAACCGTCAAAGCAGTCAGTGGCCATCACGCCTGGTGGCGTCCTGTAGGGCAGCAACAAATTGATTCCACCTTGCTCGGTCGGCGGCCATCCTTCGTACAGTGCCCCAACTCTGGTTCATTCTTTGCATCTCGGCTTCCACAGTTCTCCGCCAAGTTGTTTTTGGTCGGCCTCTCTTTCCCTTTCCCTCGGAAGTCCATAGCATAGCTGTTCTTGTTATGGTATCAGGGTCCCTTCTGAAGACGTGGCCAACCCAACTCCAGCGTCTGCCAGCTATGATGGTGTGCGTGTCCTCCTGGTTACTCCGAATAAGTAGTTCTTGGTTGCTAATGGTGTTTGGCCAAAAGATTCGGAGAATTTTCCTTATGCAGATTGTGTGGAAGGAGAACAGTTTCGACATTTCCTTCTCTGTTACTCTCCAACATTCCGCACCATAGAGAAGCACAGAAAGTACACAGCTCTCATAGTCTTAATTTGGTGTTTGTGCTGTACTGGGAAGACTTCCAAATGTTGTTGAGAATAGCAAAGGCTGTTCTCGCTTTATTCATTCTGTTGTTAATGTCCTTGCTTGTTCCGCCATCAGGTGTTACTATGCATCCTAGGTAAGTAAATGTGTCTGTCTGTTCTAACTGCTGGTTCCTTACTGTTATTGGCTCAGAATTTCCCACATCTAGTGTCATAACCTCTGTCTTCTTCAGATTGATGTTCAGGCCAACCTGCTGGCCATACTTATTCAGTCTATCGGTTTTGTCTTGAATGTGTTGATGTGAATGCGCGAGTAGTGCAATGTCATCAGCATATTCCAGGTCTTCCAGTGTAGAAAATGTTGTCCATCTAATTCCTCTTGGACTGCCCTCTGTTGTCTGACGCATCACCCAATCTATGGCTGTCAAAAATAATGTTGTTGATAAGGGGCATCCCTGTCGTACTCCTGTTTTCACTTAGAAAGTTACGTTACTCAAACCGACACTGCACGTAAAGTTAGAATATAGGCTTTTTTTACAAGTATGATGGAAACAATGCGGCTGAGAATTCCATAAGCGCTCAGTATTTTCCATAGGCTGTCCCTGTGTATGCTGACGAAAGCCTTTTTCAAAATCAACAAAGTTTATGTACAGCTGTCTCTGCAACTCTAAGCACAGCTTTATAATGTTCCTGAGGGTGAATATATGATCTGCACATCTTCTGTTCTTTCTAAAGCCCGTTTGTTCTTTCCTCAGTTTATGGTCAACTGCTTTTGAAATTCTCTGGATGATTATCCTGCCTACTATTTTGCTGGGAACTGAGAGGAGAGTAATTCCTCTCCAGTTGTTGCAGTCTGCAAGGTCGCCCTTCTTGGGCAATTTGACAATTATTCCTTTACTCCATTCTGTTGGTGTTGTCTCAGTTTCCCAGACTTGTGCAAATACAAGTTGTAGTGGTTCTAATAGTTCTGCTGCTAGTTCAGGGTACTGCCGCAGATGTTCGGCTGTTATTGGGACTCCGTCCCTTGGCCGCACAATGGGGAAATAAAGCACTATTTTTGTGATGCCTAGCTAGCAGGGAGGATAGTGTGATTCGCTTCTGTAGCTAGACGGTGGTACCGTTCGGAAGGTCCTGGGTTCGCTTCTCCAGTAAACCACACACTTCTGATGTTTTTCTGCTGTGTAGTTTTATACTTCTTTATTTCTCACGACTGCCTGAAACATATCTTTATCTGTGTATCATATATTTATTTACTGAAGGAAGAAGCATTTGTCCTGTTCTTTCAAAACAAAACCTCCAGAAACTACACTAGGGCCGAGCAAGTAATGGTGCCATAAAAACACATCGCAAAGTTGTGGTATGTAGTAAGCTATTCATGATAAGCTGTACATATGTTACGCAGTAAAAGAAAAATGTAGTATTCACATATATGTATATGATGGTTTTCTTCTGTCTATTATTGGACGAAAAGAAAACGGCAAAATGGAGTGTGTTTTGTGGTTATATGTATAAATAATGTGGTAAAAGATTGGGAGATATTGCACATGAAGGTTCAAATATATATGAGGCAAATTCCTGACATACCTGCATGTCGCTTCCACAAACACGTCAGTGTGGATATTAAAATATCAATACTCACACACTAACATTCTGTCAACATTAGCTCATCTAATATTTGAACAGGACCGGCCTTAAACCAATTTAACCTATTTGACACAATCAAACCCCTCTCTTACATGGTGCCCTGCACTAGTGTTCACACATTTAGCTTTGAAAAAAATAGGGAATGAGGATTATTTCACATTAGTTATCATGCATATAGGCTATTGCACTCTTTTAAAATAAAGCAATTTCTATAAATATGGCCTTGTTTTGACAAAATAGGGTCATATTTTGAACTTTTTCAGTCAGGTGAACACAAATTTTGATTTGTTATAACACAAATATAATCAAAAGTCCAGTGTTGGCATACCAGAATTGACTAAACTGGGCCCCTCAATTATTAAGTAACAACCCTGCTCAATAATAAACATTTTACTTCGCTAATACACAACATCACATTAGTTCGACAGTGTGTTAATGTGTACGTTCAATAGTTTATTATGCACACTGTCGTTTGTGTGGAAGCGATGTATGAGTATTTGAAATATTTGAGGAATCGTTATTGTAAAAGCGTGTGGATGTTTGTGTGAGAGATAAGCCTTTGGAAGAAATTATACACGAAGATTATAAATGATATAATGCCTGCGTCACCAGCACGCTTCTAAATGGCAGCGAGACAAGGACATCGTATGCCCGCCACCAAACACACACAACTCTTTCGCTTTACACAAAGGTCTGATAGGCCCAAAGGCATTACGTATTTAAGACTTGTATGTTCGGCTGTTATTGGGACTCCGTCCCTTGACCGCAAAATGGGGAAATAAAGCGCTATTTTTGTGATGCCTAGCTGACAGGGAGGATAGTGTGATTCGCTTCTCTAGCTAGGCGGTGGTGCCGTTCGGAAGATCCTGAGTATGTTAAATACCTTTATGAGGTTTTTCCCTTCTGTGGGAGTATCTACACCCTGCTTTTAAATTGCTCAGCAAAAGAAACACATCAGTTATTAATTTAAGGATATAATCACTCTAAATCAGTTTCAAAAACAGTAGAAAATGATATCGCAATTACTAATAAACCAAGTGTCGCTTACCCTAAACGGAAAATAAATCCGTTGAAATTATTACTCAGAGAAGGTGTCCGAGTGTTTATCTCTCAGAGTAAGTGTCTGAGAAATGTACGCGACTGTATAACTAGACTATAGTAATCCACTTCGCGTGTCCGGTTTTCGTTGCTGCAAGTAACGGGGGATTTAAAGAACTCACTTATATACCCCAATAGTTTCCCAAATCATGCTTCAGAAAAAATTTCCCGTGATAAAGGCATCGGGACATTCGCTGTTTTCTGAATGCGACGAAATAAGAGAGTTCCCGTCTCACAGTTGACGGAGAGATTTCTACAGCGTTGCCAGGGCTTCAATGGGTTTTCTTCGCGCGAGCCAGAGGACCAAAGAATCGTTGCGCTACCAGTGGTCTTATTTCGTTCATCGATTTTAAACGACCTGAAGAAAATCAAGCCAATCGACATCTGAGAATGTGTAGAATAACTGAGACCACACGTGTGGGGGCGTCCTTCAACTGGTGTCAAGATGAAGACTGACGCTTAGGAAATACATAACAATGTGCCAAAGTATCAAGAAAATTAAAATAAGGCTTGGACGAAAACAGAGGTAGGCAATGCGCGTAAACTGACAGGCCGGTTGACCGAGAAAATGAAATCAACCCATCACTATATATATATATATATATATATATATATATATATATATATGTATATATATATATATCTATACATATATATATAGATATATATATATATATATATATATATATATATATAGATATATCAGGGTTGATGAAAAACATGATAATAGATTAATCGACTATTTAATCGAAGATTAATCTATCAATTTCGAATTATTTGATAAATTATAAAACATTTTCAACACACTTTTTTTGGAACTCAGGACTTCATTTATTTTATTCTTTATAAAGCAATATCGTCCTGAAAATGTAATGAAAATACTGAAAATTTACAACAACAAAAATGTATTATCATTGACTATACATGCCAAAGTCAATGTCCTAAACCTCTTACATAACAAATGCTCTCGCATTTAAGCAAAATAATCATAAACATTGCAAAAATTTGAATAACCAATGAAAATTTGTTTATCACTTATTCCATAAAAACAACTGTAACTGATTAATCGATTAATTAATCGTTACGCCAGCCCTGATATATATATATATATATATATATATATATATATATATATATATATATATATATATATATATATATATATATATATATATATATATATATATATATATATATATATATATATATATATATATATATATATAGTACTTTGCAAAAAAAATGGCAGTCATATTTTCGCAACGCAGCACACTCATAGAAGCAAATAATAATAAAAACTATGTCCAGAGGAAGATTGGTATCTCCCCTATCTATTAACAGTGGTTTCAGTACAATATAATGTCGCCTTCTCCAGCAAGGCAAGCCTGGATGCGTCGAGGCATACTTCCCACAAATGTTTGTAGGTAATTGAGAGTCAGACTGTCCCAGTATTTTTCAGCTACCTTCTTCAATTGTTCAACGTCTCTGAGTCCACTCTTTTTTAAATGATTCTTGAGTAGTGCCCAAACGTTTTCAATTGGGTTTTGATCGGGACTGTTACTGGGCCACTTCAGCACTATCACATTCTTCGCTTGCAGCCATGCTTTGGGGGTATGAGCTGTATGATTTGGGTCATTGTCATGTTGAAATGTGCACCCATCGGGGTACATGACCTGCATAAATGGCAGAAGGTGTCCCTCTAGTATGTCGATGTACCTTTCTTTCGTGAGAATTCCTGTGAAAACACACATTGGGGTGGCACCTCTTGCTGACACCCCTCCCCAAAGATGGAATTTCTAGGTATGTTTCGGTCGCTGGTACACAGGCGTTACAGAGCCTTTCGTCCAAATATTTATTTGAGCAGGATAAGACCAAAGAGAACATTCATCTGAAAAAATCACATTGTCCCATGACAAATTTTGGTGTTCGTGGCACCAGTTCAAGCGCATATCTGTTTGTGAGTCTCTTGAGCAATGGTGACGAAATTACCCGCTTTTTTGTGTAATTCATCCTGTGTAGCTCCCGGTTGACAATAGCATTAGATACCTCTGGGCTTCCCAACTCGATCATGCGCTGCCGTATGTTTTCTACACTCTTCATTGGCCCAGCCCGAACGATTTGGGCGAGACACCGATGGTCCTTTGTGACCAAAATTCTTGGCCTCCCACTACCTTCTTTTCGCTCGATTAAATTACCTGCTTTTAATTTACTCACAACTCTGTAGACAGTCCGCTCAGGAATGTTCAAGGTTTTAGAAATGTTGGAACATGTTTGATTTCCTTCATTCCAAAGCTGTGAAATTAACATACACTTTGACTTTGTATCCATTTTCTGCCACTAGCATTAGAAATTGTCGTCTGCTCTTATATCAAGGGACGTTACTCTACGCTAATTTTTTTTTTACTTTTGGTAGTGTTTGCTCACTTAAGTGGAGTGCAAATTTGGGGCAGAACATGCATATTTAATTAGATTTCAGCTTATTTAGCTGAGCAATATGACTGCCATTTTTTTTGCAAAGTACTGTACAGTATATATATATATATATATATATATATATATATATATATATATATATATATATATATATATATATATATATATATATATATATATATATATATATATATATATATATATATATATATTGTGACGTACATTTTATATGCTGTTATTATGTTCTTATATCTAGCTATTAAATAGCTTCGTCCACTAGTTTTTATTACCGTCCGTCGCATTGCGGCAGAGGCGACGTCACTAATCAGTATGCAAGAGAGGTCAAAAGGTGGGCGAATGAGAGCGAAGGGTTCAGGGGGAATTAGGAGATGTGTCGTTGAACAGGGAGGATGCATGTGTGAATTGCTCCGAGATATTTCAGATGTCTGTGTGTTTGATAGATATGTTCTGAAGTAAGTCTGTTCATCCTGGAATGACAGAGTGTCTGATTCATTCACAGGATAGGTAGAGGAGTGAATAGAAATGATATAGTGATGTTTGCAGACTGAAGACGGGCGATGTTCCTGTTCTTATATATTCGTATGCTCATAGATACAGCTGATTACAGGACTGGATCTCGACATTTACGGACAGACTGTTATATGCCAGTACCGGCATTTTCCCTATGCCAGGGGAGTTAGCGATGTGTAGTGAAAAAGGTCTTACAAGTAATACTTCATTGGAGCATACGTTTTATCCATAATAAACATGTTCGTGTTGTGAATAAGCTGGACGTTTCTTCAATTCTTGTGCGGATGTTTATGTAGCAAGTAATTAAGAACTATTGTATGATCACTTGGCTACTGCAAATATGTTTCACTCTTCCATGAATTAAATCATTAAACCTAAGAGCAAGTTGGAGAACGCCACAGCTTTTTGGGGGCCAAGTATCGTGGATTTTGAACTTGTAAAGTACATTTTTTTTTAAAACCAAGTCTACAAGCAAATGTTAACCGTAAGGACGTCCCACTTACGGACAAGGTGAAGGTCGCATCTGCTCAGAGCGGTGTATGAATGGAGGAGAGGAAATTTTTGAAATAACTTTCGAAATATATTATGAATTAACTGTTCATTATTATCAAGGTGTCGGCAGTGGAAAAGTAAAGAGGGCCAGCGTTATCGAAGAATTTTTTTTCATTAGAAGAAAATATCAATTTACCAGCAGTCACTATTTCAAGCGAGCGACTTCTGCGAGTCTACAATCAAATTCAAAATGGAGTCTTGTCAGACCGGAGTTTAGGGAAGGAGTGACGAATCGGTTTACATTGTTGTGGAGTGCTTCAGAGCGGCACATCCATTTCTTAGCACCATATCTCAGGCCAGGAAGGAGACTGTTTTATTTTCATACAAGATAAGTGCGATTTTTTACATCTTTCGGTCTGTGTTCATGATTATTTTGGGTGGATCTCCATCAGCTCTGATGTTTGTTTTCCTTTTTTTAATGTATTAATATATGTAATTCTTGTATAAGCGGGCAAGGTTGGCTCGGCTGTCTTGTTGTGTGATACATCTCGCCGTAAAGCGGGCACACACAAATTGTTCTATAGGTACTGTGTGGTGATCATAACCTGTTAGATCATTACAATTATTATTATTTTTTTTCTTCTTTAGTTGTTCGTACTTGTTAATGTTGGTCTTGGTCATATTCTGTTGATTGTTTTAATTTTTTGTCATTATTGGTCGTGTTCTGTTTATCGAATCTGACTATCAATTCAGTTGATTCATGTATTAAATGGTGGATCTTTTAAGTATAAGGCAATTTGTTGAAAAGTGATATAATTTTATTTAAGAGTATTATTGTTGTAACTGATTGATTACATCAGGGTACCTCAACATGTCTCGCCTAGAACATTTTGTCACCGTGGGTGAAAGACTTGGGTTTCAAGCGAAGGCCTTGAAAGAGTTTGCTTTAGAACAGGTGGCTAAGGAAGAGAAAAAATTAGAACAAGAATTAGCTGAGACGAGAAGGCGAGAAGACAGAGAAGCAGCAGCAGCTGAGAAAAAATTAGAACAAGAATTAGCGGAGAAGAAGAGGCAAGATGAAAAAGAAGAAAAGCTTAAGCTAGCACAGTTTGAGCATGAGCAAAAAATGGCTGAAATTCAGCTTCAAAAGCTTAAACTTGAGAATGAGAACAAACCGGTGGAGAGCACTAATCAGGGCACAACAAAAAAGGGATCATGGGTGTCCTTTTAAGGTTCATTTACCTAAATTTCATCCATCCGATGACATATCATGTTACTTGAATAGGTTTCAGACAATTTGTCAGGAACATAAACTGGACAAATCTGAATGGCCTAGTAAATTAATGTCATTATTTTCAGGTGAAGCCCTTACAGCTATCTGCACTTTGGATGATGCCTCTAGAAGTGACTATGATTCTATAAAGGCACTATTATTGAAAAAATTCCAGCTGGATACTCACGGTTATAGATTAAAATTCAAAACTCTATTGCCTGACTCGTCCAAGGACTTTGCAGAATACATTGCATCTATCAAGCTTACTTTTCAGAGATGGATTGAACTGTCACAAATCGATCATACTTTTGAGTCGCTTATGGATCTCATGCTAAGAGATAAGGTTCTCTCTTCAGTCAGTCCAGAATTTTTGACCTATCTCCAAGAGAGGGATCCGCAAACCATTGCTGAAATGGAAATTTTGGGGCGACGTTTCATGACCGCACATCCTGGGATGAATATAAGCAACTCAAACATCAAGGGGGCATTACCAGTTGCCTCAGCAAAGGCTATATATACAAGAAATCAAAAACAGGGACCACCTGATAATGCTTCAGGCTGGGGAAGAAATTTTAGCTGGAATGCCGGAACCTTCAGGGGTCGGTATAACTTTGCATACAGACCATTTCGACCATATAGCCAGGAAAATATGCCTCAACAACAATTTAATGGACCAAACAGAGGCTGGACCAGAACTCAGAATTCCTATTCTAACAGAGGAAGATCAAATTATAATAATGATTATAATTACCAGAACAACAGGAATAATCAGCACTACAGAGGCTCTCGACTCCCACATAGGTCTAATGCTGCTGTTGAACAAAACAACCATTCAGTTGCTGGGAATCAAGGGTTTGAGACCACGTCCCATGCCAATGCATGCAGTGTTGATCTTTCTAATAAAGCAAATTGCTCTGCTTGCAACACTCTTTTTCAGACAGATGAAGTACCCAGATTAATTTGTGGTCACCCTCTACCAGTACTGGCTTCTCATGATGGAAAAGGTTCACTTAAATTTTGCAGGGGGTTTGTTAATCATAGACTTGTTTCCGTCCTCAGGGATACAGGATGCACCACCGTAGGGGTGCGGCAATCGCTTGTTGATAACTCATGTTACACAGGTAAACAGGTGAAATGTGTTACCTTCGGGGGCACAGTTGAATATTATCAGACTGCCTTTGTTTACATAAACACACCATACTTCACAGGGAACGTTCTTGCTTGTATGTTGGAAAATCCAGTCAGCGAGTTGATTCTGGGTAACCTCCCTGGGCTGAAGGAGTGCTCAGATGATGATATTAAAAGTTGGGAAAACCAGCATTTATTGACTGCTAATGCAGTTACTACACGGGCACAGGCTCAGGCAGAGGCCAATGATAGTACAGCATCAGGGAATGAGGAGGATGACAATTTACAAGTTTCACTTGTCAGTAAAGAGTCGTTCATTACTATGCAACATAATGATGACTCATTGAAAAAATTTTTCAAGGTTGCTAGAAAAGATGATGTTGTGTACAATGAGAGGGCTATTCACTGGTACACCATCAAAAATGGTATTCTAATTAGAAATTTTAATGATGCTAATTCTGAGGAAAACAGATCATGGTGCCAACTAATTTTAGACCTTTTATTTTACAACATGCCCATGATGTCAACTGTGCAGGCCATTTGGGGATAGCTCGTACTAAACAAAGAGTGCTGTCCAATTTTTTCTGGCCTGGAGTCACCAAAGATGTAAAAACTTTTTGTAGAACGTGCAAGACATGCCAAAGCGTGGCTGCGAAAGGTGCATATCACAAAGCACCTATACAGGCCTTTGATATCTCTAACAGACCATTCGCTAAGATGGCAATTGACATCATAGGACCATTACCAGTAGTATCAGCAAGAGGCCACAGATTCATTCTTACGTGCATTGACATGTGCACACGGTGGCCTGAAGCAATACCACTTAAGAACATCACAACTATAGATGTTGCTGATGCACTCATGATCATTTTCAGTAGATTGGGGTTTCCGGAGGAAATACTATCAGACAGAGGTAGACAATTTACATCAGAAGTTATGGCACAGGTTATGAAGGATTTTCAAATTGAGAGGTCTCTAAGTAGTGCCTATCACCCAGAAGGGAACGGCACAGTAGAAAGATTCAATAAGACACTCAAACAGATGTTGGGTAAGGTTACCTCACAGTGTCCACAGGACTGGGATAGAATTTTACCAGCTG
Organism: Oreohelix idahoensis; assembly: GCA_024509875.1. NCBI lineage: Eukaryota > Metazoa > Mollusca > Gastropoda > Stylommatophora > Oreohelicidae > Oreohelix > Oreohelix idahoensis. Next base: position 527,245 of record JAMPIV010010599.1, read on the forward strand.
TTTTGTTCGCCTATCGGGAAATTCCAAACGAACAAACCGGGTTTTCGCCATTCGAATTAATTTTCGGGGCAAAGCCTAGAGGTCCCATGTCAATCTTAAAACAGCTTCTCGTGGGCTCCGAGTTGTCAGAGGAGGTTCAATCTTCTTATGAGTATGTTGTAAATCTACGAAAAAAAGATTGTGGAAGCATGCCAGATAGCAGTGGATGCTTCAGAGAGAGCAAAAGGAAAAACCAGACTATTCATTAATGAGAAGAGAAAATTACGCTTATTGTGGCCTGGTGATGAAGCTGTAACTGTCTTTTTTTCTTGTTGAGGTGATCACTGGCCCAAGACAGTATACATGTTGTTAGATGTGTAGTGCGAGCGTATGATGAATTGAGTGTGGGTGCGAATGAAGACGCGAATGTGTTTAGGCTCGTATAGATGTAGATCCTGCAACCCATACTCTCACATGCAGTAATCAAGGATGCTTTGACACTGCAGGCATGTTTCAAGACATTTATTGACGGGAACACACATAATATCAACAGGAACAGTCAGTGTAACAAGGTCATGCTGACCTGACATCGATAGGTATACATTTGGCATTCAAAAAGGTAAACATCAGAATAGACGTGCATGGTCAATAGCAAAGTTCTTCAATAATGACAGTTCGTAGCGTCGCCCTTGGCGTCTCTGACTAAACGCGTCAGATGCCTTAGTTACCTTGACACACAGGTGCAACTTGGCACTCCCTGCCAATTGCACATAACAGGCTGTAGTATAATAGCCGGAAGCACAGGCCTCGTCCTAACGTCGGCCGTGTACTTCTGTTAAATAGGTTATCATCAACCCTGCAGTAATACTTATTGTAGATAGAAGTTCCGCCAATCTGCGGCTCCCACAATATATCTTCGTCACTGGATTTCTGGACAATATAAGACTAACAGTCTTGGATGGCTACCTCGAGCACAAATATATAAGTTCTGAAATGGCGGATCCGTGAACTGCTGTTCACCCTAGGTAATCCTTTACATGTTCTGCCACCGAAAAGCGTAATAATGCATAAAGGTCGGTATTACCTGGTAAATGAATCCTCAGAACTACACAAGGAATTCTGTCGTCATCCCGACGCACAGAGATTCACTGGGGAAAACTGCCATAGCAGTTACTTCGAAGATTCTCCCCGAAAAACAATGGACTCTTGGTCCCTTCAGAAAAACAGGACCTCCCGGCTTCCCGGAAGTATATCTCACTCCCGCTTAAAAAACCTTCCCATAGGCCTACGCCCGAACTGACAACCTCTGACCCTAAAGGTCAAACACAATGAATGAATAAACAAGGGAAGACAACCCCTAATCAACCTGACATCGCAGGTAAAGACACAATTATACTTATGATACAAACATAAGCAAATAACTTGACAGATGACTCCGTCGAAAATGACAGCAACATTACTACCACCCCCCTGTAAAAAAAAAATGCAATTTTTTTTTTTTTTAATATGCTCATGAGCAAGATAGCACCAGTATCACTTCTGTGCTCATGCAAACAATGAACCTAATATCAGGTACAATAGAAGAGGGTACAAATCATCTCCCAACATAGGAGAAAATATTTCCTTTAAGCCAAACAAACTAAAGGATACCATTCAAGAAACCTAAGTTGCTGGCAATACCAATCATATATCAAACATTACTAAATAATATAATCATAGCAATATACAAATGTCAATGCCATTTTAGCAACATATCACTGATGGATGGACAAAATGAAATTTGTTAAATTATCTAAACATCATCCAAATACATTTGTATTACAACATATTATGATATTAAGGACAGACCTAAGTCTGAAAATATATCAGGAAAAACTAGGACACAAGATTTAACTGGAATCATGTGGGCATCTAGACAATATGTCCGCCATCACATTATCCGAACCACGGATAGCTCGCACCGTGAAATGGAAAGGCTGAAGAGCAATAGCATAACGAGTAGATCTCGAGCTCTTCAAATCCTTACTTTGCATAGCCGTAAGAGCTTTTTGGTCGGTTTCCATAAAGAAATGCGCGCCCAGAAGGAACCTTTGTAGCTTAAGAATGGACCAAACCATAGCCAACAATTCACGGTCCAAAACCGAGTAATTCCTTTCTGCCGCATTCAGCTTCCTAGAAATATACATTACAGGATGCAGAGTTCCTGAATATTCCTGCATTAGTGCCGCTCCAATGCCAGTGGAAGAGGCATCACTACGAAGGACAAAAGTCTTATCAATCGTCGGTAGTCTTAAGATAGGATGAGATGAGAACAAATTCTTAACCTGATCCAATGAAGTTTGGACAGTAACTATCATAAAACACTCAGTGATAAAACAGACCCTCTATGGACAACAACTTTCACAGACATCATCGGTTACCCCAATCATTTTGCCAATAACTCTCGATCTCTACTTAGGTCATGTAAAACATTAGCAATCACCCCAATCACTAGTAGTATTAATAACCATAGTGTACCCAGCATGAATACTATTGATATTAATAATGCAATAAACCCCCCCTCGAATACCAATATGCATGTCACATAACACTTTTATGACACGTAAAAACTATCAGGAGAGAATTTAAGTGGAGTCAATGGTTCAACTACCCCCAATATTTCATCAACTTCTCGACTTGTGCTTGAATCTACCCATATAAGAGTATTTTTATGTATTTTATACCATAACTCTATACCCAGTAGAGTATGACTAATTTTACCAGATACCATATTTGACATCTAGTGTGTACCAGCTAATGTCGGTCATAAGGACTATCCTAGAATATTCTCACAACATCCAATTACCGCATCCATCAAAATCACAAGTAAATAGACTTTAAACGTCTCTACACAATTCAGTACTGACATAATAAAATTCACTCAAGACTTTGTACCTTCCTAATAACTGCAATCTTTACATGATCACTATCAAATCTGTGTCACTGTAAATTATCTTCACCCACAACCTAGATCACAGTTATTACGTCAAACTAAAAAATTAATAGATCTACTAACAAGTTATCGTTATAAATCCACAACATTAACTGGAATGCCCTAGTACCATGCAACTTCATACATCGAGAATATGTCGTTACAATACTTTAGACCGACCGATAGTGTATGGATTCCTTCACAAGAAATGTGAAATCCTATTCACTCTTGAGGTCACGATATACCTTACATATGCTTTGTCTCCAATCCCAAAGTTGAGTAGGCATCTTTTAATTCACATACAAATCACACGCTCGTCCATACCCTACGCAAATCGGAAGATGAAATTCACCATTATTTCCCACCACGTATACCATATTCTTCAAATAGATCACGTGCTCACACATTTTTCTAATGTAACCACATAGTACTAGGGATTATCTAAATACACGGCAGCTCAATAACTTAAATAACACGGAAATATCTCAACCCATATGCGGTTGGGGGCACTCTTAACCTCCAAAGGGATGACGTAAATCACTGCCAAACTCATATGATTCTCGATGCACAAGTATGATTTTTATTGCTTCTGCATTAAAACCCTATTCACCAATCTAAGGATCACCATTTATATGGAAACTCAACGCACTATATGTCAGCTAGCATTAAGACTCTTCAGACTAAATCCATGGTGCGTATGGATGAAGCCTAGAAACCGCCTTCACATCTATCGTAGACTAGAAAATCACTAGACCGCATGTACCTCACGCATACTCATTACCTGAGATTCTAAACACCCTAATGGTATTATGTAGATTGCCATCATTATAGTATAATTTGTGTTTGGTTTTAACATTTACGTGCTACCTTTCTATTAAAATCCCCTTACCCCTTTACTACCTTTCAATACGCAAAAGGACCATGAACTTTAACGACACACTTTATATTTTCTAACAGAATGTAAACACTCTGGCACACACCTCAGACCACACCAAGTTACACAAACCGAAATACGACTCTCTACACTTAATAACCTCTCATTCTAACCATACCCTATACATTTCCAAACAATCCTTTTACAACTATCTATACTCATAATCACCATTAGTACATACGGACTCTACATATCTATCTCAATCCAAAATTTGAAGTATCTTCAATAAACCACTTCACTCATAACACTATTCCGATAAATTAAAACCATGACGAATTCTACTATAAACATCATACTTCTGATAACACAATCACATCCCGCACATAAAAATTATAAACTCTATACAATGCAGAATAAAAATGTATCACCTTCTACTATACTCAACCAAACAAACAAATCCTCGCATAAATCACAATGCTAAATCCTATTGATCATTTACATTCCCATGTCCCCACATCTCATAGTATATTACTCACTAAACAATCATATTAACCCACATTACTCCCCATCCTTAACACCCAATTCAGAACTCTCCACCCACTCCTACAAATCATAATTCCCTCCATGTACTACATTAATCACCACATCGCTACTACTCTTCCCTCTTACCAATCCATCCAAGTCCATACTTCATAACCCAAAATCATGCCCTACTCACCATACCAAATCCCATATCCACCTTACAAACCGCTCTAGTCAAAATCTTATAATCCACTACTTTACAAAACCACTAAACAAAAAACTCCCCCCATCCATCTCTCACCACTAGAATACCAGTTTGCATCCATTTAGCTATGAATACCACAACCATTATAACATAGAATCTTACTACGGATTCAGTACTAATTTAGCAACCGCATACCCTCATTCTATCAGAGTCAACTTTGACTCACCTCCTCTAACAAATTCGCCACTTACCCTCTACCAAAATAGTTATCCTCTACTAAAACTACTCTAAATATCAACTGTTCCTACAATAATTATAAATCCTAACCCATAAACTCAAATGATACCTTGCCCATACCTAAAAACCATGTGTAATCCGAATAATACTGAACTTGCATACTCCTAATACCTTTACAACCCCCTAACAACGGTCTATAAACCACCCCAAAAACCCCGCATACCAAAACCCACCTACCCAAATCCATAATCTTAACTAACGTCAAGTTTCTAACAACCATCATCCCACACACCCAACATAACCATCAAATGTGATAGGATTCGGACGCACCCCCAACGCTACCACTACTTCTATTACTTCCATTAATCCCTCCCGGATCCCAATTAATTAATGTTCCCTTTTCCAACCACCTCCGCCCATATTTACCTACAACTCTCGCCTCTCTACCCCCACATTACTAACCCTTCACCCACCGGTCACTTCCAACACACATAATATCCCCCCCCATTCAATCTCTCAATGAACTACAGTGGTGCAAAACCTCCCAAGCCCACCCCCTAATCCCCTATCCCCATGAATACCTCCCCCCACCCTGAACCCCCTCCATACCACACGGAACCACAAGCTCCCCATGTCATAAAGTCACCCCGGTTCCACAACTTTGAACAACCACTTACATTACAAAGACCACCCCCTCCCAACAAAACCCCACACTAAGTTCAATTAAAATGACCACCACGACTACCGCCTCCCAACTAAATCCCACCACCTGGACAAACTATTTCAACACTGAACCCTAAAAGCCATGGTGCTAACCTCCCACTTCTTAACCACTAACATACCACATAGGACCTTTCGAAATAACCCCACCTCGCGAAACTTAAATTCCTTACCCACCCCTAATCAAACCCAGGGTGTGGACATACCCAACAACATACCCCATCTCATGACCATCAACCCCCGCTTAACGAATTAACATTTAGCCTCCACCCAGTCTATGCGGTGCACCCAAATGCAGGACCCACACCCATCCTAACTCAACTACCCGTAAATACCGTTTTCATAACCAACCATTAACACCCGCCCCCCACCGCCCAACTCACACCCCCTAGTCCTCCACTAAAACATCAACCTAACTACCCCTATCAACCTCGCCCATACTTCCTCTCACCAACGGGGCGGGAACACCCACACATACCCCACACCTACAAACATCCACACAAATTACCCACGCCACCCGCGACACCTGTCCCCTCACCTCTAACCCCCAAACCCACACCTACGCCACTCCCCTTAACCCCTAACTTACCAACTCCCCTCCACTCTAAAACAACCACCACCCCCCCAATTACCCCTCCATCCTCCCCACCTACCACCTCCCCACAATTCTCACCCCCACACAATCAGAACACCCCCCAACCACCCTCCACGGAAAACCCCAAAAAACCAACTGTACCACTCCACCCCCCCACCCACCCCCACCCCGTCCCCCCACTACCCCCCCCCCCCCCACCCCCCAAAAAAAATCCCCTCCCCACCACTCTCCCCCCAAACCCACCCCACCCCCACCCACCCCAACACCAACATGCTACCCCCCGTCCGCTACGAACCCTAACCACCATCGACCTAGCCCCTACCCCCCTACTACATCCCACGTGTAGATATGCGATCCACCACCCCACCCCATGCTCCCCCCCTCTAGACTTTCCCACCCTCGACTTCAAATCGGCCACACCCTTTAGGATCCTCCACTCGTATTAATTCCCCGCGACTAGGACATCATACTCCCCCCCTCTCTTGACCCCAAATCAGCGCTACTCCCCCTCCCGATCACACACTCTCCATAGCAACCCCTCCATACAACCTTCCTCAGTCCCCATGTGTATCTTTAAACTCACCCTCCTCTATCTTTTCCTCGCCCTGTCTCTCTCCCTCCCCCCCCCCCCCCCTGAAACTCTCAGAGAGTCTCCCCAACAAGTCCTTCCCCCTCCCCCTCGGGGGCAACTCTGTGGGGCACTAACTCTGATCAAACACTCCTTCCCTCCATTGTTGTGACCCTCACAATAACTCATGCTAGACTTAATGACCACCCCCTAGTACTGTACCACCCGTATTAGAGTAGCATACTCACTCACATCACACATCCCTACTGTACCCCATTCCTGAGTCATGACCGTCGAGAGTTCTACGATATCTGAGACATCTCCCCCTCGTATGACTGATCGCGATTACAAGAGGAGAAGTGGTGACTCCCTAGGGGACTACAACCGTGCTCCACGAGCACCAGAAGAGGGTTTTCATCTCCTTTAATTTATTCACTACTTCTCTTCGAGAGAGATGGAGTCCAATTCTTGACCCATTAACATAGGAGCAACAACAAGCGGGGTCGCTTTAACTTAGAGTGAGCCCGATATGCATTCAACATCCATAAAGGTCGAAACCCACTCGACTAAAAGTAAAGGACATAAACAACATAAGGTTTTTTGTACATAGTCCCTTGCGTCCTCTGTGTGACCGATGCCTATCTCTGAGCAGCTAGCGATATTATCTGCCTATGTCTACGCATATTGTTTTTCTAATCTAGCTACTCAATCATTTATTTTTCTTTCATTTTACGTTTTGTATTATATTTTATATTTTTACCGTATCCATCACGAACTTATGTCGCGCTGTGTAACATCTTGCTTTCATATTCTTAGACACCTCTTTCTGTATCTTATACGACTCAGACTTATTACTCAAAAATATCAGATCTCGCGAGATCAGTAGCTTTTTTTTCTATCCTCCTCCTTCTTTGACGAGCACCATCTTGTCTGGCAACATCCTGAAGATACACATTGTAGCTTTTGTGTTTTTCAGTTACAGCGACCCACACAGGAGGATACAAAAGCACACTTAAGAGTGTGGTTTGGGTAAATTCTGCAAATGTTATATACATGAATGAGAGTCCGGCTCTCTGCCTATGATCCTTAATTTTTATTAAGGAGTAACAAGCCTAAAATCATATATACGGATATAAAACAATAATAGAAATATGATATAGCCTGATCATCGTTAACTAGTAGTAACCTCCCCCATAAGCGATGTATAACATAATCCCAGAACCCTCACACTCAAAAACTAAAAAGGGAACAGAAGACCAATTTACAAAAAGTCGAAAAAAAAAATAGCCACCCCCCAAAAGAAAAAGAACCAAAGTTGAAAGGAGCCGGCCAGTAGCTTATTGTTTTTATTCTCATTTTGTGACGCACCTGGGTTAAGCGGTTGATCGTTCGGTATTAACAATGTTACAGAAGCGGGGACTCCTCAGGGGGGGGGTTTTTTTGAATGTTTTTTTGGGATTCTTTATTTCGGTTCTCGAAAGCCGTGTCCACTACCCCCTTTTCTTTTTAAACATATGCTATTTCATTTTTTCCGAATGTATAGTACTTTAGGCTTATCATGAGTTCGTCACAATGCTTAGACGTTTCAATTTACTTCACGAGATCTTCTCTTTTTTTTTTTACCCCTTTCTTGTTTCGCATAACATCTCCCTCCTTTTATTCTTTTTTATACTATTTCCTACTTTCTTATCTTCAGTCTTCAGTTGGTTAGTCAATCAATCATTGTTAAGCATTGGGGGCTTTTCAGTCTGCACTCCAAAAATCGAACCCAACTTTTCACACACTGATAGCCCTCTGAGTTAACCACTATCATTCTATGAAAATAAGGCAACAAACAGGAACTCTTCCGTTTTTGAATCCCGTTTTCTAAAGTTCACCATGTCATAATCTTGACGTCGATTGACAATTATAATCGAAAATTTGAATAGTTATTTTTGGATAGCCTTTTACGAAAGTGTCCTAAAGAAAAAATTATTACACACTAAAATTACGAGAACTACCAGTGCTGTCTCCACTGCATAGACGAAGAACCATCATGTGTTGGATTATGGGGGGCTTCTGAGTGTAATTTTTGATTACTTCCCCTATTCCAATTTGTTGAGCACCCTGAAATTTTTTTCTGAAATTAGGGCCATATGGTGTTGCCGAAGCAGCTGGCAACCCTTCTTTCACTTTAGAATTGCTAACTGTAGCATGGGGATGTGCTGTGGCATACTGACAACAGTATTCCTCCATTTCTTTTAAGTTTTTAGGCTTACGCTCATGAAGGAATGCAAGAAAAGAATCATTAACAGATGACAAAACCTTATCGCAATAATAAGTCCATTAGACCTTCATATGTTTTCTCAATCTGAGACAACTCAACCCATCGTGTAAATGTACGACGTATCTTTGTAACAAAATCAGAGAAATCTACTCCATTTTCTGGCAACATTGTCCTAAAACGAAGACGATAGTCTTCTTGTTTTAATTGGTATTTTTTTAGCAATGCTGCCCTGACAACATCATAATTAGTCCTCTCATGTTCGTCTATTGTCATAAGAGTAGTCACTGTGTCACCTGTAAAAAATGGCATCAGTTGTTCAACATATTTTTCCTTTTTTATGTTATGCGTATCGCACAAAAATTGGAATCTATCTAGATAATCTGCTAACGTCATCCTTTAAAGGATTGAAATGAGGCAATTTAAATCCTACTAACAAAACTCCTTTGTCGTACTCGAAGTTGTTTGCTGAGCACCCGTACTCGCCAATTTCAATTTCTCTAACTCCAAAATTGCGAGTTTTTCATCAAGTTCCATCTTCTGTTTTCTTTCCTCATGTTCCATTTTTCTAATTTCAGCCTCAGCAGCAGCTTGAAGTTTTTTTTCCTCTGCAGCAGCTTGAAGTTTTTTTTCCTCTGCAGCAGCTTGAGCTTGAATTTTTTTGTCTTCCATTTCCATCTGGAATTTTCTTTCATCAGCTGCAGCTTGGCTTCTAGCTTCTTTAGTTCAGCTTCTGCTTTCAATTTAATTTCCTCTTTTTGTTTCTTTTCTTCTGACTTTAATGCAATGGCGAATTGAGCAGATGAATATTCTTCCAATTCTTTACCAGACTTACCAAGGGTCAACCCTTGCTGGATGAAGAAATCCAATGTAGACATTCTGTCTAATGAGATCAGAAACCTGAAAAAAAATTAAAGAATCTTACCTTATCCCACTTCAATGGGAGACAAAAAAGTCTGAAATGCTAGCAGACCCTTGTTATATCCCAACTTTACTTTATTTTACTGTCTTAGTCTTAGACAAAGACTTTTTATGTTCCTCTTGTTTATAATGTACCCCTAAAATCGCTGGAGTACCTGTGGAAAAAAAAAATTCCCTTATATCCCACTCACTATGGGCACAAGTCTTTTTTATAAAGAACTTGAATATGTATTTCACCTTGTCTCAATCTTTGTAGATAACAAGTCTTTTATCAAAGAACTTGTATAAATATCTTATATAATATTATTTAACAAACTCTATATGAAGAGTCTACCTTATCAATAATATCAAAACATGACCAAGTATGTGTATGTAGACTGTGCATTACAGTAATGTAGTACAACCAAAAAAAAATACAAATACAAAAATACAAAACAATACAAATGGCAACACTGTTTTAACCAAAAATGTGTAGAGAAATACACAAGAAAGGAGAGACCTACAGAATACAAACAAAACAAATCGACAATCAAAACTGAAAAACAGACAAAATATTACAAAAACAACGTTAAGTACAATTACATCACAGCTAACATCAATAGCGACCAATTGTCACTAGCAAATTTCCAAATTAAGAAAATTTGCACCTACAGACCGCTTACAGTAAGCCTCGATCAAGTGGCATATTTACCGTAAGACCCACCAACCGAAAAACCCGCAGAAAAAATACACCAAAAACAGTAGAAGTGACATAAACATATAGCAATCAATTTCAATGTGTTGCAGAACAAGTTCAGTCACAGCTGAAACTAAAATAAATTTCTTGCTCCTTGCGAACACAGAAACGAAATGTCAAACGCGCACTGAACGTCAAATCCACTGTAACATAAAGTGGTATTCACGAACCAAAGTTACTATGACCTTCTCAAATTAGGGCTTGCACATTGAATGTTTACAATTTCACGTACTGTTTACAGACACTTGACCTCCAACAATGTAGCTTGAATGCTCTGACCTAGAAAAGTCTGTTGTTGAATGAAACGTGTCACAACCCGCAGTACTGTTTACAATAGGAACCCGCCTTCTATGCAGTTATGGTCCACGTAGCAAATGCCTAGTAGTTCACTTCAGTACTTGTCTTGTTATGCTTTATGTAGCATTATAATATAAATGCTCGTACTGTTTATTTGTGTCAACCGTTGATGACCTATATCTGTCCTGTTGTAGCCAAAACTTGCATGTGTAGAATTAGCGCTGTGTGTTACGGCTGTCCCGTGTGTAGCTTAGACCCACAGATCAGAAGTGTAATGTGTACTTGTCCTTCTTGTAACTTTCTCGACAAAACTGGAGACATCATACATGTAACAGCCAACCAGGAATGTAAATTTCTGGATCCATAAATGTCAACAATAATGTCAAATGCTCGCTCTGTTCTTTTTAAACCCACAGATCTGGTCCATCAGAAATGTAAGTTTCTAGGCCACATTGGCGACAATAAATGTATCATAAGAGCCCACGTAACTGGTCCACCAGAAATGTAACTGTCTTTTTTTCTTGTTGAGGTGATCACTGGCCCAAGACAGTATACATGTTGTTAGATGTGTAGTGCGAGCGTATGATGAATTGAGTGTGGGTGCGAATGAAGACGCGAATGTGTTTAGGCTCGTATAGATGTAGATCCTGCAACCCATACTCTCACATGCAGTAATCAAGGATGCTTTGACACTGCAGGCATGTTTCAAGACATTTATTGACGGGAACACACATAATATCAACAGGAACAGTCAGTGTAACAAGGTCATGCTGACCTGACATCGATAGGTATACATTTGGCATTCAAAAAGGTAAACATCAGAATAGACGTGCATGGTCAATAGCAAAGTTCTTCAATAATGACAGTTCGTAGCGTCGCCCTTGGCGTCTCTGACTAAACGCGTCAGATGCCTTAGTTACCTTGACACACAGGTGCAACTTGGCACTCCCTGCCAATTGCACATAACAGGCTGTAGTATAATAGCCGGAAGCACAGGCCTCGTCCTAACGTCGGCCGTGTACTTCTGTTAAATAGGTTATCATCAACCCTGCAGTAATACTTATTGTAGATAGAAGTTCCGCCAATCTGCGGCTCCCACAATATATCTTCGTCACTGGATTTCTGGACAATATAAGACTAACAGTCTTGGATGGCTACCTCGAGCACAAATATATAAGTTCTGAAATGGCGGATCCGTGAACTGCTGTTCACCCTAGGTAATCCTTTACATGTTCTGCCACCGAAAAGCGTAATAATGCATAAAGGTCGGTATTACCTGGTAAATGAATCCTCAGAACTACACAAGGAATTCTGTCGTCATCCCGACGCACAGAGATTCACTGGGGAAAACTGCCATAGCAGTTACTTCGAAGATTCTCCCCGAAAAACAATGGACTCTTGGTCCCTTCAGAAAAACAGGACCTCCCGGCTTCCCGGAAGTATATCTCACTCCCGCTTAAAAAACCTTCCCATAGGCCTACGCCCGAACTGACAACCTCTGACCCTAAAGGTCAAACACAATGAATGAATAAACAAGGGAAGACAACCCCTAATCAACCTGACATCGCAGGTAAAGACACAATTATACTTATGATACAAACATAAGCAAATAACTTGACAGATGACTCCGTCGAAAATGACAGCAACAGAAGCATATGTGCTTCTCCCCACAAAAGAGAATAAACTATTAATTGCATGGAGAGGACCATATAAAGTAGTTTCACAGTTAACTGATGTTGATTATATTGTGGATATAAAGGGTCAACATAGAACTTTTCATATCAATATGCTCCAAAAATTCCATTCTCGACCTGGTAATCTTCAACCAATTTTCGAGGCCATTGATGCGTCTGATTCAAACTATTCCTCACTTGCTGTGATTCATGATGAGGAGTCTTCATTCGAAGATGTCTCGCTGCCATTATCTTTTGCTCCGCTTCAAGCGTCAGAATCTTGGAAGGACGTTTCTATATCTCCAGACCTATCAGTCGATCAACACACTGAAATTTCTACTCTGTTACAGTCCTATCAGGATGTGTTGACTGATATCCCAGGTAGTACTGATGTCATCTCTCACGACATTCTACTCCAAGATCAAACACCTATCCGGATAAAGCCATATCCCATACCAATTCATTTTCAGGCTCAAGTGGATAAGGAAATTGATAACATGCTTAAAATGGGTATTATAGAACCATCTCATTCACCTTACTCATTTCCTCTAGTGATTGTTAGGAAAAAGGATAAGTCCATTAGAATCTGTATAGACTTCCGTCATCTTAATGGCATAACTTCTACTGATGCAGAACCTATGCCTGTTCTTGATTCCTTACTGGAAAAGATGTCTGATGCCACGTATTTCAGTAAACTTGATCTTTCAAAAGGCTACTGGCAGATTCCCTTAACAGATAGATCTAAGCCTTACACTGCCTTTGCCACTCCTAATGGATTATATCAGTGGACTCATATGTGTTTTGGGCTAGTGAACGCACCGGCAACGTTTGTCCGGATGATGAGATTACTATTTGCTGGTCGGCCTGATATCATAACATATATCAACGATATCTGTCTCTTCCACAATTCTTGGCAGGACCATATCTTAGGTCTTCAATCCTTATTGGACATTCTACGCAGGCACCACCTCACTGCTAGACCTTCAAAAGTCCAGATCGGTTATAAAGAAATTTCTTTTCTGGGACATACAATTTCTCAAGGATTCTTAAAAACAGATGATGACACTGTCTCAAAAATTCTTAATCTTGAGGTTCCTAAAACAAAAAAAACAAGTCATGAGTTTGTTAGGTCTAATCAACTTTTACAGGAAATTCATTCCTCGTTTCTCGGAATTAACTTCCATTTTGTCATCTTTGCTGAAAAAGGGATGTCCTAACAAAATAGTCTGGACCCAGCCATGCCAAGATGTATTAAACCGTATTAAATCTGTATTTTCACAGGCACCAATATTGAAACTGCCTAACCCATTTATCTCCTTTACTCTCAGGTGTGATGCATCTCAATATGCGATAGGATCGTCTTTGATGCAAACTCCACAACAATGGTTTTGCATCCAGTATTGTATGTGAGCCGCAAGTTCTCTTCAACCGAAACGAAGAACCCCATGCTGGAAAGAGAGCTCCTAGCTGTATCATGGAGTGGGGCAAAACTCCAAAAATACTTGATTGGGGCTCCATTTATCATCGAGACAGACGAGAGGGCGCGAGCGTAGCTACAAAAAGCTAATTTTTTTTAAACCAACGAACAGCTAGATATGCCCTAAGTCTACAGCCATACTCTTACACCATCTGGGCGATCAAGGGCTCTGAGAACAATCTTGCAGATGTCTTGTCACGCTGTACAACCATCTAGGACTGGTTTGATACATCACGGAATCTCCCAGATGGGAGAGAATTTCTTATTATTCCAGTTAGTTGTCTTTGAACGTACAACCTATAGGTACACTTATATCTGCCACATTTGACTATCTTTATGTTCATATCCATGACTCTGTTATTCGCATAGTTAAAGGACTGTGTATACAGCAACAAATAGGCATGGATAAACATACATTATGATTTGGAATGCAACTATAACGGTGATGGATATTCAGGGGAAACTACATAGTGTATAACTTTTTCTAAATGGGACATCAATCATACTCAGGATTCAGGTACATCTCAGTACACACTGTGAACCCAAAGAAAACTATTCAGGGATAATTTATTACCTTTTATTTGATTACCCATGGACATGAATTGTGAACTTGGATTATATTCATGGTTTTATGAACACTCACAATTTTTGTGCTCAACAAACTTAATAGGGATATTTACCTAATATATTTTTTTTTGGACACATTAATTTTTATTACTACCTTTGTGCTTAGACTTTGATTAATGGACACACAGGGTTTAAGAAGGAGTATCTCTATGCATTGTCCCTGTATTCTGCTTTACTAAACTTCTTGTATCTACTGAAGTCTTATACCAACTGAGCATGTCTTGTTTGCATTGACATTAACCACTTTTACCAAACTACACAGTGTCTTTAGGACTTATTATGCTTGTCTTAATCATCATGGTATATCATCCATTGAGATTGTGAATAAAGACTCATGTGAGAGAAGAAAACAAAACATAATATGAATGGAAAAAAAGTAGAAAAACAGAAAACATTATTCTCTTATCATGAAGGTATTACATCATGTACTTCATTGCATGTGTCTTACAACTTTCAAATATTAGGTTATAATTACTTAAGGGTCATCTGTAGCATAATTACTTTGCAATTCTATTAAGTGACAATATTCACTCAGTCTATGACCTGACAGGACTTAGACCAAAAGTATGTGACATTAGAGTGAAAATGATTGACAGGTATGGATGAGTTCATATAACACGTAGTCTTAGTTACTGGAAGGCAGGTCATCTACTTCTTATGTGTCATATTGTCTCGACTTGAGTAAGACTTAGGCTTTGATATTTTTCATATCAATGTCCTCACGTTGTGTGTTAAATTTGGCTTTCTCATGACAACACAGGTGTTGGAGTACATTCCCTCGTGGGTCTCCCCCCCACTCGTATTATATTTGAACTCTCTACTTGGGGGGCA